>JAVLVB010000433.1:1975480-2016770 GCA_032876305.1 Orestias chungarensis | reverse complement strand
TATATATATATATATATATATATATATATATATATATATATATATATATATATATATATGCAAAACAACTGTGAACAAAATGAAGGCTTGTTGTGGCAGATGCTTTCAATGGTGCAGAACTGTTTCCTTGTTCTCTGTATGGGCAGGAATCAGGTAGAAACATGCATGAATGGCTCATGAGCTCTAATGTAATTGCCTCTTCTAGCATTGTTATCCCATTGTGGGATTCCTTGCTTATACTGTATGCACGGCAAATGGAAAACTTCTCCACCCATGGGGTCCAGAGATGCTTTCAGCTTGGGTGGAAAGCATTAGATTGGCTGTGAGCATCATATTCCGGTGGAATGTGAAGTAAGTAACCATGTTTCATGTTCACTTAGAAATCACTTAAAATGTTACTGCTGTCATGTTGTATTTTTTTCCTAAATATACAATAATGGATAATGCCTTTTAGGCCCTTAAGATGCCCACAGGCCCTCTTTTAGATCCGATGTTGGAAAAGGAAATGGTGCTGGAAAACATCTAGGCTGAAAACTAATCTAAAGCTTTTATAAATTCTTTCATACTTTGATCTCCTTAAAGAATATATGCAAGACGTATATGTATATATGTTTTCTTTCATATGCTGTTTTAGAGTTGAATAAATATTAAGCTGTTGTTTCATTACGATAAGTGGTAGGTGGTACCAGTCCTCCATTAAGAGCTATAGAAATGCAGAACACAACACAACGGTGAAACAACAAGAACACCTTTTAAATTACTTGTTGGAAACGGTTCGATTAGAGTTGATTGTATGAAACACACTCATAGGTTACCGATACATTAACTGAATCATCTCGCCTGAAATTAAAACATTAAGTATGTCTTAAGTTCAATATTTTAATTCATGGCTATTTCTTTTTCCAACAGATATATAAAGTGCTTGTAGTGCTTAAATCCAGTGAATGGATGTGAGTTTTCGAGTGGTTAGAGAATTAAAACTATATGGAAAAAAAATATTACCCTAAATATTCCTACTATGGTACTTGATCATTAAATCAAGTCAAATCAATACTCTATGAATAATTTTGGTCACACAATTAACAGCATAGGAAAATAAAGTGTACAAATTAGGAAGATATGAAAATTATGTTTTTTTTTTTGTTTTGTTTTTTTCTACAATTACATAGATGTACTTGTATATTTATTATTTTAGGAATGTTTGGCCTGTCTGTATCTGACCTGGGATGGACTGGCCTCCTGTCTAGGATGTACATCACCTCTTGCCCAATGATTGCTGTAGGGAGGCATCACTCCCCTTTAAACTTTCAAGTATAAACTGCTGCAGACAGTGGACAATTAGATGACAACCCTTTAATCAGCATCGTACCAGAAACAAAAGCTTATTTAATCAGAAGCGTCTGCTTCTTGCGAGTGTGGTTTTAACTCGGACAACAGTAGTGTTGATTCACAGTTTTCAAAAACCAGCAGATCGGTGAAGTCTTGCGGAGACATAGTTTCCTGTTTACCCAACCTGTGTTTGCTCACCGTACTAAGCTAACCACACACGATACGATGCACACAGAGACCCACAGCGAATCAGACTCCACAGCAACAAAATGCGGCAAGACAAAACAAACATTCAGGACAATTTAACAGCTTTGTGTCTTTACTGAAACAAATTTTACTCAGCTGTGTACATTTGACATTTGACCGATGCGTACATCATTCCAAGACTACAAAGATTGTGTAAATATACTGGCTGGAGCTAGTTAAAGAGTGTCAAGTAACCTAGTGAACTTATGTGAAAACAATAGCAGAAACGCCTTTCAGATTACAAGAAGCCAGCACTCAAAATCTATATCACTTTGTGCACACAGGGAAAAATTCTATGTCGCACAATGGAGGTTTTCCAAATGCGTAATGACATGGGTGGAGAGTTTTTGAAATGACCAGGTCATATTATAGCTTGTTTATTTAAACTATTTTTAAGGTCATTTTTACTCCAAGTAAGGAGTGTATGGAATCAAATAAAGCTAATAAAGAATTTGTACTTGTAAAAAAGATTTGTACTTGTAAAAAAAAAAGAGAAAATCTTTTTTTACAAATGTCAAAATTATTTCTGACCCTTATTTGATTCCATAGTAGTGAACCATCTTTGTGGTCTCATATATTTTAACTTCCTACCATAGTCAAAAGACACAGCCGATTGCTGTTTATAATTGCCTGATAATTAATTAATTATAGCATAATTTTGGGATTTCTCCACTCTGATCATTGGATTTAAGAAAATTAAGTTGTTTTTACATTAGTTAAAGATTAAATTAAAAGATCAAATCAGCTTCATTTGCCAGGTACATAGCGGACAAACTAGGAATTTGTTTTGGTGAAATTACACTGGGGCAGCCATTGGCAACACCAGGTAGGCAGTCGTGCAAAGGGTCTTGCCTAAGCACCCAAATAATAGTAAATTATATATGAAATGTTTTAAACAATCATTGGGAAAACTATTTTTTTTTACAATGAATATATTTTCTCAAAGACTGTTTAAAAATAGAATAACACATGACAGGAGAATGAAATATGAGTTTCCAATTTTTGAGCATCAATGTTGTTTGAAAGTTAAAATGTAACCAACCTCAACTATAAAATAATAAAGATGTCGTACGTTGAATGTATTTATGATAAATCCTGATTAAACTATTAACCATATGTGGACTTTTGTAAGTCCTGCAGAAGTGTCAGCATTGCAAATTGAAAAGCTAAAGTCCAAACAAATTGTCTGAACTATCCGAACTATATCCGTTTTGTTTGCAGAGGAGGGTTTTAGCTGGATGCACTCAGCGTGGAAGAAAAAAATTAATATGTGTCTGTTTTAAATTGTTGCGTAACTCGTTCTTGCCCATCAGTGCAGCACAAAAATCAATTCAAGACCACCCTTTAAATTATTCAAACCACCTTCTCGCAACAGGTCAGTATAAACCCCATCTTTAGGCTTCCCCCTCCATTTCCTCTCCCCCCTCTGCTCCCCTGTGCAGTTATTAATCCATCCAGCGACCTGGAAGGGTAATATGGAAAAAGAAAAAGAGGAAGGGCTTCGCCAAAGAAAGGGGGGACCTTAAAGGCCCTAAGGATTCTGCTTCCGGTCCCCTTCCCATCAAGGCTCCCAGGTCACATACCAACCCCAATGATGGCCTCCTGAAATATTCAGCACATTCATCAGCTGTAATCAGATTATTCACCAGGTACAGAAATATGAATAATGAAGGAGCAGTGCAGCACCCATTTCCATATTCTGTCTCTGAATTTGACAGCACTGAGAAGACAGATGAACAAACAGATACTGTCGCTGGACAGACAGATGAAAAACATTGCAAACACAAGGATTATGTTTACAAAGAACTTTTATAGTTCTATTTAGCTCTCCTTTTGTTGTTCTCAAACTGTGCTGCTTTGTTTTAATGTGGTTGACTCAACCAGTAACTTGCAATACATTATTCAGCAATATGGCAGCTGGATAGCTCAATTGGACTGTCACTATACTTCCAATCCAAAACTCATGGGTTCAAATCCAGCCCAGGGCAAAAAAATACACCCCAGCATCCAGTGTGGGTCCTTACACAAGACCCTTTGCACTACTGCCTACCTGGCACCTGCAAAATGGCTGCCTCAGTGTGGTTTCCTACAGGACCAATAAAGTATACATTATTATTATTATTATTATTATTCACGTGATCTGCTCAGCTATACGATGTCAGATGTGAAGTTAGTTGAACTATGACATTTCCTTGCAAATAAGTATTCCAAAGTTTCTGGAACTGTTTTTTGTATTACAACTGAATACAAGCAATATAAAGTGACAGCAAGTCATTCATTGAAAGGCAGGCAATGGAACACCACGAAGCAGGGTAGTGGGGTATTCAAGAATGGGTTTTCATAACTGTGCAACTGCAGTCATATCTTTCATCATCCAGTCCATTGCAAAGTGTCAAATACTCTGCGATAAACAATGTAGCCTAGACCATTCACTTTAAAGAACTTTATGACTGTCCGCAATGTGGCAAGTGTAAAGGTGGGTGTAGCTGGGATTATGCTGGGCTGTTTTTCCTCCATTAAACCAAGCAATTTTGAACTAACTTTGTTTATCTGCACAGTTCAGTGACCATAGTCCAATAAAATAATTTTGGTTTAAGTTAGAGCAGAGATTGTGAATGAAGTTGGCTACTCCAACATCAGTCTCTGAACTTTTAAACATGCTTCAAGAAGAGTGTGCAAAAAAGGTTTAGGAGTGTTTTTCAATAAACACACTCCTACGCCCTGTGGAAGAGAAACCTAGAAGTCCCAATTGTTATTTGTATTTCAATTGCTATATTTGGAAAAAGATGGAGTAAGGCAAGGAATGGTCAAGAAAAGTAAATGTATTGGTCAAGCAAATTTTCTGTACAGGACAATTTACTGCTTTACATAGAGATTTTTATAAAGTGTATTAAGTAGTAAGTGTTTAAAAGCAGGACTTAAGAATATTAACATAAAAAAATAATCATCTACTTAAATTAAAAATAAAATATTCAGATAAAATCCTCTCAGTTGTCCTAGGCTCTGCTGAAAATATGGTTTCACCCTGGATGAAAACATTGTCATAACTGAGGCCTGGCTCACTTCTTTCGGAAGAATGTTTAAGATTTAAATAGCATAACCCTGAAATGCAGCCTCACTTTGTTTGGTCCTGACTCTGGGCAGCAAAAGGATATCACTTCTCAGATTCAAAGCAGGTGTTTTAATGGTTAAATACATTTACGAACATTGCTGACAGCTGAGTTTATCCCTTGCAAGCCATGAGACCAACTTACTCTAAATCTGTCTTAACATGTTATAATAAAAGGCATGGATGAGGCTCACTTATTTTTATTTCAGTTTAATGAAGTTTCTATCTTTCATTTATTTTCTTGGCTTTTTTTATAATTACATATCCATCCACCAAAACCTATCTCGTCGCTGCAGTTGGTAAGAATTAGAAGAGAACCGTCTTTCCTTAAACATTTGAACCAACAAGTCCTCCCTCCCCTGCACATATCCGCAGCATTCAAGCTCAGAGCGCTTTTTGACAGAGGCTTGCAACAACTGTAAAGTTGGTCCTAGTGCTTCCCCTCTCCAATGCGGATGGAGGGCATGTCTTTTCATTTGTAGTACTAAATAAGACCAAGACCAGGAACAGCTTGTCATCAATAATGACAATTAAACTGGCAGGCTTTGAACCTTGCTTTTAGTAGGAGCCCGGTGAAGATATAATCAAGGCCTCAAAAAGGCCATAAACTAGTACAACAAGGCACACAGATCTTGAGATCTTTTTTGTTAAATTCCCTGTATCTTGGTGCCACTTCCTTTGTGTAGTTGAGTTCCTATCTTTTGTGTTTTCCCTCTTTTGATTACCTGATATAGCACCAGAATTGATTCCTCCACCTTTTTGCCTTGTGTTTTTATCCTCAGCGTCTCCTTTTTTGTTTGTTGGATCGTCTGCATTCCAGTCCGATGTCCCTGCCAGCTTAGTGTTTCCCAAAAGAAATTTATCATGTACTTGTAATTATATATTGTTCCTATGTTTTTTAGTCACTTGTGTTGAACTTTATTATTTTCTGTTGGACTATTTACTTGTCCAAGAGTTAGGGTTGTTGAACTTTTTTGTTTGTACTTTCTTTCTGTTGCTATTTGAAGACCTTATTAAATTAAGTCTTTGGTTACTTTTTGTGTAAAAACTATATTTGTATATATATAAATGTTTGATTAAACCTGCACAAAATGAGACCTGTGTCCTATGTTGTCCTGCTGAGTATGCGTGCTAAATTTGGATGTGTAGTGTGCAGAGTAGTCATTTGTGTTGTGCATTTTTAATGCTTCGAAGTTTGTCATTAAGTAGTCTTGGAATCTTTACATTTTTATGAAGAATTAAGTTCTAAGGGCAGTAAAGCTGGAGGGTTTGTTATTGTCTCTATGGTAGCAAATAGGACATGGGAGCTGTTGCTGTAGTTTTCAAGTGGTTTAAGAAAGGTAAGCCTCTTGTGTTATCCATAAAGTCTCTCGTGTCATTTGAATAACCAGAGACCCAACTGAGGGTTTGGGTGTAATAGACAATGAACCAAAAATTATCAGGTAATGCAACATCAACAAAATTCATATATGACATGAAAACACTTTTATCCAGAATATACCATTTGCTTGATTGGGCCCAGACACATGTTGAGTTGGACCAAGTATTCAAGGACACCAGTAAGTTATTTGGCATGCTTATTATGTTCATATTGAAGTCCCCTGTTATGACCAGTCAAAATAAGTAAACACAAACTACCGATATCAAAAAAGCCTAAATAGTATGAAGGTGAGGCCTTTTTTATTTTTTTATTATTTTTTTTTTTTTTGTAAAGATAGATGAGCAAATAATTTTTGGGATTATTATGTATGTTAAAAAGTGAGTAATATAAAGTAATATATGTTTTAGTGTTTTAGGTGTCATATTGTCAGAACTTTACACAAGCTTTCTGAGCCAAGTCAATCTAAGCCTGAAGTGTCATGAATATCCATAATATGATTACATTGTAAAAAAAATATGAGAATTTTATTTTCAAACATGTACAATGCATTAATTTTTTCTACCTTAGTACAAAATTAGATTGTGAGTATTTATTATTGACTGAAAGTCCTGATTAGGGCAGGATTTTTCAGTCCTGTTCCGTAAGGCAAACTTCGCCGGGCATCACTTGAAATCAAGTTTCCTTAAGCAAAATCTAAAACATGCAGGGAAGTGAGCCTTGATGACCAGGGTTGGAAGGCATTGGGTTAGGACACCAACTGTGAAAACATTGTTATTTTATCTTGAAAGATTTCTTAGATGTGATGTTGAAATGTAGGTTCAGCATGGGCACTGGGCATCTGTTTCGAGAATTTCATAGATATATAATCCTTTATTTATTTATGAGGTTCTCTTTCTCTTCTCTCTTGGAAAAATGCTTGTCCGACAAACACACATTTGCTGAAATGTGTATTCTCAAATTTTCCACAGCTAACTTTAATCTCTTTCTGAAAACTGCAATAAAACAACAGTACTATACAACTGGCCTTAAAATCTGAGCTTTTCCAAATAATGTTCATGTTTTACAAAGCTCTAATTTACATTTTTCAGATTTGTATTTGACTTACCTTAGTTTTATATGGATTATGTGCAGGTATCCTACTTCTTTATTCCTCCTTAACATTCAAAGCCGCATCTGAATAAGTCCTATTTAAATAATTGATTCTCTTTTACTCCTTTGGTCTACTAGACAGCTGCAGTAAATAATAGATTGGTCCATCATCTGAGACTCACAAACCCTAGAGACTGAGTGATGGCTGCTGATAATACCAAAAATAATTGCATGCACATCTCAGATGCTTGAGTTTGGATTTGTGAAGACAAACTTGTTGTCTATTTGTTGAAGGACCATGTTTTGTTTTGTTTTTTGGGAGAAGACGTAAGCACACACAAAAAACAAATCAGGTGCCTCGTTTTGCTCTTTGCACATCTTGTCCATTAAAGTATATTATTTTAATATTCTATTAGTTTTCTTGACAGATATTTCATAGCCTCCAGTTATCAGTTTTATCTAAGACTCATATATGCAACCTAATGCCAGTTCATCTCATAATGTGGCAGTTTCTTAGTCAATACAATTGATTCTTATTGCCCTGTACTCGGCAGCTGATGGTTATGTATGATATTAAAGTGGCAGAAAAACACTCCCAATACACAAACAAACATTAGCTATACGATAACATAGAAAAAAGGTTTTACAATGACAAAGTTTGTTCAGAAATAAACAGAAGTATCATCAAAATTTACATCCCTAACCTAATGTATTTTTTTACTGAACTCATTTCAATAGTACATCATACATCTGTTTTGGAAGAGTTTTAATTCTGAAATGCAAATTTCTATTTTTATTTTATTGATTTGAAAAGGAAGAATGTTCATTTCTAGAGTGTTCATGGTATCCCCTGCAGTTTTCAATTGCATACAAATAATTTGTGCAACCGTAGTTACATATAAATACAGCCCTACATATTTAACAGAATGATATGTAGGTTGGTTTCAATGTTCCAATTATAGATTGTGTCACTTTTTAATCAATGCATTTGGTAAAGTTTGTTTCCAATCTTTTGGATTATGTTTATTATTCATTCAAAAAAAAAAAAACACTTGGTGTTTAATTGAAACCATTGCAATGATGCACTGTTACCATGTATTATTCTTTTTAATGTTGAAATATCTCTCAAACCTTGTGTTTAACATTACAGTATTTCTTAAAATGTTACTTCTGCAACTGTTTTGTTGAAGAGATACATTGAGATACATTTTTGAATCCCTTTTAAATAAATATCCAAGTTTTCGCTTGATCATCTTTTTCGGGACAATTGTTAAAATTAACATTTATGTGTTCATGGACTTCTGTTTTATTTCCTGAAATTATTGGTACAATTGGGTTAACGTATCATTTACTAAAACTTTTTTTCATACTACCATATATACCATAAATGCTTAAATGAAAAAAAACAAAATAAACTAAAGCTTGGTTTTTAATAATTTAATGCATTTTCTATCGAAATCAAGGGGCGCTCACAGAAGCAGTAAAAAAGCAGAGAGAAAAAACAAAACAAATGTTCCCTTCACATAAACTCCACCCTCCAATTTTCAGTTAGATTCTGTACTGATTCAAAGAAGCTATTTTAACATATTTGCTTTACATAGTTTTCAATTAAACTGAAAGACTTGGCACCACATACCTTAAAATAGTTGAATGGGATTCATTTTAGACCTCACTTTGATTATATAACCAATGTTCCCACTTGTGTTGGTGGGAATTGAAAGCTATGAAAAGGGGAAAAAAACAGCATGGCAAAAATTGCAACCTCCTCCTTCAGATTACGGGTAACATGAGGTTTAGGGAATGGTCATTTTAAATAATGCTCAATGACCTTTACATCAGCTTTACAAAAGGCTGTTTCCTTTTGAGCCAGTCAGAAACTTTTTCTTTAATTAACTCACTACCTCCTGTCTGCCTGCCTCTGGCAGGGCAGAGCTGCCTCAGATCACTATCTCTGCTCTTTTGGAGAGTTCTCTTGTTAAAACACATTGTCAAAGGGTCTGTGGATGATTTCATTTGAAAACCAAAACATGTCACCACAGTCGCAAATCTCTCTAGACCATTTTCCGCTCCCTAAAATGTTGCTCGTATGCAGTATTTAGAAAGTAATAGGCACTTGTTCTGAACATTTGTGGATTAAAGGAACAGAGAGAAATCCTGGGAAATCACATTGTTTTGAGCACCAGTGGACAGTGAGATTAAAAGCGAGGGAAGCCATGCAATAACGCTAGGAGCTTGGTAATGTGTCTGTGTTTGATGACGGGTAAAAACTAACAAAAAATGGTTGGAATGCTAACTTTTGCATTTATGCTTAAGCCTAGCTATTCACATGCTCTCTTTTGGTCTAAATCCATTGACATTATATCATTAACTTATCTTTCATAAGGATTTTATTTAACATTTTATTTCCAAGTGATAGAGTCATCTAATCTTTCAATTATAATTTCATAAATGGCATATAAAATGTAATAAAGATATGGGTAATATCTTTAACTAAATCTCATCAGTTCGAAATCTGGACTGTGGTGTTTACTCTGTGATTCCTTGTTGCCCAAGTTGGTCTGCTCTGAAAAAGTGATGTTTATTATGTCCTCTTTATGCATAATATTAAAGGAACATAATAAACACCATAAGAAACTGTACAAACTTTTTAATATGACTCAAAATAATTGCCTCTCAAATATTATTCTACATGGCATCAATGGCTACTTCCTAATGCCAGCTTGTGACTAACTCACAATCAGAAAATGGTGAGCCTGACGCATTCTCAGTTTTAGCAATTTAAAAGATTTGTTTTTTATTTTTTCATGTGTAGCATTGCACCAATGAATGTAAAAATCATGCTATTAGATCAAAAACCTAATTAGATTCCCTACAATAATCATGCCTGTGTTTTCATGTACATGATATTATGCTGTGCAACAAAGATCCTAACACCCTGTGTTTGCTTTTGTCTCATCACTGAACAGAAAGACATTGTCATGCAGATACTATTTTATGTTATTTGTGTATAATGAAAAAGGGAGGAACTCTGCCTGAAAAGAATATCTATTTGGTTGGTGCTTTGGTGTTTATTAAAAAGAAAACATTAAAATACTCCACTTGAAATTCCAATGTACTCCTTAAGATCCAGATCATTTTTTTACACTAAGTAGTATTGTATGTGATAGACAGACAGAAACACAATGCACATAAATATACATGTTCATTTTTGAGCAAAACCACAATGCACACAGCAAAGATCTCAAAGCAACGAGAACCACTCTGTGAGTCCCAAAGAGACGAATCCAGAGACCAATCTTGGATCTGAGATTGGAGATAAAATGGTTGTGCATAGTTTTGCAAAATTTCTAAACGGAAGTTTGCTACTGT
The DNA here is from genome assembly GCA_032876305.1 of Orestias chungarensis. Classification (NCBI taxonomy): domain Eukaryota; kingdom Metazoa; phylum Chordata; class Actinopteri; order Cyprinodontiformes; family Cyprinodontidae; genus Orestias; species Orestias chungarensis. The sequence continues at coordinate 2,006,247 of JAVLVB010000433.1, read as the reverse complement.
AAGTTTATGGCTGGACATACAAAAACACATTAAGCTCTTAATACATTAAAAATGATCTATTAAAAACATTTTCCCACATATTTATAATAGAGTATATGTGTAGAATTTTGAGGAAATACATTAAGTTTATACCATTTGAAAAGGCCCTGTATCAAAACAAAATGTGGAAGAAGCAAAGCCTTTTAATGCTTTCTGGATCCCCTGTACACAAAATCCTTATAACAGATACAGACACATTTTCAATCTTAACTAATCTTTAACAATCTGTAAATAAAAAATCATCACACTGTCTTTGACTAAGCTTTTAAACTGATTAAATGTTTACTTTGCCATTAAACCACAATCTATGCATTTAGTATCCATCCAAGGAAGTGATGCCATCCTGACCTAGGATTTTTCAGAACAACTCTATCCTTTGGTTTTTCCAAAATCCACATCTTGAGGATGGAGTGATTTAATTATCGTGATTGTGTTGTGTTAAATTGGAAACCCTTAGTACCCTGTTACTGTCCACTGACTAAGTTTCAGCGCAAATACAATTACTTACTTCAAATTTGAGGTGTGTTTTATTATTAAATTCCATGTCCTTATCACTTTGATGCTAAAATAGTATTATGTAAGAATGACAACTTTTTTACATGTGATTTCTGAATCTTAAATTAGCTGGATATCCCCTTCCATCCAACCACCATTGTGTCCTTGTCTATCCTTTCAGACCAGCAACAGTTGATGTGAGATTAAGCTTCATTGTGCTGAGTCCAAATATTGGGTTTGCCAAGATTTTTTAAGGTTTTTAATGCACCCTACAACAAATCACAGATCAACATGGTGTGAATTCAGTGAATTTTCAAAATGTAACTTTCACTGTTGAGCCGAGCTTCAGGACTCGCCTCATTCTCTGGCTGAGTGTATGTCTGGGTGTGTTTCCCAAGCTCGAAGGTGGAGGACTGTTCCAGGTGGAAATGATCAGCTGATGAGTTTGGAGAGTTTCACTTTCAGAAGAGCAAAAAGCAATGTGGATGAGATTACTGGGAAAGACACTATAGGATCAAAAAGCTTGGTTCAAAAAGAAGGAGGAGCTAGTAAGCTTGAATTGTATTTGATGGTGTGCATCAGACATTTATATTTATACTGAAAGTTTAATGTTAGAATCATGGCACATGATACAATTGAGGATTTACTGAAGCTAAATTAACATGTGTTGAACACCTAAAACAAGCGACATTTTCAACTGGTGGGAACCAGCAGTTGAAAAAAAGAAAAAAAAAAGAAAAAGCCACTTCACAACCACAACAAAGTAGCAATGACCAACAGTAACAACATGATCTACAAAAGGATAACAAATGTTTATGTACTTAAGTTAGGGTACCAAGAATAAAAAGCATCCGGTGGTCATTCTACTTCTGCTAGGTTTTAAAGGTGTTTGGTAAAAAAATTATGGTTCAATATTGCCACCAACCAGTGAGGAGTGTCAATCAGCTGATGACAATTGATAAACAAAAATACACAGATTGAGACTTGTTCAGCTGTCATGTCCAACTCTCTTCACTAAGTTTAACTAGAAATTAGCCGTCTACTAAGTAAAATCTCCACTAATTTCCAATCGTCATTGTTTTTAAGCTTCTGACCCACATAAAACAGGACTCTCAGGATTACAATAATAAGAGTTTATTAAAGGGAGTGTAGGATGGTCTGGAGACAGTCTGGAGACCAAAGGCTTTTGGAGATGAAGACAGAGCAGGATGGTTGACGCCAGGGAGGAGTGAGTAGTTGAGACTTTCCAGCTGGGAGTCTAGAGAGGTGGTTGTCCAGGGGGCAGTTGGAGTGGAAGCTGGAGCGAGCAGACCGAGCTGAGCTGTTAGGAGCGGGAACCAGGTGGTTTTGACCGTCCAGGGAATCTTCATGCTAAAGTTTGAGCAGAGGAGATGATGAGAACCTGGGGTTGAGCCCAGGTGGTGTTACTGGTGGTATGATGAGAAAAACAGGAAAGTAACAAAAGAACTGAAGAATCAAAAGGGTACAAAAGCACAAGAGGCAAGGGGGAAACAAACACTGGAAAACTAGAGGATAAGCTAGAGACTGAAGAATCAGGGAACAAACACTATAAATTCTGGCACTGAGGACTATAGACGTAACCAGGAGTAACAAACACTCAGGCGATGAGTAGCTGGTCCACAGCTCCTCTTATACTGCTCAGCTCATCAGGGTCATCAGGGGCGCTCCAGCAGACTGGAGCTCTCGCTACCTCCAGTGGACAACCTAGAAAATGCTGAAAAGCTCAACCTGACACTAATCCTGCATATATTACTTTATCATTTTTTTAAATAAATACACGGTTAAAACCACTTACTTAGCATGAGTTTTAACAAAAAGCTGATGTGAACTGAGTTATAGTTAATTCTGATCTTTTAAAAAAAGAATTATGTGTTTTACCCTATAGACTAAAAGTTAAAAAAATGATTTTTGCATTTATACTTTAGCGAAGAACTACATTAAGTTCTCAAATACTAACTCAATTTATTTATTAAAAGAAAAAAAGCCATCTAAACCAATTTGGGTGCAGGTGAATATGTCACTGGAGCCCCATAATAAATCCTTCATTTCTTGTGATTGACATTTACTTTTCACAACACAGAGACAGACCTCAAAATCAGCATATAATGACCTGACGTAAGAAATTTAAGTTGAAATGAAAAACAGTCATTCACATACATTTAGCTAAAACGAGTTACATGGCCAGAACCATAGTAAGACCAATTGTCAATAAATCGAGAAAATAATAAAACAAGTCATTCAGGAGCCAATTATGGAAAACAGAGACAGTAATTTAATGTTTCTGGATAGTTTCTGGTCCCACAAGTAGATTCATATACAGGATGCAAATTAAAAAGGTAATATAAGCATTATATGTTCAAAAGTAGAAAACATAATTATGAGCATTGTTCCAAGCACAACTGGCCCAGGACACATGCCCCACACACAAACTAAGATCAATTATTGCAATACAATAAAGGTATTACCATAAGATAAATATTTAAATATGCAGGGAAACTTTTAATATTCTCCTAAATTGACCAGACTATTCTTAGTTGATGGGCTTTACATCTAGTAAAATAATTGTTATTTACAGGAATGTGTGCCATGGATTTTTGGAGTTAAAAATGAAATAAAAACATGATCAGTTTCAATGCATGTTTTCTATTTACATTTAGCCAAAATATTCATCTGCTGCAAGTCCTTATATTTTCAAAGACATTTTTAAATAAATAAGGTATTTTATTTTACCCAGTTCATTTTCCCATAGGCAGTTGGAGAACAGGGAGGCAGGTATCAACTGTTTTTGAAAGAAGTTCGGAGACAAGCATAGCGCAACAGAGGGTTCATTGTGATCACATAAACAAAGCTCTAGGTGGTCTTCTGGAGATGGTGTGTAATCCAAAAGCGTTTCAGCATAAAATACAACAAACTCTAGAGCTAAGAACTCAGATTGCAATTATATTTTAATTTACTGGAGGAAAAAACACCGTTGCTGTTGTTGAAAATGAGTTAGAGGGCAGAAAATTACTGACGAAAAACCATATTTGAAATTTATAGAAATCTTAAGTTGTATTCTCAACACTTACTTATGGTGCATTCGTTTATCCAAGCTACTCGGACGTCCGAGATCGTTGCCCAGCAACGTTCTTGGAAATCCGAGATAAACTCTTGACGTTTTTCTTTCTTTCTCGGATGATTCCGAAGAGACCGAGGAAAATTTCCGACTTGGATTTCAAGATGTTTGTGCCCCGTGTCACTTGCAAATATTGATTTTCATAATTTTTTGACCACTATGTTGGTTTAAATTATGATTCCAGTTACCCAAATGATTTTTATTTTAAATTTTTTCTGCGTCCGTGTTTGCAGAGAAAACTTGTTTAAAACTGGTGTTGCTAAGGGATTGCTAGCAGAAGATAAAGAATGAAATGAAAGTTTAATAAAACGCTTGAAATGGAAACGTGAAGTCATATCCGAGATCCGGGTCGGCTTGGAAAGGTTAAACGAATCCAGTATTAATGTGGAGTGTGTGGAGATTTACACAGTGTGTGTATAAACAAAGAGTGAACAAACTGAACTACACAGTTTATTTCAAACTGCATGAAGAATGATCATGAAAGTCAAAAAAGCCTCGTAAAAACTAACAACACTTAACTGGCAAACATGTGAGGGTTCACGGACATCTTATATTGTATTAAGCATAAGCAAAATATAAATCATAGAGTGTGAGGCTCTATATTTTTATTTTTTTCCATATGAAGTCACGAGTGTACCAATCAAAACTGAAGATTGTTTAATTAATTAAGTAATCAGGAAGAGCATAAAGCCATTATGAAGTTTCCATATCTTCCTAAACTTGCAACTAAAGGGTCGGACTGAAAAACATTGACGTCCAATATGTGCCGGTATAAATAAAAAAGCTAAAATAACAGGAAAAACCTGAGTATTCTGCTTTTTAAACCAGTGGCAAATATACAACTGCAAAATCGTCATTTTTGAACTGACATAAACACATAAAAATTGGAAAAAATACATGGTTTTTGTCCTGTCATGCTAATGCATATTGAAGTATAAAACCGTCTTAGATTCACACACATGCAAATACAAACAAGCATTTCCCACCCTTCATACATTCTTTTCATGTCTCTCTGTGCGAGTACTTCACTGCCCACTAGGAAAAATGGAACGAATCAGATAATTCAGAAGGCCTAAGAGCTGTTGCAGGGTGTGTTTGTTGTTTTTGTGTGACTTTTTATGTATATGTATTCAGAGAGGGAGGGGGTTCACGCTACATATGGCACTCTGATTGGTGGAACGATGGAATTCAAGCAGAAACTTTGAGATGTGACAGTAGATTGTTGATGGGGTCACGCTCAAATTTTGATATTTAAAAAGGTGTTGCATTTTTTATTTAATTTTTTTGCGTTAAACAGAAAGCTATGATGTGGAGATAAGAAAAACGCTACATCTTCACGCAAAAACATTGTTTTCCTCCCTTCTTTTCTGCTGCCGGGCTTATCTAGTCTTGTCTGCAGAAGCTTTGGAAACTAGAAAAATGAGGGTAATCTTTGCTCAACAGTTACATAGTGTTATTAAAATGTATTACTTTCAGGTACAGTTCAAAGCAAATCTGTATACAGTATATACTTGCAAATTGACAATGCACATTTGTCAACATCATGCAATGTAAATGTGCCTGAATTAAGTAAAATAACTAGTAATCCCATTTTTAGTTTTTAAAGTCAGCCTAAGAAACATAATTATTACCACACGTCTTTGACATATATAAAAAACATATTGCAGAAAATCAATATATTTTATTAAAAAGGGGAAAAGAGCCATTGTGATCCAATAGGTTCTAAAGGAAGACATTTTTGCTACACCCCTTAACTGAATAAATTGACTTCCCAAAAATGATACGTCTAAAGGGCAGTTTGCAATCTCCTCCCTTCATTTACCAAAGGGCTCTGGTAAAAGCAGCTGAGCTTAAAAAACTAAGAAAAATACGTTTGAATAAGCAGATTTGAATGGAATTGCTTCTTAATGTGCAGTGATGCAAGCATTTCCCATCACTGTCTGTTTTTAATAATCTCTGTGTGAAGTGTGGAATGCTAACAAATCACAGCCAATATATCAACAAGATCTGATTCCTGTAATATGTAAATTGTAGCATGTGTGCAGTCATAAGGATATTCTCGGAATCTCTCCTGAGAATGTATTATTCTACCTTGCGATGATTGTACAACATAAGTATGCAATATATTAAGAAAAAAACAATCTGACGATGACATTTTATTTGACCTTTTTCTTTCCTGTACTTAACACAAACTTATACAGACTTTCTTGAATACGTAGACACACTCCAACATATTGTCTTCTCTGCAGAATCTGAATATTGAATTCAAATGAATTTCTTGATACAAAACCAGCTTTCAAGCATGACACATACATATTAAATAGAGTTTAAGTCACGATCTTTGGAGAACCTTTTATGTTAATGTGGTTTTAACAATCCAAAATCAGTCTGGACATGTTTGAAATTTTATTGTTAGAGCATTGCTTGTCGGTTTGAACCACGTCATTGCTTTTTGAAGATAAAGTTTTTGCAATAAACTAGTAGCACCAGCAGTAAACCTGAGTCTAAGTCACAATATGATGACAAAACTGCTGTGCCTAACATCTGGTAAAGTGTTATAAATTTTAAAAGCCTAAACTACTCCAAAAAAACTATTTTAATTTGTGGTCAAATGTTTTGTTTTTTTCTCCAGAAGGCATTCCGTTTATCTATGTTGGCAGGTAAGAATTTAGGCTTCTAGTAAACAGTAATGTTAAACTGCCTTCATGGTAAAAAGTTTACATCAAGGGACTCTTTATGTACAATTCTAATCATGTATGGAGTGGCACGCAATTCTTGCTTTTAGTCCAAAAGCCCTAAATAGATGATATTAACGTATGCAGTAAGTTCAAGCAAACTTTTAAACAGCAGTGTCAGACCAAAGCTCTGCAGAGAATATATATGAAAGTTTTCCAGGTCTGATTAACATAGTACTTTAGGAAACTGATAAAAACATTAATGTTTTATGCGTCATGTCTAAGAAACCGTAATTCTAAACCTCGTTTCTAGAGTAAGAACTTTTGTCTTTTAGCTAAAAAACTCCAAAGCAAAGACTTAAAGAGAAGTAGAGTATCTTTCAGCTTAAAAGCCTGACATTTCCTCTCATGTTGATATAACCCAAAGCGGCACCAAAAGCAAAAGGAAGATTGGACTCAGATGAAGGTGACAGTATGTGTCATCATGTTGTGAAGCTTTTCCACTTTCTAGTGTCAGAAAAGACGAAGTAAAAAAGGGAAACCCTATCGCTTTACATTAATGACCTCAGAGCAAATAAATATGTGTCAGAGCGAAGCTGGAAAAAAAAAAGGTCAGAGAGCTCATTTCTCTTTCCTTAGATGGGAAGAAAAAAGAGGTGCTGGACTGAGCAGTAACTGACACTTGGCATGACCGTAATTAACATGTCTTTCATATTTCACACAGCTTCTGGTGAAAAGAACAGCGGTGTTGGCAGAATTACTCTGTGTCTGAGTGTAAGTGTGTGCATGTGTGTGTGTTATGAGCTCAGAGATCAATGCAGCGTTTGATCTGCATGTATCTGAGTGAACTTAGCTTCCAGAGAGCTTCCAGATCTACCAGGCTTGGGGGAGGGGGTTGTTGAGCATAACGGGCAACACCTCGCCCCACCACTCACACACATCTGCTTGCTGTTTCATCTGTCTTGCAGGCACACACTTACATGAGCTGCAGTAGTATCACGTCCGTAAGGAACAAAGACTCTGAGCTCATACTGACAAGCATGTGAAGCTGATTCTCTTTCAGAGAATTATTCAGTCTGAAGGAGCTGTCCCTCATCAAACCCAAAGTTCTTGCTGAAATTTTCTAACTCTTTATTTCTGTCCTGTAAAAATATGCCCTGAAGGGGGTGCTCAGGTTATATATCACTGAGGAACTTTTTGCTTGAGTTAGGATTTGAAAAACAATTATGACCAACTTAAACTTTACAATGATGATTTTGGGCAGAAAGTTTGCAGAGAGGAGCACAGCATCCGATTCTTTCATGACAACAAACAAGTGACCATAATGTCTAGGTAACCATTTCTAAGTGAGAAAGTAACATTTTGAGAAGTAGTGAAAGGAAGACAGATGGCAAGGCCCCTTTGCTTTAGCTGCTGCAACTGACCCTAGAAAGGCAGAAGATTAAGGATGGACGGATACTTGGAAAAGTATGTCTTGTCAAACTTTATTCATTGTTTAAATGTTGGGTTATTTCTTATATACGTCCTTCCTAAAATACGTCCTTCCCCTGTGTCAATTTCCTTTCCTACACCCCTCTCTACTTTATATAGTTATATCCATCCCTTCTTCTCATTCTGTTTGTCATCATTTCTATGCATCGTTGTGTCTTACATTAGACCTTCTTGCTTTTATCCTTTCATTTATCCTTATTTGTATTCTTGCTGTTATCCTTTATGGGTTCCTTCCTTCACTTCTTACGTTCTTGTGTTCTATCTTCCTACCTCACTGTGCCATGTCCTTGTTTCTCCGTTCTTCTATTTCTTATACTTTTGGGTCCATATTTGTCTATCTATCAAAAAATATTTTTCATGCTGTTACTATTCGCGAACCTTGTCCACATCTACTGAATTCTCAATAAATTGAATTTGGATGTCTTTGTTAAATTGTAAATAAGTTTGGGATGTAACGTTTGGAGAGGTCTAGAGGTTTTACATTAAATATGTATAGCTGCTATGACCACCTCTCAGATACAGATGCTCTCTTTTTTGTGGTTTGTCAGATTTGAGATTTAACTACAATTTTTACATTTTTTATTTTATTTTTTCATTTGGGAAAGATGTGTTACATGTAGCGTTTATTAATCGAGTCAGAACTGGTGGAAATTCTTGGTGTAACTGCAGTTCAATAGAACTTATTGATTTAATTTTTGAGTGATCAAAAATATAAAACAAGTATTTCCACTATACTAAGAGTTTCTTATCCCTCGAGTTCCTGAGTTAATAAGTATGTCCATGGGGAAGCGAAAAGAATCTGTATTTTATAAAAACAAGAAGAATTTGGGATTTCCTGTCTGTTATCAGAGTTGATTTCCTTACCTCCTGTGTGTTTCACATTTGAATGTGAGTATTTCAGCCCATGTAGGCCCGGTTAGAATGCTGAGAAAATCAGGAGTCTAATTTTGGCAAAAAAAGGCTGTGGTAGCACAATAGCCTGAAGCTATCCCAATTAAATGACGACAATCTTAAATATTAGCATTTGATACAAATGTATTATATTCGCTTTATACAAATTTAAAATAATTCCTAAAAGTCACAAAACTGAACAAACTATTTTTGTACTAGATTTGAGGTTGGATTGATGGAAAGGGTCAAACAGTCATCGGAACGACCACTTACCATTCAGCTTAGCTTTTATCTAATACTCTCTTTTATTCTGATGCTTTTAAACAGACAATCAATGATGGGTACATTTTTATAGAATGGTCGTCATGGTAATGAAAGGGTGATGTGCTTAATGGGATTTGCCAAAGAGGGCTCCATTTAAATAATGTTCCTTTCAGAGGTCTAAGCACTAAAACTGTGATGCAGCTTTAAAGCTTGCTTTAAAAAGTTAAGACAAATTATATTTGAAAAAAAATCTAGTGTACCTAATTCAATAGTTTCAGATAAAATTATGATAATTTAATTCAAAGAAAATGCATATAATGCTCACCCATGTGTTGCAGCAGCTTTTGTATATTAAGAGAAGCCTTTTCAACATTTGTTGTTTAACCAAGTGGCACACTCTGACAACAATAATGTCAATGCTATCTATCACAATGAAAAACATTCCTCATTGTTTATCCCTCTAAGTAATTTAGTATTTTCTTTAGTATTATTTTTAGTTTATTTTCCATTGCATGTCTTGCAGTATATTGTTAGTTGTTAAATGTTTATAATTCAAACATGCATCATTACAGCGAACTGGAGCTGCACACTGATGCAACATGTGTGAGAATACCATTCCCACATTTATTCTAAATGGAAAATGAAACAGATATTGTCATCACACATTTGCTCACAAACAATGCAACATGCACTCCTGCTGGGATCTTAAATATTGAGACTTAAACCGCAACATACTGGTACACACATACACACACACACATATGCACACCAATCTCATAAGCTCTGTGGCGCCACTCGCAACTTGTCACTGCAGAGTCAGTGTCCCCGATCGCCGACAGGTCCAGATGGTGCTGTCACGGTTGTCAGCGAACCGCATCTCCCAGAATACACCTGTGACAGCTGGAACATGTGCGCCCAGTCAGAGCAGTGTACTACAGTGACTAATCATACCAGCAGTCCAGCAACCAACACGTGCACAAGGCTTGCACCTCGCCATCACCTTACAAGGTTGCCGCAATCACCGACAAATCAGCAGTGTTGTTCGCGTATGCCAGCTTGAACGATGGGCCTGTAGCTATGGAAACACTCTCCAGCCTTGGCTCAGGTAACTGAAACTTGTTGTCAAAATGCAGCAGCTTAAGCTGAGCTAAATGGAAAAACGTGTTGTATAATGAGAAAAGGATTTTAAGACATTTCCGTCCTTCTCAGTAGAAAAATGCAAAACTCTGCCGCTGTTAACTGTATTCTTACAACCAAATAATAAATAATTCTGATAAATCTTAAATTGAATGTATGCAAGGTTTATAAGCAGTTTTGAAGGAATACAACCATGCTATATCTTTACTAAATCAGCTCCAGACCTAAGGATGTCTAAGTAGGTTAAAAAAATCACTTTTTTTTGTTCTACAATGATGTTTAAAATAAATCTTACATTTTATTTTACAGTTATCTCAGAAGCAGGGGCGTCAGATTCACTGGGAACGCCGAGGACATGTCCCCAGCACTTTTTCTAATGAACCATTTTATCCCCACCACTTTTAGACGTAATTTTGATCAAAATTACGTCACCGACTAAATATGGCATAGCAGCAAAATTCAGCGTCGATGAGTCGCAGTTTAGAATTGTGTCAAAAGTGGGGACCTCAAACTATTCATCAGCTTTTAAATTGTGCTGATCAATGTAAAATCAGAGTTCTGATAAAGCACTTACACCGTTTCTTCTAATTATCTGTGTTATGTTCGGTGGGTGTGTGTGTCTCACAGACACCGGAAAAATGAGCTTTTCACACAGACAAAAACACGACAACCCCTGTCCTATTGGTGGAAAGATGCACCACGTTAATCAGTTAAAAAAATAACCACAGCAGTTGGTTGCTACAGGAAAAGGGAAATTTCACGGCGGCACCACAGAGAGAGACAGAGATAGCAATATTAAGTTTGGAGATTTCAATTATCTGTGATATTTGGTGTATTTTGAGTGTTTAATCAGTGTGTGGTGGTCTAGTTTAGTGTCTTGTGTTAGAGTGAGGCGATTGATAAATGTGGAGCAGGCAGCGGAGCTCTTCTTCCAGCTGGAGGCACCTGAGGAAGACTGGGCAGAGCGCGTATTAGAACCAGAAAGTGGTGAGTTTGAAAACGAAAGGCTATATACGTCGTTTTTATTGGAGCAGGAGAGCGATCCGCTCAGAGGATGGGACGCCCACTAGGTCGCAATCTCAGCTGGATTAGGCAGCAGAGCCAAGGATAAACTCTGAGGCATTGCCTGCATTTTGTGTAGATAGTGTTCAATTAATTTGAGTGTACATTTTTTTTGAAATTTACAATTTCTATTTGCAAATAAAGTTGTAAAATTGGTTTGTTAAACATATTTGTGAGACATTACATTGTTTTGTAAATAGCAGTACAACAAACGCCTGAGGTAATGCCAGCATTTATGCAAAAAAAAAGTCATGAATTACTTTGTTCTGTGAAGGATTGTGTTGGTTGTGAAATGTACAATTTATGTTTGTATTCTAAGTTGTGAAAATAGTTTGTTAAACATATTTTTTGTTTTCACAGTATAAAATAAGACTTTATTCTGCTCATATTTTATGTTATTTGTTTGACTTTAGGTCCACTGTGTTTGATATGGTATGTCAAAATTGAAAAATAACTTTATATCCACAAAGGGAAGGTTGTTCTGAAAACAATTATACCAAGGAAGAAAAGGTAAACATTCTTTTAAAGTGAAATATAATGATAAAATCAAAAGTAGTCAAAAACGGCCAGGTGATGTTAGTTTATTTACCTGTAAATATCAGGAGTGCTTTTCAATACAATAAAATTTCTGATGACAAAAAAGTTGTAACCGCTGTTGACACAAATCCGCTCTGTAGGTACTAGTCAAACAGTGTTGAGATGACGTCACTGCCGGGAGTAACCGAGTCCTGATTCCAGCAATCAGAGCCATTTTCCGGCTACTACATGCAGTACTGTACATAATTCTGTGCAGGACACCAAGTGAATGCAGCCATCATTTGTCTAGCCCCGTTTTTAGAACCAGACAAAACACGCTTTGCTTTCAATTTTTATTGACTGAATCCGGTTTTCAACGCCTGTACCTTCAATACACTACATTAAATGAAGTATCAAATGGCTAATTACATAGTGGTCCTTAGAATTTTTTATACCACACACAAGCTTATGGTTGCTGTCCCTTGCACTTTTACAAAGAAGCTGAAGATTTACAGATCTAAAGGAGTTTAGTTTTAGCACCCACAAATTAAGAATTATGAACTAAAATACCATACAATGTGTTTTAACTCAAGCTGACATCACATTTCTGTTAAATTTGAAAAACTTGAACAAATCTAATCTATTATCGTCTTTTTTTTCCATCTCCTCCTGTTTTCTGAAAGTTTGAGTTGTTTGTGGTGAGCTTGTGTTTTCTCTACCTCCTATCTTCCATTAAACAATGTTTCCTGCTAATTTGCATCAACATAGCGGTTTGGGTGACAGCACCATCATCATTGTTGGGAAGAGGATTCATAATGCCAGGCTGCTTATATTAGCTGTTATAATAGATACAGAGCTGCTGCTCAAGGCTCACTATTTTCAGAAACTGTTATTGAACAGATTCAAATTAATGGAAAAGTCCAGTATGCGCTAAAAATTATTCCAACTTGGACTAAATATTGCAAGAGGACTTGCTTAAAAAAAATAAAAAATAACAGGAATAATTTTATTATTGTAAAAGGAAAAACAATATAATTTTTCTTGATTGAGTTTTGTTGAGTAAACGTAGCATACCCTTTTATATTTACCTAATAGCAGTATTCCACAGATCTATTCTTAAAGGGTTGAGTCTAGTAGCTACATCTAGCCGTCATTGAGTGGGAGGCAGGCTTCTGTGGAGAGATCTAAAAGCAGACACTTAGGTTAAGTCGCAGTTATTTTCTCAGAATTTATATTATACATTATATTATATTAGCTAATATTGAACAGTATGGCTACAAACAAGTTTAAAATACTTTTTCTGCATATAAATTAAATTGTTTTTATTCCATTATGTTGTGTTTTACCAAAGTTGAATAAAAAGGTTTTACATCCATAATAAATACAAAATGTTTTATTTATTTTTTTTAACACCAGGTAATCTGAATATGAACTTAATGTTTTAAATAAAGAACTGTAAATGTGTTTCCCGGTTTGTGTCCCTATGATGGTTGCTCCTGTTGAAACTAACATGGGTTTAACAGTGAGTCTTTTCATGATTCATTTTTTCTGCTTTTGGCTGTTTTATCAGCTGGCCTAGTCAGTCAAGGGTGATTAAACGGTTTACCAAACCTTAAAAGATGTTTATACATACATTGTTAATTTTTTTTTTTGTCCCATTCTAAAAAAGAAAGAAAAACACATTTGTTACTCTGATAATGTCCAGACCTTTACACAATGCTAAAACAGGACATTTTGCAGCCTTTATTTAGTTTCATAACCAGGTTCAAATCCTAAAAGAACCATAACTTTTTATAAATCTTATTCGCTCGTCGGTCTGGTCAGTTTCTCCTTAGAAGCTCTCCAGCTCTGTAATCTGCAAATCTGTTAACCCTGTTCATTGCTGCTCTGCAGCACAATCAGCTTATGCCAATACACCCATTCAGATCCCATAATCTACAGTGCTCCTGTTGGCAGATTTTTGAAAGCCTTCCAATGTATAGAAATTCAGTAATAATCGTCTTGACTACAAAATAACAACCATTGCTTGCTTCCTGACCTCTCCACCTGGCCTTGCCTGTTTTGTGTCCCTGACTTTTGAATCTCTGCAGAGACCAACATTTGCTCTGAAGACCAGGGACTATAGCTTTGCCCAGAGATTTGCTTATCAGATTCTGCCTCCAGATATTTAACCTTGTGTCTGTCCATCGGCTATTGATTATCTACAAACCCATTGGTCAGTAAGACCGACCCTGCTTCCTGGGTTTTGACCCTGGTTCTGTCTCCTGATCATAAGGTTCTGTCAACTCCCTGAGATTGTATGCCTCAATCTTCTTCTCTATTTTGTTATTTTCAACTGTCCTATGACCCATAAAATAAAAAAGAAATAACCGGGCACATTGCTTCCTTAACATATTAAATGATTTCTGAAAACACCTAACAACTAACTGACAAAAGATGGAGCCTGCTCACATATTCTGTTTACTTTCAGTATCCGCCATAAATTTGGAGTCATTCAGGATTCTCACAATTTGCTAGCCATGTGTTTCAGTTAATTTGTATTTGCCACAGAACATTTTAAAAGTTTCTGTGTAATAGACAGTTTCATCACCACCGTGAAAAATGACTTAATCATTAGGACGCGTAATTTTTGATTCATTGGATTAAAAAAAAAAAACATCCATCTGCGCATTTTTTGTAGAGGTAATTACTGCCATCTGCGTAGCTCATTTATATGAAATGCAAAACCCAATATTATCAATGACCATGCTGGTTTACTTTTGACACACATCTTTATGTGTTAAACCAATTAAACATTCCACCATCACATGCAAGGGAAATGCAGAATTACAATAATTTCAATGTTTTACTTTCAACTAATTTTTTCATCTGTTTAGGTGTCAAATATTGTTGTGGTGTAGTTTTCTGGCAATAATTCATGATTCTTTCATGTAATATATTTCAGATATAAATCAGATATTGACTCCCGTTTTTGCACATTTGCTTTGAGTTTTCTGTCAAACAATGTTTGATACGATACCTGGTCAACTTGAATATCTGTCCTGTACAACTACACCTAACCTGTTTTACTGTATTTTGTTTCCCGCAATACCAGATCCCCAAACTTCTAATAGCAATTAATAAAGGCTTCATCTTTCGTCACAGCAGCTTCTCCTGTGAACCTTCGTGAGGTCCTTTTTAAACCCAGTTGACCGCCAACAACCTAACATGTCAGACTGTGTGGAAATATATATTTGTGTTTTCATTTCAGAATCTTTTCTATTGTTTCAGTTAGTAGTTCTTGTTGGGATATTTTTCCTGGCAATCAGTATCAATACCCTGGTGAGGTCTGCAAGTACGTTGTTATCTGCAGACTTATTAGCAGGAATTCATTTCTGCCAGTCTTTGTTTTAAAAATCCAAATGGAATTGGAGTTGATTTTTTATTTTTCTGAGACCTAGAAAGCTAAAACAGGCAGTGAATTAGGAGCATTATTTGTATGGTTAGTAGTTAAATAACATTTTTAAAGCATCCACAATAATGTATGCACTTGAGTATTCTGTCTACAAATGAAATCAACTGAGTTAACATTTAATAAAAGTAATAATTACACATTTCTGAGAGGGGTTCCAGTGAACACTATATAAGGTTCTTCCTGTCGCTACATGCATGCTCAGTATGAGGAATTGCTGTAAAGTCAACGACAACACAAGCCATTATTTTGGTCTGCTGATTCCAGAGGAGTGAATGCTGCAAGTCAGTGACTCCATGCAATCTGCTGGGGTTCCTTAGATTGGAAACTTTTTCAAATTGGTTTGTTATGATGTATCTTTGATTTTAATTGATTTTCTGTGAAGTGCCTTGAGACGACACCTGTTGTAAATTGGCACTATATAAATAAACTGATTCTTGATTTTTGATAAGTTGTAATGAGCATTTTTATTTATTTTTTTCGACTTGCATATGTTAATCTTGGTCCCACAGTAAAACTGAGTTTTGGTATTCTAATAGGTTTGCTTTCTGCTCACAATTACAAGGGGAACACATTGCGGTGACACAAATCTTCAGACAGTTATGCTTCAATCTGCTTGCCTGTTAACCTGAGTTATCGTTTGTTTACTGCATATAAAGTGTACATTGATCATGAAGAAATTTTAAGTGCATCTGTTTACTAACCTGGCAGAACAACTTGCATCAGCAAAATTAAAAGCACTGTTTAGTTTGGGCGTCTGAGCTAACAAAGTCAATCACGTCTCTCCTTATTTGGTTTTTGTGACAAACTACCCCCGTCATTAACCTCTCTCTGCATTAATAGTAGCGTAATTAGTCCCTCATCCTCAATCCATAATGTTGAGTCAAGAAAGTGACGCTAATTTAGATCTAATTAGGCTTTTTGCAATGCCATTACATGGCTCTGATATGCAGAGTAGCTAATGGCAGGCCGTAATTTGGGGAGGAGGTGGAGCAGAAAGTGGCAGAAGCAGAAAGAAAGCTGAGTTACAACCTACGAACTAAAAGGAAACCGCAAGTAAAAACTTCTTTCAGAGATGGTTTGCTGGTGAAACACAGTCAGTCTGTCAGGGAGGCCCAGGTTTAAGATCAGTTGCAAGGACGCTAAACATGCAAACTGTTGTAACAAGGTTCAAACATTGTAGAAATTAATGTTTCATAAACTGTATGAAAGAAGAATCTAAAAAATGTAAGTGAACAATAAGATATAAAGAACTACATACTGATAGTGAAGAGAAGTGCAAAAAACTAAGAGAAAGGAGGTAAATGTTTAATGCCTATACATAGTAATATGTATATTTAATTACGATGGTGTCATCAGGGTAATACATTTGTAATAATTAAATTGTCCAGGAAAGTCTGAATCAGATAGGATTGAAGTTGGATAAAATAAAAACTTTAGTTTGTCTAAACAGAAAATAATCACATTGATTCCTTTATAATCTTATGTAGACTTCTTAAACATGCAGAGGAACTCACATGAGGCACGTAATAGTTAAAAGTCTATTCATTACAAAGAATTATGAAATGCGCAATGATGAAGTGACATGGGCTGAAAAAAACTAGGTTAAGGTGCTACAGGGTTGTGGTAGAAAGGTCATAGCTTGGATGAATAAGAGGAGGTAAAGCAACTTCCAGGCAAGGAAGATGAACCGGAAAGTTATGCCATCGAGAGGAGAAAATAAGGACCATTTTGTCATGCTGTTGTTTATTCTTTGGACCAACATAAACAAAGTACTCTCAGGAGAGGTTTACAAAGATTTATTGTTAAGGTGGATATGGCAAGAGGGAATCCAGAAATCAGCAACGGGAACTGCAGCTATGGTGAGACACAGGAAACAGCGAGGCAGCAGGGAACGGCAAGAAAACAACGGACATCAACGACGTGGGAGACCGGGATCTTCTGAGGGTGAGGATAGGTGAGGTGAGTTCAGTCGTGTGTGAGTGGAATGAATGAAAGGAACGATCTTACTGGGATGGTTGTCTTGAGTCGCCAGGGAGGAGTCAGCAGGGAGTCTTTTCCGGAGATGAGGTTGATGTTGGATCCAGAGGAGGTCAGAGCAGCAGATGGTTATGATGCTGGAGCGGACAGATCGAGCTTCAGCCAAGAGGAGTTGGAACCAGATGGTAAGTGAGACCAGAGAGATAACTGTGGGAGGATTGGTAGATGAGATGGAGGGACCTGAGACGCAGACACAATGAGGGTAGATGGTGAGAGAGGTGGGTAGTAAAAACACAAAATGTTTCATAAGAAACTCTACAAAAATCTATCGAGGTAACAGTAACAACAAGAGATACAAAAGACTAGAAACACTAGAGTATATAACGCAGGGGGCACTGAGGATAAGATTACCAGTGGTAGACAATACTCAGGCAACGAGTAGCTGGTTCCCCACTCCTCTTATACTGCCCCAGCTCGTCCGAGGTAACCAGATGCACCTGTGAAGGAAGCTCCAGCATCCGAGGACTGGTGACTCCTACTGGATACCTGAGGAAGTGACTAGAACAAGACTCCTGCTGACACATTCCTGGAATCTGTTGGAATTTCAAAGGCCAAGTTAAGTTGAACAACTGTAACCTCAGATTACTAAAACAGCACTGACTGAAGAGCTATAGTTCATTATTAACAACATGAATTAATGGACAAATAATTATTTTTGAAAACCATTATCAACTTATGCAACTTGAAAAATACTTTTGCAAATGCCACGTCATTTTAGACTCCATAACCTGTAACAATGTTGCCGAATCACAACACATATTGTAAAAACCTGCTTTAGTGGGACTTAAATCATGTTGCTGGGATGGTGGGACTCCCCAAATACCTCCTTGGCTTTTCCACATCTGACATGAGAATGTTTCCTCACCTATCTTATCACAGGTCCCCACCCTCCATGGTTCATGGAGCTGGAATAACTGTGTCATACGTATGTGACATTTCACCAGCATTTTAAAC
Source organism: Orestias chungarensis (assembly GCA_032876305.1). NCBI lineage: Eukaryota > Metazoa > Chordata > Actinopteri > Cyprinodontiformes > Cyprinodontidae > Orestias > Orestias chungarensis. Next base: position 1,988,096 of record JAVLVB010000433.1, on the reverse strand, counting down.
GAAAGTTAGCATTACACTGTCAAACAATTGACTGATAGGGTGGGAATTTACCAAATGTAGAGACATTCAAGACTGAAAACTTGTGGCGCTCTCATGCCAAACCATGCATAATGATGGACCTGGTGTATTCTTAATATTGTAAAGCACATAACATAAATTATAACATTAACATAATGGGTGTCTGTACTGTAATCAAAAGGATTAAAACATCAAAATCTAATATGTTACCAACATTTAGTGTTTAAATTTTCATGATACCTTATGTTATCCATAAGTGTAATATAGACCATTTACTCTGTCAGTATTTTAAAAAAAAACATTAAATGGTGTGTATAGAGTAATTACTTCATAAATTTTAGCTTCCATGTTGCTTTGTTAGGAATTTCCTGAATGTAAATTATTCAGTTCAGTTTTATATTTTTCTTTCACGTCATTCTTATTTTTTGGATTGGCAAAAAAATGATATGTCACCAAGATGTTGGAAGCAGATTCTTTAAATTGACCTAAAGTACTGAACCTTTAAGTCACCTTTCATTTGACTTGCGTATCCAAGCCATACTAGAAATGTCCTATAAAACCTACCTAAGATTGAGATCAGGGGGATTTAGAGAGCAGGTCAACAACCCACAATAGTTTTTGTGTGACTTAAAATTGCAGAAGCATTTTGAGTTTTTCACAGGATACTTTGATACTAAAATATACTTAATCTATAATGGGTTTTTCATCTTTCCCAGTCCATATACAAGTGACTTTGATTAGAGCACAGGAAACACCCCATAAGATATGCGGCCTTAGAGATGTTTCGCTTTATAGAATAAAGCACTTTTAATCTCCCCCAAATTTTGACACTCCTGTTTTTGTCTGCTTCTAAGTTGAATGACAAAAGTTACACTTCCAGAATACAATATTGCACCCATTAACAAGTGCACTGATGTTAGTATATATGTGGAACCAAACATATTGAATTTTCACCTCTGCTAGCAGTAACCTAGTAGTTTGCTTTTATATCTGTACTGTTTTATCTGATTTAACTTTTCAAAGACTGCATTTCCTTACAGTTTCAGTGAGCTCCAGTAATGTATTTAGGAGCCACTTTTTATACGTTGACTCAAATTTGTTCTTTTTTTTATTTGACTTGTTTGATCTGACATATTTTCCTGAGAAAAATATCTACATTTGACTCCAGGTTTGAAACCACAGTAGATATTATAAAATCCTCCTCTTTTTTACTGTCTTTTGTTTCCCTCAATACCAGATCTCCAGACTCCTAATAGCAATAAATAAAGGATTCATCTTTCTTCACAGCAGCTCCACCTGTGAACTTTCATGAGATCCTTTTTAAAGTTTCTTTTTTAATGATGAGCTGCTGTTGTGGAGTGGAGCACTCATTTAAAATCGATCCATTCTGGACCTACGCATTTCAATGATTAAAGCCAATCGCCAGACACATCCAGAATAAAACAGGGCAGGGTTACAAAAAGTAACAGTATATCAAATAAAAACTGACAGCACTGTGAAATGCTGGCTTCACGTTGGTTAATGTTACATGGTGAAATATACTATTAATTCATTGTATTTCATTGCAAGTAAATGTTACTGAATGTGTTTTCTCCCTTTAAGAGGCCGTTAGCAGGGCTGATAATGATCAGTGGGGTTTACATCACACCAGGCTTAAAAGTAGCGGCTGCAGTTGCTTATCTAATGGCCACAGGAAGAGGAGGCCATTAGAAAATTAGCAGCTCTATCAGGTTTTGGGAAACATGCCTCCCTCACAAAGTTGCAGGCCAAGTTTGGAGACAATTAAGGGAGGCATCACTTGGATGATAGACAAAGAAATCATGGAGAGTGTGCAAACTAGCCTGTGTGCTGCTGTGTTGGGGATTGATGCACATATTTTCAGTTTTATTTATTTTTTCTCTGTAGAATTCAAAATTTGCCCTCATCATAACTGTGTCTGCATCAGAATCTAACAAAAGTATCTGTGCTCAGAGGAGTTTTTTCTGGACGTTAGATTTTACAAACCTTGTCATTTTTAGAAGTCAAAATCATTCTGCTGCCCAGTGATTTGAGAAGATACAGTACATGTAACCTTTTCACCAAGATTGGCAATGTTTGGGGCTAGATTAAACAAGCTAAATAAATATATATATAAAAAAAGATTATTTAACAACATAAAAATACATTGTAAGCTGCTGTAAGACAAGGTGTTGTCTTTTTGGCCCAGGTATTAAACTAAACGTCTTCCAGCCTTTGCTTAGAGACCACTACAGTTTATCCAGACTGCTTCAGCTCACTTGGTTTTTTAACCCAGCCAAAGCGATCGCATGTCACACCCCTTTTCACTGAACTCCATTGGCTTCCCTTAGCTGCACGCATCAAATTCAAATCACTAATACTGGCTTACAGAGTGCTTGATGGATCCGCGCCCATCTAACTCAAAATCCTCTTAAAGCCTTACCTCACTGCCCGCCCGCTCCGTTCCTCCAAGGAGCGTTTACTAACGCAACCAACGCTCTGTGCTGGTCAATTTAAACTCTTCTCATTTGCTGTTCCACGCTGGTGGAACGACCTTACATGCACTATCAAAGCATCAGATTCTCTTTCCACCTTCAAGAAAGCCTCAAAGACCCAGCTTTTCCAAGAGGGTCTATTACCCTGAAAGATCTAAAAGCACTTGTTACCCCCCTGATATTAGTTAGCACTCCGTGTATGGTACTTGGGCCTTCAGTGTTTACCTAAATGCTGTAAATGAGTGTCATAATTAATGTTAAATCCCCTCCTAGCATGTTGCAGGTAAATAGCATCGTAGTTAAATCTTAAACCCTCTTTTTGTAAGTCGCTTTGGATAAAATTCAAATGAACTACTATCTAAGTAACTTAAGCAACAGTTTATGTCCCACCTGCACCTGTTACCAAGATTACATGCAAATTCATCAGTTTGGATGTTGTTAAAATACATACACAACACCCTAATAATTTTTTGGGAATATCTGGTGATATTACTTAGGCCTCACTATCTGCTACACTTCCAACATTCTTAGTTTTTCAACTCCTCTATCAGAAAAAAAGAACCACACTAGATTTGTTTTCTGCAATACTTTCAGATGAAGACCTCAGCTGTAACAAATCAAATTACAACCTTGTTTTTCTCAAATCAGAATATAAACCACTTGAAAGTGGTCACACGAAGCTGAACAAGCCGTTTTGTTGAGTATGTGAGTGACTACATAATCTTCTGTGTGAAATATCACACAAGTAACAAACCATGGATCACCAACTACCTGAATGACCTGCTCAAAAAGACAAGACAAGCAGTTGTTTATAATTAGATAGAAGCAGTTCAAAATCAAGATTAGTTGTAGCAAGGAGATGTACACACGGAAGTTGGAGTGCAAGCTAGAAAGGAACAATATCCAACATGTGTGGTTGCAGATCAACATCACAGGCCTAATTAAAATGAGGATCTGATAGATGGAATTCTTCACAGAGCAAATTAATTGAACACATATTTCAGTAGGTTAAGGAACAAGTTCAGGTTCCTTCTTTGCTCCTGCTAGCCAAACTGACATCCCACCCTCATCGACCTTGTTTAAGTACACTTCTTATTCAGCCAAATCTAGATATGCTGCTGCTCATTTTACACCACTCCCATTTCTCTCTTTCTAGAAACTAGGCAAAGAAGCAGCCAAAGAGACTGAACTGAAACAAGGCTTCTGGTTCAGATGGGTTCAGTCAAAAGGTCATGAAAGCCTGCGCAGAACAGCTCTGTGGGTTTCTGCAGCATCTACTAAACATTACCCTGACCTAAGAGGTTCCAGTGTTGTGAAATGCATCATGCCTGGTTGCAGTCCCCTAACAAAAACGTACCCATCAGTCATCAATGACCATACAGCTGTTGCTCTGACATGCTACATCATGAAGGTCCTGCGGAGACTAGTGCTTGCACACTTAGGTAAGGAAAAAGGACAGTATCTGGACCCCTTGTAGTTTGCTGATCACTCTCGTATTCCAGTATGTTAAGCCCTCAAACACCTGCTTTAACAAACCCACTGTCATCTGAACAAAGCAGGCACCACAGTGTGGATTATGGTCTTTGATTTTTACATTGTATTAAACACAAGTCAGTCTTATCTGCTTTGTTTAAAACTTTAAAATACACAAATGGAGACCTCTTGAACACCTCCATCAATATCTACCTGAAAAAAAGGCCACAGTTTGTGAAACAGGACAATTATGTGTCTAAAATGGAGGTCGGCAGCTCGTAGTACATGTTGCCAAAGTGTTATTAGAAGAAATACTCAAATGACGTTGATCGTTGAGTGTATCAAACATAGAAATGAATCAGTGTTCAAAGACCTGGTGGACCGTTTTCTGGCACAGTGTGGAGACAATCATCGTATTTTAAATAAGATCCAAAAATAGATTAAATATGGTGTAGACAAAACATGGTCAGGTCAGGCAGTATTTTAATAATGGAAGAATAAGTGAAGGTGTTAGATTAGCAAATAAACCTTAGTGTTCATGTGGACAAAGACTAAACTGGATACACAACAGTTAACCTATCAAAGGGAAGGAACAGAGCAGATTGTACTTTTTGAGGAAACTTACATTCTTCAATTTCTGCAGCAAGATGCACATTTCTGCCAATTTTAAGGAATAGATCTGTCCTGTTTAATAGTCATGCCATTAGGATCCCCTGCCTTTTTTAAATACAAATGCAACATTCAACTAAATTGTGATCCAGAAAGGTGAGTACTAGAAAGTTCAATTCAAACTGATAGAACCACAACTGACAACACACTAAATGTTCTGGCTGATATATCTGATCCGATTCAATTTTCAGTAAAGTTTATTCCTATAAACTGTAAGTGTATATGTTAAATTCAAAATATTTAAACACACATAAACCAAATTCAGATATCCGAACATTCTTTGAATGCTGTTCAAATAAAATGAGATTGAAAAAAAAAATTCTATACAAAATATAATTAAACAAGTAAACTGCAAATTCTGGTGTAATCATTTCACAGAGAGACAGAGGGTTAGATTTTTTCGGTCATTATTACTGAATGAGTAGAACTTGGAAAACCTCAAAGGTTCTCCAGGGGGAATGACATGTCCTCACCTGTTCTGTGCCCAGAACATGTTTACTCTTTGATTTCTTGCAGTCTAATAAGAGCTGAGTCGGCGCAGTAGAGAGAAGAAAGACAGGGGGTCAACACCTTCGGACTCCTCTGATTGTCTGTCCTCTCCAGTCTCATGGCAGCTTGCTGGCATGAACATTTTCTGAATTGGCCTTTGACCACTCCTGTCGCCAGTGTGAAGAGCAATTAAGAAGGGCAAAATCCATTGTCCTAAAATTTATTTAGGTTAATGGTGAAATTTGAAATTATTGTATGAGGAAAAGCTTACCAAGATATCCCAAGAGAAAGTACATCCTAATTTAACACCTTAATCTTCATGAGTCTGTCTGATCTGTTTCTCAGTAGTTAAACTTCCTTATGTTACTTTTTAAGACATTTTCTCCATTCTTGTGCTGTTAATATAGATTAGCCTTATTTTATTTTCATTACTTTGTGTTGTTCCCACTCTTTAAACTCACTGTAAAAATTACACATACTACCCAATGGCTGAAGTTGGTTTAATTTAATTTGTTTTGTAATCCAACAGGTCCACTAGTTACAACTGTTTTGGAAGTAATTCGTGTCGCACAGTCCTCCGAGGGACAAACATTACAAATGGCTGCTGGCACTCGCAACTATAGTTTCTTATTTTGTATTGTGCACTCACTCATCGACCTCTTAGATAAGCCAGATGCAATCAAGCTCCTCAAAATGTTTTTTTTTTCCTACCTCGCCTTTGCTGAAGTCTTGAAAAAATAAGCAACATCCATCTGCCTACTGCTGTCTTCACAGAATATTTAATCCTCCTTGTTCAAGTGAATGCCTTTATCTTGTTTTTTTGGTTAACCAAATCCATTGGTCTATAGTCAAACTGGCAAAAGACAACATACACATAGGGAAGGAATTCACCAGGGTCAGGTAGAAGATGGTACTGCTTCTTAATCTCTATAAAGTGTACTTCTGAATGAAATGCTAAGGTTAGAAGCAAAAGCCAGCACATTAATGTATGACAGAACTTGATCAGCCTAAACAGCAAGTCCAAGGGTAATCAGTGTCGTCAGGGTTTTTGTCTCAAGTGAGGATTCTGCATGCACAAATGCATTTTAATTACGTCCCATTTATGTTTTATTCTACTAGTCTTGAAGAAATTCTTCTCACTACGCTTGGATCCCTGTAGGATTAAGAAAACTGTGTTGCATCAAGTCAGTTTCCTGCTCATGCGAGGTCCAAATGTCATTTGAATTCTTCACTTCATTTTTATTGGGGATTTAACAGTTATACATATACAGCAGTTCAAAGTGTGCTGTGACGTCAGGCAACCTCTAAGTTGTGGTTAGATTTCACTCTTTCTTTATTTGTGTGTGGAAACGTTGAAATGTCCTCGTGTAAAGATAGTTTGTTGCTAATGCAGTCAAACATGTTATTCCAGTTTTAATCAGATTCAGGAGAATTGATGGATTATCTTTTCCATCTTGAGCCTTGGCCAATCATCTGTGGCTAATGTTCAGTACAAATCTCATATGAGGGCACTCTGTGCAAATTGAAAGCATATTACAACCAAAATATATATACGAAGTGAATTTGTATTTGGGCCATTCATTGATTCTAAAAAGTGCTTTGTAAACTAAGCATGTCCTTCAACACCATTTTAAAAACAAACACTCTCTGCTTTAGTTATGTATTAGATCAGATCATATATCCAGACATAGGGACACATTTGTTTTCTTTTTTCATCTTATATATTGAAATCCCTTTATAATTGTGGCACATTCATAATACATAACATCACCTATTAGAGGGAAGAAAGGATTTTAGTGAACACATACAAAACTCTTCTTTAGTGTGAAGAGAATCAACATCTCTACATTATTACTAACACTTTCCTTTCCTATATTTGGCATATTGTCTATAACCTTTATACGTTAATTGTACCAAAAGCACGTGAAATGAAGAGGTCTTCATTACTGGGACTATTTTTATTTTACATAACTATAGCACTTTTATGCTTTTACCTTCGCACTTTGTGAAAGGAACTCAACCAGCACTCTATTTCACACTGCACTTTAAGCATGGATTTGCACATGAAGAAACATCTGCACACAAGAACTTTTAACTATTTATTGTTTGTTCAAATTTTAATAGTTAGCATGTAGCTTTTTGTTTCAGTCTCTGCACAGCTGCTCCTCATTATAGAGTTTGGTGGTTGTGTGGGAAGAGAAAATAATTGTTTTTTGGAGCAAATAAGGTTTTACTGTTCAGAAACTTTTGCAAATGTTTATGTATATCTGTTAAGTGTGCATGCAGGAAAAAGTCTGGTGGTGCTAAGGTATCTCCTGTCTTTTCTGTGACCTCTTCAGGGTGTTTGGGCCAATGCGTCCCTGGAAGCTCCAGACACAATTTATAGGTTCCAGGAGAGACCATGGAAACGATGTGGAGCTTTGTGTACATAGTTTATGGTGTTTTATGGTGCTTTTGTGTGTGTATAAAAATATAATGCTCATAAAAAGTATTAGGTGATGTTTGTATATATTTGATAAGATGTATGTTTTAGGTGGAAGTTGTGAATTGGTTAATGTTATTTACAACGGTTTAGTCCCTTCATACGCTGTGGCTATTAAAGGCTGTAATTGTGTTTGTTTAGAAAGCTTGATGCAGTATGTGTTGTTGCACCTAATAAAGCTGCTGTAACTTCCACTTTGCTCTGGCTCAATATTGTCTCTAACTGGAAATTCTGCCACAAAGGTTTGCCTCCTAACAAGCTAAAGTTCAACCGAGCTTTAGTCCAAAAACTGGGACACTTCTCTTGGAATGCATCAAGATTAAGTTGTATAACATCTTTAGTCTATTGTGTCCTAATTTAATTTAAATCCCCTATTATTAAGCCAATTTGGGTCACGCATCATGGATATTCTACCACACCAGTCTCCCTTTCAAATCAGGAATTTTAATACACAACTACACACAAAATTATGCAGTTGGTCCAGCAAGCACAATCATTTATAAACATGCAGTTTACAACAATCTAAAATATTTAGATCTCTAATTGAAAACTTACCACCACGAAACATTACCTCAAAACGTTGTTACCGCAAGAATACAAAAAAAAAAAAGTATCAAAGTTATCAGAGGAGGTTAATAAAGTAGGAAAATATTATGTTATTTGATGTATTTACAAAGTGCATTAATACATGCAAATTTATTTGATAGCCTTTGTACCAGATGAGTCCATTCAGCAATATTCTATTGCTACTTTAAGTGGGAGGCTGAAAAAAATATGTTGTTGCATTTAAAACCGCCACAGGCAACAATTCACATGATAGGAAAAAAAAGCTGATTTGATGTTAGAGCACACTGTATAAAATCTTCACATGGAAAATCTCCCACCATGTTTTAAGGGAGGGACATTGATTTTGCAAGAAATGTAACATTACATTGCAGGATCTCGTTATCTGTCAACAGTTGGTCCCACATGATGGTAGACAGAATGTTTGAATCAAAGCACTGCTCAATATAGTTAGGATATTAACTCCCCCTTAAGTTATCTGTTGGACCTAAATCATGAAAGAGTAAAGCCTTTCAAAATTAACTTTTTAACTAATTTTTTACAGACTGAATAGCATCTAAAATATATTCAAAAAATATTTAGATTCTCCTGATTCATTTGCAAAGAAAATGGAATTCGAAAAATAACAGGTAATTTAGACTAGTGATGTCAACTTGTTCGAACCTCAATACAGCTCTCTCTCTCCATTCTTTTTTTTTTAAATCTAAATCCTTATAAAAACATGTAAATCAGAAAAAGACAGAAAAACAGAAAATTTGAATTTATTCAGATTTCATCCAAATTAAAGGAGGATCTGCACAGAGATGCAGCTCTTATCGCCTTTGTTCAACAAATATAAGTTCTTGGATCTAGAGTTGTTTTTCTCTGCATATCTGGATATTGTATGTCTGTTAGGTGAATAGGGAAGTTTATTGTGCAGTGAATGTTTGTATATTGTTATTTGCGCTACATGTCCCTGTTTGGTCGATGATCTGATCCTCCTTGAGCTTACAAGCTGTTTCCTGTATGTATGTTGCAGGAGCCATGATGATGAAGAAGTGCTGTGATAATTTTGCTTTCAACTTTATAAACAGGGTCCACTGAGTCTGACCTGTGGCTCAATGTGTCGCCCATGAATCTGCCCAAATCATAAACATTTGGAGGATAAATAACTATAATTAAAAAAATATTGCTTATTGCATAAATTTGGTAATCAATTAGACCGCATTTGGTATTCATGCGCTGCCTACTCAGCCTGCAGTTTGACTTATTAGACTGTCCGAGGATAAGCTGGTGTTCACTGAGATTTAGGAGGTGGTTTTTTTCTTATGTATGCGTTTGTAAGTGCATGCATTTGTGTATGTATTTGCTTTAAATTAAGGGACAATTACAGCATAGAGACTGTAGAAAATGTTATTTAAAAAATTAGCGGTTTATTTTCACTAATTTGAGTTATTTTTCTGCTACCTGCAGTTTATAAAACCCAGTCATATGGTGATGAAACAATATCATACAGAATATTAAAATCTTTGACAATTATTTTTCTAACACTGCATGAAATAATTGTTACACTCTACACTTCAGCTTTATTCAGCATCCACACAGTATGACACTCCTACTATCATGTCTCAAAATAATTGTGATTTGTTTACAGTATTTTTCCATGTTTTCTGCTACGCTCTGAAAATTGCAAAATTTAAGTGTTTTCTGACAGAACATTTTTGTCTGCATGCTTCCTCTTGCAATTTCTTAGACAAGGAAGGGAAGGCTAAGCTTTGTTACAGAATGTTTCCAGAAAAAAAAGCAAAACCTTATTTTGTTGAAATGTTTATGTATTTTATTTTATTTAAAGAAATATTTCAAATGTCACTCTAAAAATCCTGCTAAAATTCGTTGAAGACAAACGATTTATTTAGCAATTCTATCTATACAAGTCTTCAAGAATGGTGTTAGATTCCTTTTTTTGTTCACAATGCTCTTATAACAACATATTTTGAGACTATTACTATGTCTTGTTTGTTTTTTTGTGCAACAGTGACAGGAACTTAGATCCACTTTACAAGCACAGTGAAGTGCATCGAGTTTATCTATACGTCAGAAGCACAATATTTGTGCATAACTCTAAAGTCACTTGGGGAGATGTTGCCAATGTTATAGCGGACTTGATTTGAAGGCCGTGAATAAAACGGAAGCGACTTGTTAAAATTAACTCTTTATTCTTGCAGTGCTTGCTTTTACTTTTCTCAAAAAGGCATTAAAACTTGCATTTCAGCAGAGTTTATTCCACAGTCGGCTCTCGTGGTGCACCTAACTTAGAGAACATGAATTGTTGATGTGCAAAAGAACAACAATTGCTGCTTAAATCTTCATATAATATTTACAGGACAAGCACGGCCGCTCTGCAGCCATGGCCTTGAAAGCACAAAGGAGTTTTGTGTAGTTGGTGAAACAGAAAGAAGAAAAGGAACAACAGAAACAAGATGTTTTTAATGGTAAAAGTGTACAAATAAATATATTGATATGGTTACTCATCCTGCTTCATAGGTGTATAAAGTCCTTAAAATAGTAACTAATTAAAGTAGAAATACCATAACTGAAAACGACTGTGGTAAAAGTTAAACTCACCCATAAGAAAACTACTTGAGTAAAACTCTTAAAGTAGCGCACAATAAATACACTTGTGAAAAAGTATAAGTATTTGGGAGGCAAAACATGATGTATGCTGTGCCTCTTCTGTGTCTCCCTTGCTGACATGCCGTTGCAATATTGCTGCTGCTCTCTTCCTAACCCATCAGCCTGCCGTTAACGATAATCATCAAAAGAGTACCATACGTGTTTCTTCTCCTCCTCTCCGACCCGTGCATTTCAGATAATTCCTTTTTTTGATTTGTAAAAAGTAACAAGGTGGCAAATGTCAAAGTAACAAAGTTAAAGTATATGTTTAACTTTTAAATGTAGTTAAGTAAAAATAAAATTCCTGATAAAAAAAAAATAAAGTAAAGTACAAATCCTCAAAAAACCTACTTAATTAGTGTAAGTAGTGAAGTACAGCACATGTACTTTGTTACTATACACCTCTGTCCTGCTTCTATTCCATTTCATTTTAATTAGAGTTGGTGAGAAATGCTGAAATAAAACTGAAGTTCAGAAGCATGAGCACAGTCAACAGATTGACTCTTATCCATGCAGTGAGCCGAGCCCACATTAAGAAGGGCCTCAGCATCTTCCTCCTCCCTCGGAAGGCTGCTGGAGCCTTGGCAACAGCTGCTTTTGTTTATTCTACACCTAACATGTCCTCCCCCAAAAGTTTGCCCTTCATCAACAAACATGTTAGGTTATGCTAATATTAGTTGTCATTAGAATTGTGCTCAAGGCACCAATTCGCTCGTTGTTCACTGACTCATTTGTTTTGATAACTCCATATTCCCTTTTGTGCTGTGTGGGCGTCAGAAGAGGTCAGAGGTTAAATCCTGCACATCTATATCCTCCGTGCTGGCTTTCAGTTAATGCACAACTCCCACATCCAGCTCTTAAACATGACATAGGTGCACTAATGCACAGCGTTGAAGCTTGGAAGTCATTCAGGTCCAGAATCCATCTGAAAACAACACAAAGCACACGAGCTTTTGGCTCACATTTAACCTGAAACACTAAACAAATCCAACACAAAACTGTGGGGTCTAATTTAAACATTACAACAAAATTTTCCTCTGCACTTAATGTTGCTTGGTGTATATGTCTACCTAAATGTATTTTATTTATAATAGGTTGCAAAACCTGAACTGATGAGGGGAAACTTGTTGTACCCCATTAACAAGGAGTGAACTAAATTGCCAGCAGTCCTTTAAGCAATTCATGCAAATGTGTACAATTATACATGAAGCTCCAGTGATTATATTCAGGGAAAAAATGAGCTCACAGGAAGCTCCGCATGAGGGACAGAGTGAAGAATGTACGATAACATTCACTTGTGGTGCTTTTATTAATTCATTAATACTTTACAGCTTTGACTTCACATCCCAGTCCTTTAAACCTTTGCCGTTTTATTATAATATTTTACACACAGCGAATGTTCATCCATCCATTTTCTGTACACCTTTGTCCCTATTGAGGTCGGGTGGGTCTGCTGGCACCTATCTTCAGCTTGCAACGGGCGAGCGGCAGGTTGCCTGGACAGGTCGCCAGTCCATTGCAGGGTAACACAGAGACGTACAGGACAAACAACCACTCATACTTAAGGACAATTTAGAGTGCCCAATCAGCCTAACAGTCATGTTTTTGGACTATGGGAGGCAGCCGGAGTACTTGGAGAGAGCCCACAGATGCACAGGGAGAACATGCAAACTTCTTGCAGAAAGACCCAAGAAGGAAATTGAACCCAGAGCTTTCTTGCTGCATGGCAACAGTGCTATCCACTGCACCACTGTGCAGCCCAGGGAATGTTCAGTTG
>JAVLVB010000433.1:1921548-1972332 GCA_032876305.1 Orestias chungarensis | reverse complement strand
TAATTATTCAAACTTTCACATTCCTCGAAGTACTCGAATGGTGGAGGAGTAGGAAGCATTTTTCAGTTAGATTTGTTAATTAATCCCAGGCCTACTAATAGTTACAGTTGCTTTGAACATTTAACCCTTATCCTTCCTCGTCCAACCTCTAAAAGAATTAAACTACTTATTTTTGTTGTTTTGAATCGTCCTCCAGGTCCTTCCTTTGAATTTATAGATCAGATTTCCGATTTTTTTATCTGAATTAGTGTTAAACACGAACAAAGTCATTATAGTGGGAGATTTTAACATTCATGTTGATACCAAAAATTACTGCTTAAAGTTAGCCTTTACTGCCATTTCAGACTCAATTGACTTCTCTGAAAAAATCTAGACATCTACCCACTCTCTTGGTCACACTTTAGACCTTGTGCTGACTTATGGCTTTGAATGTGAAAAAGTTACAGAGATGCCTCATAACCCTCTCCTTTCTGACCATTCTTTTTTACTGAGTACTGAAAGTCTGTTTATGAAAATTATAGTAGGTGTCTATCAGACAAAGCTGCTACAGTTTTTAAAGAGTCCATTCCACCTTTCATTTCTTCAGTATCCTAGAGAAACACAGTGGAGGGCAGCAAATTAATTTCATGCTTTACACAAATTGTTTCTCTTGTTCATAGTATTACATCCTTATTACCTCTTGCATTAGACAACGTAGCTCCCATAAAAAGGAAAGTGATTACTCATAGGAGGTTGGCTCCCTGGTTTAATTCAGAAGTTAGTACCTTGAAGGAGAACACCTGGAAATTGGAGAAGAAAAAGCGGTCTTCGCTTTTAGAGGAATCGTATTTATCCTGGAAAAACATTGTGCTTCTGTATAAAAGGACCCTTCACCAAGCTAGATCTGTACATTTTACATTATTAATAGAGGGGAATAAGAAAAATCCTAGGTTTCTTTTTAATACAGTTGCCAAACTTACGAGAAATTAAAACTTTGTTGTCATTCATTCCTCCAGCTCTTAGCTGTAAGGATTTTATGGAATTCTTTATTGATATAATGTAACTTATAAAAACTAAAATTGATGGCATCCTACCAAACATAACTACCACCTCAGTAAGCAATTAGGCACTCAATGTTTCTCTGGAGCCTGATCTCTGTTTGAAGTGTTTTGTTCCAGTTGAGCCTTCTGACCTTTCTATAATATTGTCTTCATCTAAGCCTTCAACTTGTATGTTGGATCCAATCCCAACCACAAAGAAGTGTTTCCTATTATCATTATCCCCATTTTTGTATATGATTAAACTGTCAATAGTGAATGGCTATGTACCAGAGGCTCTTAAGGTAGCTGTTATAAGACCCTAACTTAAGAAACCTTCTCTTGATCAAAAATACTTAATAAAGTACAGACCGATATCTTTCTGTTTTATCTAAAATCGTTAAAAAATTGTTGCTAATCAACTGAGATGGCATTTGAGGAATAATCACCTATTTTAAGAATTTCAGTCGGATTTCAGAGCTCATCATAGCACTGAGAAAGCTCTCCTTAAAGTCAGAAATGATATTCTCATGGCCTCAGACTATGAACTCATGTCTACTCTAGTTCTGTTAAATCTCAGTGCTGCTTTTGACAGAGTCCATCACAATATCCTCATAGAAAGGCTTAAACGCATTGTAGGGATCAAGGGAACAGCACTAGACTGGTTTAAATCATATTTTTCTGATAGATCTCAGTTTGTTCATCTAAATGACAACTCTTCTCCACATTGTAAGGTTACTTGTGGAGTACCACAGGGTTATGTACTTGGCCCAATTCTATTTACTATTTACATGCACCCTATTGGTAAAACCATTAGACAGCGGAGTGTTAATTTCCACTGTTATGCTGATGATTTACAACTACATTTATCCATAAATCCTGATCAGTCTAGTCAGTTTGGTGGATTACAGACATGTCTTGAAAGCATAAAAATGTTGATGACTTTAAACTTTCTGCTCTTGAACTCTGAAAAGACAATTGTTTCCGTTAGACCAGAACTTCTAAAAAAGAAACTGCTTAGTCAACCCCTTAAACTTGATAGCATCAAATTGCCCTCTGGTAACAATGTAAAGAACCTAGGTGTTATTTTTGATCAGGATATGTATTTTTATTCCCATATAAAACAGGTCTCTAAGACTTCTTTCTTTCACCTTAGGGATACAGCCAAAATCAGGAATATTCTCTCTAGAACTGATGCTGAAAAACCAGTCCATGGATTTGTTACTTCAAGGCTGGACTAGCGTAACTCTTTATTAGCAGGATGTTTGCAAAATCCAGATACAAGTCTTCAGTTGGTCCAAAACGCTCCAGCAAGAGTTCGGATGAAATTTAAAAACAGAGATCATATCTCCCCTATTTTAGCTTTCCTTCATTAGCTCCCTGTCAAATTCAGAACAGATTTTAAGATTCTTCTTTTGACATATAAAGCCCTCACAAAAAAAAAGCATAGTTAGGAGGAAGGTAGAGAGGACAGCCTAATCCGGTTGGGGGAACAACTTAGTATTTACAGACGGTTCTCCTTTGCTCTACCTTTTTCATGTCTCACTCTACAGAGTTAGGTTATTTAACTTATTTTTATAGTTTGCTGTTAAAGGCTTAGACTGCCAGAGGACAATCTGAACACTTCCCACTATGCTACTTTCTTTCTTTTTCCAATCTGCTTTAGTTACCTTTATTACAACCTTGTCAACCTTTTGTTTTCTCTCAGTATTCTTCTCTCCATAGTAGCCACACCTGGTCTGGTGTACTGTTAGCTAAGCTGAGAAAGCTTCGTTGACAACAACATGGGCTGAGATTCTGCCAGCGACACTCTGCAACTGCTGTCATTAACAAAAAAAATTCAGTATCCTCTGCATCTATTTTAATTTTCAATCTCTTCAAATCACCAGTCGGCTGCATGTACTGAGCCAGGTTATGCTGGAGGTTTCTTCCTGTTAAAGGGGAGTTTTTCCTCCCCACTGTCGCAACATGCATGCTCAGTATGAGGGATTGCTGTAAAGTCAACGGCAACACAAGACCATTGTTTAAGTCTGCTGATTCCAGAGGAGTGAATGCTGCAAGTCTGCAATGACTCACTCTGCTGGGGTTCCTTTGATTTAAACTTTGTCAAACTGATTTGTAATGATGTATCTATGATTTTAATTGATTTTCGTGTAAAGTGCCTTTGATACAATATCTGTCGTAAATTGGCGCGGTATAAATAAACTAATTATTGATTCTATAAGCTTAATCAAAAACAAAGGTTTTTAGCCTAACCTTGAAACTAGACATTCTATTCTACATCTGAAAGTTTTGAGACCACCTATAAAGTGTTGGGTTTTTTAAAACATGAGTTCGGCTATCTGAATGTATTAATAATTATAAGTAATAATTATTAATACAATTATTATTAATTAGTATTTATATTTAATGAATGGGGAACGACCTGAAAATCTGGAAATAATTAGCCAAACCTGTTCAGTCTCTCAAAAGGGGTTTGTTCATAATATAAGTGGTAGACACTTGTTTACATATTATAATAAACACAAAGTCCGCTATTTAAAATTACAAAGGTTTATTTAATAAAATAAGTTAACTTTACAGCCAAAACATACAATTAACAAACTGTATAACCGATTACTGACATTACTTCTAAGGTTTATGAATTAAAATACAATGGTCAATCAATGCAAATAATCAAAGAAATATCAAATAAAAGGGAGGATAAAAATAAAAATGTAGGTTCTGGTGGTCAGTTGATAGAGTAGGGGGCAACACTAATACAATTCATGTGCTTGATTAAGGCGTGTGACGGGAGAAGATCAGAAGATAGAACAAAGGGTCGTAAAACTACAGGAGCTTCAGTGAACTAACAAAAGGCTAATTTAACAGGGGAGCTAGACACAGGCCAAGAGGAGAACCTCGTGGTAGCCCTCGTTACCCAGCAAAGAGTCAATGGTCTGGCCAAGATCGCAGTGAAGCTCGGGTGTAAAAATGTGTGTGTATGTGTGTGTAAGTGTGTATAGGAGTGAAATAATTTGACAAACAACATCCAAAGCAGCACTACACACAGCAGTTTACAAGCCACAGTTACAAACAATAAAACAGCATGTATCTATACTTAGAATATTGTTTAACTATTTCTAACTTTTATCCAGGCCTGGTTTTGATTAAAGTCTGGCTTACTGAGAGCTGAATGATTCTTGGGATTTGAACTGCAGCGGGGCCGGGTTCGGAGCTTTAGGTTTGGAACTCTCGCTCAGTCCATCCAAGAAAGTTGACATGCATCGCGGGACGTCCTTGTCTGGAGCTGGTGATCCACCTCTCCAGGAGAGTTGCAGCGGGTTGCGAGACGTCCTGGTCTGGAGCTGGGGGTCCGTAAAAACTCAGTTTTTACGAACCTCCAGTTCCAGCCGCCAGCTCCAGGCGCAACTCGTAGTGGATTCTGCAGTAGTCTGACGGCAAGGCCTCTGCCGTTCAGAGTCAACATTTTCTGAAATCTGCGCGGGACACAGAACTTCTGCAAAAACACTTCCAAGGTTTTTGGTTTCCTTTTCCCGACCAGCCGGTTTAAAAGGATTAGGGATGCGCTAAGAGTGTCTCCTTAAGTTTAACTGCTCAGAGCTCAACTTGTGGTAAAAAGGCGAAGAGGGTAGGGCAAAGACGCTATTTAAGGCATCTAAAGTCACCAGGTGGGCTTTCCCCTGGGACAAAATGGTGTTTGGCCTCAGTTCCGTTACAAAATGGATTCCCCCAACATAAGTGAGAGCTTAGTGTTTAGTTAGAAACGTCTGGAACAAACCTTTCCCTGATGTATTATGGCAGAGCTTGATACATCTGGCCTTAATATCTAAGAACTCAAACCTTAAAATCTATTGTGTATTTGACAGGGAGCTAATGAACGAAATCTGAAACAAAACACATATGATTTCAGTTTTTTTATTTTTTATCAGACCTCTTGCTGTAGCATTCTTGATCTGCTGTAGGTTTTTAACTTCATAGATCAGTTTTTCACCATCAGTCCTGCACAGAATATTTATAATTTTTGCAATATCCCTGAGATGAATGAAGAAAATCCTGTTTTGATATGAGATTTAAATGAAATACCCTGGTCAAATATAACACTGAGCTTCTTCACTTTATTACTGGAGGCCAATTTAATGTCATCCAGTTCAGCGGATTGCCTAAGTAGTTTCTTTTTCAGAGGTTTGCATCCAAAGATCCCAATTTCTTTCTTGTCAGAATACAAAAGCAAAAAGTAAATGTAACACAGCATAAATGGTCAGTTCTTCAGTAATTCAGATTTGTTGTCTGCTGCCTCTACTATAACAATTTCAAAATTTCCTTTCATAACATAACACTTAAAAAAAAACAAAAAATTTATTGCAAGTGCTTTTTCTAAAGTGCTTTATAAGGCAATGCTTTAAAGAACCATTACCTTCTCATGAGAAAAAAAATTGTATTACTGTCCATGGTTACCATTGTTACAAATGTAATACAGGTATAATATTTTTTTGCTAACTCTTGTTTAGGAAAACAACAAAAAAAGGTTTGTGTTTCTGGTTATTAATAATAATAATAATACATACTTTATTGATCCCGTAGGAAATTGTTTTAGGTGTAAACCACAACGAGGCAGCCATTTTTGCAGGCGCCAGGTAGGCAGTAGCACAAAGGGTCTTGCCTAAAGGACCCACACTGGATGCTGTGGTGTATTTTTGCCCTGGGCTGGACTTGAACCCATGAGCTTTAGATTGGAAATCTGGTGACATTCCAATTGAACTATCCAGCACAAAGTTACATTGTATGATACTGAGGTTTAATTCTGAAAATTGTTTCAATTCTCTAAATTGTATAATTGCTTTAAAGTTTGCGCTGCTGTAACATGAGACATGTTTGTCTTGGTACTTGTGTCAGTTTAGTTTTTTAGAGGCTCATCTTCTCACGGTATTCTTGCGGCATCTCTTTCTCTCTTAGACTTCCTCACTTTAAATCCTGAAAAATCACTTCTGAGTGACCGCAGCAAAGACAACGAATAAAATCATTGTTTGACTTCAACCAGTAAGATCCACCTAACACCTTTTTTGCTATTCCTTCTATCATCTATTTCTAATTGTGAACAGCTGAGATAGAATAGGTGACCTTGCTATAAGTTGTGAAGAATCAGCAGGTGGGCAGACATTTATGTACGAGCTTTTGCGTTTTGAAGATGATTTTATTATGAGCATGAAGGCCAAACTGCAAGTTAGTGTTGTAACACACTTCAGACAACATCTTACTGAGGCATCTTCACCGTAATCTTTACAGCTGTCAACAAATAAAACATTGACTTTGAAGTTGTCAACAAAAAACATTTAAATGTATTTTGAATTTTTTGTATAGAAAATATATGTTATGCATACATATAGTAATATTTGGGTTGGTCTAATTTCCCTGCAAAAACTAAAATAATATTTACTATAGCATAATCGGAATTTCATAGAACGCATTTATGTTGAGTAACTAAACAAAACTAAAAATGAAAGTTTAATGAAAAAAATGTCTGTGTTTCCTCCTTGTTGCTGGTTTGTTGAAAGAAGAGGAATTTGGAACATCTTTCGGTCACAATCTTTATTGATTGCAATGTTCGTTGGAAAATAAAATAATCATAATTAAACAAGGTTTTCTGCCAATGTTCCAATGCGTTGCAAAAGTACTTATACCCCTAAAACTCTTTCACAGGTTGCCCCAACAAAGCTCCATGTGATGGTGTAAAAATTCACCCTCACAGAATAGTTCATAATTATGAAGTGTAAATAACTTTTTTGGCCTATTTTATTATTGTGTGGTAAAATTCCTTTTTTATGCCAACTTATTTATTTATTGATTCTTATTTTTAGGTATTTAGTTTTGGACTTTGATTGGGGCAATAAAGCACACAAAAATGCTTTAATTGAATCCCTTATTGTATATTTAGGGATTTTTACCCCAGTCCCATAATTTTTGTTCAGGATAATGTTCACTGTTACTCTTCCCAAACAACGTATTATGCAGGCATTAAAAAAGATCAATGTCACGCTAACTACCTGTCAAACTTCTCTTGATGTCTGCTTTTTCCCATACATGGTTTGTGAAAAACAGCTTCTTATGGCTTTCTGTAAATTAAAAATTTCATCTTTTCAGACTTCAGCATATAACGGTTCTGTTTCATACACTGTCCTGCTGCTAGTTTCTTACGTCTGTGCTCTGGATTAGAGCACAGACGTGCTGAGTAACCATTTTGTTTTTTTTAATGTTTTACTTTTATTAATAATCACCTTATTTTAAGGATGCCAATTAAGGTGGATGACTATGTCTTTGTAGGTATGCAGTGTGCCATAATTATTATTTTTATACAAAGACCTACAAAGTGTTTGGTTACATTTTTAGAACCTGGGGTATTGTTTTATTACCTCAGTCTTTACTCCTACCTGTCTAATGTGGTATTCGGTCTTAATGATCACTAATGTTCTTCAATAAACCCCTACAGACCTCACAGAACAGCTGTATTTACACTAATGTTAAAGTCCACAAAGATAAGCACTACGTACTTGTGGGAGTCATTGTGTTTAGTTATTGCTTTCAAAGAAATCTGAACTAAATGTAACTGCATGCACATATTAAAAATGCAAAACAACCATTTACCATATAATTTAGAATTATTATGTAGTATTTAACCAAATAGAGCCCTAATAAAATTCAACAAATCTTGTGGACAAAACTTTAAATATTCATGGGATTTGGATGCATCTGCAAGACACAGGTTAGCACACATATATTTCACCAGCGTAAATAGCTATTGGCACTTCTGGCTTTTCATGACTCATTTGATCATAGTTATAGGCTATGGGTAGTAACCCAGAAAATAAAGACAAAAGTTCTGTTTTGGTCTTTAAAATAATTAGTCTTAAGACCTAACTTAAGTATTAACTCCTGCGTGTCTGACACGTTGTTTAATAAATAATGGTGTAACTGAAAATATTATGGTGTTGCAGCTGATTTTTTTAAGTCCACATGCATTGTTATTTCCTCTTTAAAAAGTCCAGCAATAAGCTTGGTTACTGCTTTTGCAGTGCGATAAATGTCATCAATAAAGCTTACATCAGCAAACTCAATGTTGTTTTTCTCTTTTTTTTATTTTTTATAGAGCAAACAAAAAAAATAGACAGTCTCATAACCTTACAATCTTACTTCCTTGCTTCAGCAGGTAGCCGTGGGAAGCTCTTGTCTCACCTCCCAGAATAAAGGTTCTGTCAGAGTTGTGTGTCAGTCCACTGTCAGGATGAGGAAGGTTGCT
The DNA here is from genome assembly GCA_032876305.1 of Orestias chungarensis. Classification (NCBI taxonomy): domain Eukaryota; kingdom Metazoa; phylum Chordata; class Actinopteri; order Cyprinodontiformes; family Cyprinodontidae; genus Orestias; species Orestias chungarensis. The sequence goes on along the minus strand of JAVLVB010000433.1, from coordinate 1,964,022 downwards.
CACACTCAAATATTGATCGGTGAAACTTAGATCAGACAACATGTCAAGACAAATATATGTGGACACCCATGTTGACGACAGCTTTTAGCTTTAACTAAGAGCTTATGCGGGCTCGTTAGGATATCCTGCAGAATAAGAGGAGCAGCTTTTCTTGTCCTTGTGCAGGAAGATGAATCTGTGCCTAATGACCTTCTCCAACAGATGTAATTCTATCAAGACCCAATCAACTGCAGCAATTAGATGCTCCTTTTGAGCTGGGGAAAGGGTGCAAGGATCCTAACTGGGGTCAATTAGAGAGAATAAAGCTGCAGCTCAACTCACACTACATCACACTGACTGCCGGCCACTGACCAGCATCCCCTTTTATCTTTAATCACATAATATAAATGTATCTCACTTGCCCCCTGCCTCCATCTCCTTCTTTTCCATTGTGTCACCAGGCAACATTCATCTTGGTCTGTCTAGCTTTATATTTTCCCTTTGAAACTTGCTCTTGTTTTTTCGCATCCTATAGAACCTTGCTGTAACAACCTGGAGGTTATCACTGAGGACTTCTGCCTAAATGAGTGACTTCTGTTAATCTACAGAGTCTGAAGTGTCACCGTCTGATTGTAGCTGATCTTCTTTGCAATGTCTGTGCTAATAAAAGCTTTTGGCTGGGAAAATTTCAGTAATAATCTTTGGTTTTCATGATAGTAGTTGATCTCAGAAAAAGCACAAAGCTGCGTTCTGACTTTTTTATTGTGTTGACCAGAGAATTTCTCATTAAGATTCATTTCAATCTATAGATGGTTCTTCAAATTTTGGCAACAAAGTATTTATGAAATCTGTTTCTCTAATTCTTAGGTCAGTGTTTCTCTGTCTTGTTCCTCAGGGACCACAGCACTATATATTATATGTGTTTCCTTTCTGCTATACACCTGACCTGAATAAATAGTTGATTTGCAGGCATATACAGCACTTGATAGCATCGTGGAACTAATGCTATAATTTCCGTCAGATGTGCTCGAGCATAGACACGTCTAAAACATGTGGGCAGTTGTCCCTGAGTAACAGGATTTAGAAACACTGTCTTAGATATATAGTGAGGTAAAAGACAGCACAAGGCAGTAGGTACAATGCAAACTGAAAGCTAAAATCACCAAACATTTGCTACACACAGACATGTCAATGTCCAATATCCTGTTTCTGCTATACTCTAAAATAGAACCTGGGATGTTGGGCACCTTCTCAACTTCCCTTACTATACACAGCACAATCCCACTGTCAGCAATATTGTATGTGCAGTACCAGACTGAAATACAAAGGCTGCTGATGTGCTGCGTTAAGGTCCGTGTCTTCCCCATCCTTTTTCTTTTCTTTTGTCCCTTCTAAGTGCACAAAATATGGATTATTTAAATCTCTCAATAACAACTATTTGTGCCTTGCTAAACTGCTGTTTATTATTACTCAGGATATTGAGCTTTGATTGGAGTCCGTGCTTGAATATTAAGAAGTTCCTGGCCAATGTCTTGTGTATGGGCTGCTTCTCTTTCCTGCTGCTCCGAGGCATGTTCTCACACAGTTTTCCCTACAGGTTTACTTTTGATTTTAGCTAAGAAGCTGTTAGAGAGCTATGTCTGTTTACGATTATTTTATTTATATTTTTTAAGAAATTGCAGGCTCATGCCATGGTCCCAGGAGTGATCTTCAACAAGACAAGGTTGTGTGCTTTGACGAGTTTGATGCTAGCTAAGCTTTGTTGCATCGATGCTGAGAAGATTGTGAATAATGTCATGACCCCCAGAAATCAATAATCACGTCCGTAATGTTGTTTAACTATGTCTTGATTCTGCAATGGACCTGTAGCTGTTTGAAATTCCATAAAAATGATTTGGAAACATCCTGCACAACTTAATTAAAGATACATATTTATGATCCTAAGGTGTGTGCTTTGTTTAAAAAGTATTTTGCTAAAAAATCATTGGAAATGTAAATGTGAGTAAATGTTGCCATTTAATTAGGTTTAATATTATCTAATGTTTTATCTACTCCCTTGTCCTAAATTACAAGTATATTAAAGAAAAAACAAAAACAAAATTTTGGAACAACAAGAATGCACCCGCAAGGTAAAGATGGTGACAAATGGGGTTTGCCTATATCAGTTTTAATTATCTTTTCCTGTGTATCAATTATTTACTTTTCCCTTTGTCGCATATTTGAGGGTCTTTTTTATTATGTTGTTGTACAGTTCTGTTACTTTGACTTTTAGAAGACCATGTTTTTGCTGATTATGTATATTAAACACAAGTTTTTTGGGGGGTTAGATAAAAAAATAAATAAAACGGTTTTATGGACTCTTGTGTCTTGATGACTGTCCTTTACTGCCAAATTCATCACACACCTATTAAAACATAGTGACTGTAAAATTTCCAGCTTTTACTTGAGTGAAGACTTATGACTTATCAAGAGAGGAGGCAGACACTGGGACAAATGTATTAAGACTTAACAAGCCAGTAAAAAAGCTATAGTGAGCACATCCTGCCTGAACCGCAGACCTCCAGCATTTGTGTAGGGTTAGGGACCACGATTGTCCTAGAATAGGTACAATCTCAAAATAGTTGACATCCTTCCAAAATGCTGATTTGTCTATTTTAATAGATTAAACACCAACTATATCTTAATATACAATAAGATTCATAGTCCAAACTATTTCGGTTTTGTCAAAGAAGCTAACATCTATGGTGATTTCAAGACAAGTTGCATCATATTTCAGCTTCCAAAGCAGTACTTTATTTTGCATATGTTAGATATGCTCTGCAGAAAATTGTACAAACAGGTGAGTTACACTGCACAGAAAAAAAAAAAATCCATAAAGAGTTTAATCCAAAAGCACTAAACCGCAAATAGGCCAGTAGGTGAGTCTTTATTGATTAACTGTACCATAGTTTACCACATGCTATGACCTGGCTCAAAAGCCACAACAAAAAGGGGGGACATTAGTGATCATCAAGGGAAACACATTTCAAACCTAACCACAAGGGTCCTGCAGGGATTGTAACACACGAAATATATGATATTGATCTTTTAACCTGATACCATTTATGCTCACAAATCTCAACCACACTAAAATCAGTGGTCTGGCTGTTTACTCCATACTCTAACAATTGCTAGTAGCCAAAACTAAATTTCATTGTTTCATCTTTCAAATGTAAAAAAAAATTGTAAAGAGCAGTTTTCTTTGTTTACATAACTAATCTCTTTTTCCAGACGATGCCTATTATTGTCAACCAAGCCATCGACAATAAACACAACTGCAAGGACTGATGCCACCTGAAGGGATGTGATGATGAAGGGATGGCATTACCTCCTGTGGTGCCTCTAAATGGTCATAGAAGCTTTATCCACACTCAGAGCAGCTTTTCCTTCCTGGGGGACATTCTTATGAACATCCCCATCTGTTCTGTCTAATAACTTGCTGGGTTGCATTAGAACACTTAAAGCATATCTACGGGGTGGGGCTGGAGGGATAAATGCAGATTCCCAACAACAATCGGCAACTCAGGAGAGTTTTTTTTTTTCTTCCTCCGTCATTTTCCTTTAATTCTGGACCACGTGTTACTTGCCAGTACAACAATGAGTATTCTTACAATGAAGCTAGCACTGATTTAGTGGGTTTGTTTTTGGATTCATGTATACATAGATGGGTCACCGCTTATGAAGCAAACTAGAAATCTCATCTCCAACACACCTACTTAGGGTGTTACATTCTGAGTTTTAGTGCATGTTATGTTTACCTCCAAGCCATCTCAACACACACACAAAAAGATAGCATGCCAAGTGAAGTAAATAGCAAAGAAAAAGTAATTGTACACAGGGGGATGAGAGTGTGTGTAGTGTAAATGAGTAGCAGTGTATTTGTCTGTGTTCCGTAGTGTATCAATGGTGGGTTTCATACTGCCATCTATTTGGCACAGGTGTCAAAATATGTCTGCAATTAGAAAACAAACAAACAAACAAACATAAGAGCGATGGAGTGAGAAGAGTAGGTGGTAGAGCAGAGATTGATTTCACCAGAGAAAAAAAATCATGATTAAAATGCTGACAAGCATAAAGTAATGGGGCTTCTTTCTTTCTGAAAATGAACTTAAAAATATGAAAAGGTCCATTATTCTAATAACAATGCAAGGCTTCGTCCTCAGGAAATAAAGAAAAAAGGTATTCGTAATATCACCTTAGAATAAAGGTATTAAATACATGGAAACATGTTAACATTAAGTTTCTCATTGTGATACAATATTTTATGGATAGGAACCTACTAAATTCAATAGATTTCTTAGTCTTAAACTTGAAAACTAAACAGACATGTGGGGCATAACTATCAGTCTTAAATAGACTAGTGTGGAATGTTAGAACTAAAATATCTGAAAGCCAAAATTCTCAACTTTTTATCCAATCTTCATGTCTCTTTCATCTAAGTCCTATATTTTGTCATTTGTGTTAGCTTTTTCGAAGTGTTGCTTTTAAGTTTATTTATGTATCAAGTTACATTTTGCAGACTTGACACAGCACAACAGGAGGAAGAGAAAAATGAAATGATAAATTGAGGCGCTTGCAGCAGAGAGTTGTGAGGAGCTGTTTCTGAGTGTGGCAATGAAGAGGCACTCTGTATAAAGCTTCAGAAACTGTATTTTATACACAGTTTGGCTCAGTCAAAGGACGACTGGGTAATTGGTGTATCTCTATTTTTTCTACAATGAATATGTGATCTCCCTTTGTTTATTTCTGCATTGTTTGGGTAAATGTCTAAGGTTAACATCTTAGAACAGAAATTGGATGAACTTACAAAGGTTGTGGATCTGACCAGAAAACTTAAACCCAAAAAATTATTTGAGAAACAGTATAAAATATCCACCTGTTAAAATCTACCCACCCCAACTCCAGGAAACTAACTCTGTCACTGAGGTTGCCAAAACCTAATAGTACATAATTTTTAATCGCCCCTACATGTATTTTCCTGCAGGCTGCCATCACCACTAATTAGTTACTGAAAACATCATCAAATTTTTTGTCTCATACAAAGGGGCTGATCCATGACTCTGCAGCCAAATTAAAGTGTTGTGAAGTAACGAGCACATACAGACTCCAATTAAAACACGTAGGACAAGTCGCGCTAAGGCTCTGTCCCCCAGGCTTCGCAACACTTCAGCTGGGGCTCTCTGAGATGCTGGTGAAAAGCGGGAAAGGCATGAAGACGAGAGGTGACACGAATCCCCTGGCAACTCTAAGCAGTCTCTCAGTCAAAGATATTTCAACACTAATTACTGTGCATACACAATATGTTTGGCACAGGGCCATTAACAAAACTTCACACAGGCTGAATGAGGCCAGAGTTATCATATTTTACATCATAGGCCCCGTAACGTTTACTGAACATTTTCTTTCAGTCCATCATACATCTTAAAGGGAAGGCCTTAGAAAAATCACATTAGAAAATAATTGAATGAACAGTTTAAGTTCACATACATTTAATTGAATAAATGCAAAAGTTGCATGGGGATTTGTGCTTGAAAAACTTCAGATTAGCCTAATGGGACGTTTCTCACTTCAAACTTGTGTCTGTTTTAGAAGGGAAAAAGATGACTCCCTTGCTTTCTGAATGAAAATGGAAATTAATGTGGCTACGAGGTTTTTTAAATAATAATTAACAAAACTGAGACACTAATAAATCTCTAATAAAAGTTGGAATGGCACACTAACTTCCTTAGCACTGTTTTTTTGCTCCCACTGGTTTAATAATAGAATTCTAATCACATTTAAACTCAGCCATAGTTGCATAAGGAGAACAAAAGGAAGGCAACAGTCAATGCTTAAACGCCTCTCAGAGACCTCTAATTCTGTAGAAAACAAAAAACGTAACTTTATCTATAAAACCATCCTTTACTCCACTGAGTCGTAGCCATTACAGGTGATTCAGCTCCCAGCTTCTCTTTGTACTGCAATACTAACGCTACCTCATGTCTTCAGAATTAAGAGACTTAAGTAAACATTCAGTTATTTCAGAAAAAAAAGTCGAATGAAACAAAAAAAGATGGAAAATTAAGAGGCTTTTGGCTAGGGTATTTTACATGATGTATGAGGGAGGGATGAGCATGCACCTCTCTGTGACACTAAATAATTAAGGTGGGGAAAAAAAAAAGAAAAAACATTTCAAACATTGCCTTCACAGAGTTATTAGGCACATTGGTTAATCATTGCTAACAGGAAGCATCGGGATACTAAAAAGGATCAATTCCCCTGATCTGAGGTTGATAGCCAAGTTCAGCTATGTATGAAAATGATGACACAAGCAGAGGGATGGAGGAATCAAGGTACAGAGTTTCTTATACAGGATGATACATGCAAGAAAGATGCAGCAGATACATGTGGATTAAAGTGCTAGTTATCAAACATAATTTAATGTCATAAAGATAAAAGATGAAGATGAAAGAGAGGCAACAATGCGGGTGATTTTTGCTTCTCTGAGGCATCTGTTTGTAGATAATTTAAAGCCACTATCTTCTGCCATCTATTTCCCCCCCAGTTTTTTTAGTGTTCCATAAAAACAGTATAACTACTTTCTGATCTTTAAAGATTCTAGAAACTATTTTTTTGTCAGGAACATCAAAAATACTGATAATTATTACAAATCAAATAAGATTTATCTATTAATTTCCTTGAAAACAAAATAATTTTAAACCTGCAGTAGGTAATTTACAAAACTGTTTACCACTTTTCCTGACATCAAAATGAAAGAAAGATAATTAATGACAAAAAACTAGATCCTCTCTCTCCTTACAATCAATCAATCAATCAAATCAAAAAAGACTTTATTTATCCCAAAGGGAAATTAAATGGTGTTGGAGTAACTCATTTAACTAAGGAGTTCTGTAGCATGACCTGAGTGACACCATCTGTTGTTGACAAGCACTGCCAATCCTCCTCCTTTCCTTTTCCTGCTACTCTTTAATTCCCGATCTACTCTCATAGTCAGGAAACCCGCCAGAGAGACGTTGGAGTCGGGGATATGATCATTGCCCATGATGATGGAATGCAGAGAGGGTTTGAACTTTCTCTTTCTCCTTCTTTCTCTCCTCTTTCATCCTGCTCTACATCCATGACACCTCCTTTTTAGCTCCTCTGTGATTTCTGGCATCAGTTGTCGTATTAATCAGCTGCTCCCTGTTGTAAACCATACCGTTGCTATGGTTACTCATCATACAAAAAAGAACAAAATGCAAAAAAGTATTGGGAAAAATCTATCCAGCCGTACAGCATCCAAAACAAGGAATAGTTGTTCAAAAATGCAATTTTTTCTTAGAAAAACAGGAACAAAGTTTGGACAAAAATGAAAGATTGCAATGAAAGTTGTGGAGCTATTCCAACGCGCTGCCACCTTGAGCGGTGCAATTCTATTACAGTGGTCTTACTGCAGTTTGCACAACTTATGAAGAAAACAACTCCAACCCCCTTTCACTCTGCTTGGCAACATCTGTATCCCCACTGTGTAAACTTACAATTTAGTAACCATGGCCATTGATAATGGCAGATACACAGTTTTCTTGTAACGGTAAGGTGTTTTTTCGGTGGTTCCTGCGGCTGCAATTGGTTGTTTCTGACTGGGAGTAGTTTGGTTCTGAAAACTCCGGTATGACCTTAGAGGGATGTATAAAACACATTTTTATAAAATATATCTACTGCTACTTTAAAAAACATAAAAATAATGCATGTCATCTGTATCACAGATTAGGAAATTCATAATACTACACTGTCTCTTAACTGTTTTACCAGACAGCACCAGTCTTTCAATGTTAGAGTTTAAGCATGTAAGAGTTAAAAAAAGCACTCTAAAAGGTTCATAGCATGCATCACATAAAAACAAACCCCTAGACCATTTGCTAATCGCTAACATGCATCACTTAATCCAATGTTGCTTCTCTGAACCAAAAACAAAAGTTGTTCCATGTCAGAACATGGTTTGTTTCGAGCTATTTCTATTTCTCTTACGCCAAACAGTTTGTGAGTATCTAAATGCCGTTCACAGTGTGCATCACATGACACAAGCTGACAATGTTTCTCTCAAACTGTGAACAGTTACATTCTAATTAGACATGTCTAGATAAAGTGCATAATCTGCAACATAAATGTACAAACTCTGCACTCAAAAATTGGGCAAAATACTGGAATTGAGTCAATATATTGTTTTAATTGCACTTGATATTTATTATATTCCGGAGGCCTATCAACAGGGAGTTTAACAGTTCAAGGTTTGACTGATATGAGTTGAAATAATCTATACTTGTCTGACTGCTGAACATATGGGGCACAGCTGCAGATATGGTATTAATAATATAATGCACAAAAAGTTACAAAACTTACTTTAAAGTATTTACATTTTTATTATTTTAGCTTTGTTGTATAAACCAGCAGATACAGGAAATGCACAAAATCCTTTTGGTCTTTGATTCCTGACTGTACGACCTTAAGGAGGAACTCTACAATAAGCCAGCTCTATTCCTCTGAAGGTGAGCACACATAAAACCTCTGTCGTTAAATCTGCTCACCTTTCATTTTTTAACATGAGCCATATTTACTCCATCCACGCTGATCTGCAGCCATATATATCACCTCCCACTGTCGTCCTTAGGGCCGTGAGAAACATCTTCTCAGCGGATCACTATAGGGCCAGAGAGCTCACCCATTAATTCCTCTGACAGCAGAGTCGCTGTGATACCTCTTAGAGGCGAATATCCATCTCTGTTCTCAAACCCAACAATCTCTATGGCACCCCATGTCTGACTAGAATACCGGCGTAGATTTTAAAACTGAGCCAGAGAGAAGAAGCGGAGAGAGAATCAGAGGCGTGTGGTATATGTTTGACAGGTACATGTCTCTATAGGCCAGCGCCTTTCCAATTTAAGAGGCCCTTAAGCTGGGAGCAGCAGCTTAACATTATTCTGTGTGAAGAGAAAAGGCACAAAACGCTGCTCTCCTTTTTTCCCTCTTGCCTTGCTGCTTTCAGAACAGGCCCTGCCGACCCTTCAAGGACGCTTTGCTGCAAGTGTTTCATCATTTGGTTGAATTTTAATTATTTTTCAGGCTTGTTAAGTCCCATAGCGATGCCATTGAGCATTCACTGTGAAGGAAAAGGAGAGGAAGTGACAAAGGTATGAAGGGAAGACCAGGGGGATGATGGGGGATGACAAAATATTTCATTAACCTCTGAAATGTTGGTTCACGTGAACATTCAGAGCTGTTTGGCCACCAGCGTGTTCCTGAGTGTGAGTTTAACTGTGCTTGCGATGGTTCTCCTCTCACTCGCCAGACAAATTGTTTAAAAAGGAAAACCCCGGCTCGTAGTTTTAGAAAAAAATGCTCTAACACAAATCCCCTCCACATTAAATGCGTGTTATATTCAGACATAGTAGTTAAAGTATTTTATAGATAAACTTAACAGTTTTTACTGTCATTGTATTTTGACTAAGGCAATGGAGGAAACTCTGGGAACTGATACAACAACTTTTCAATTTTTTTCCCACATGCAATGTGATGAATGACTAACTGCACATTACATTAAACTCACACTGAAATGTGGTTTTGGCAGCATCAAGCTGTGGTACTACATTTTTTTCAAAACTGAGATGTGCAAGTTGGGCAGAAGTAGATTCATGGAGCGTACTTATTGTGGCCACAAAAGACTAAAGACCTGCAATTCATCTCTTGGCAGTGCAGCTACCTATAGACATCTAGAGTTACAATAGGGTGCATCAAATGAAAGCGTTCTATGTGTAAAGTGTTGTCAATATTGCATCAAGTCTTTAAAAATTTTATTTATAAATTATCTCAATTCAACCTGGGAAAGCATTATCTTTCTTGAAGCAATTAATAGAAAAATATTTTAGTTGTTGGGTTAGGCAGGGGAGTGGTTTTCTTCTCCTCCACAGGGTGGCAGGCTGATGGGATCCAGCTGTTGCTCATCACCACCAATCAGTAAGGTCCTTAAAGAGGAGCTGCTTCCCTAAGCAGATGCCATATTGTTCCGTTTCTACAGTGGTACTCTCTAGCTGTCAGAGCTATTTTCTCAGTGTTTCCCCTGTTCTGACTTCATTCTATCTGTTCCTTCCTCTGCAGTGAACCCGATCAGAACATTCTCTGAGCCAGACTCACCAGAATTATCTGATCCTTGTTGCTCCGTTGAGTCCTACATCTGGTTGCCTCACGCTCACCACTCAGCTGCTGCGTGTCCGCCCTCAGTCATGTGCTGGCACCCTTCCACCTGGAAACCCCATGTACTCTGCTTACCTCAACATGCAGACCGTATGTCACCATCAGGTTACTCCATCATTCCCTTCATTTCTCTATCTTTACCTGCTCGCTCTTTTCCATTCCTCCGCGGGCCCGGCTCCTCCCTGCCGTCGCAGATCGAGGCCCTAAAGTCTGGTTTGATGCACTACTTTGGGTCTCTTTTTACCTGTTGTTTAGAGGCAGTCTATACATGAAATTTGTTCAGCAGTGTATTTTATAAGCATCAGGTATAAAGAAGCATAAACAAGTGAATTGATGTTAATTACTTGTGAAATAATTGATCTTGAACAAAAAATTGTTGCTAATCAACTGAGAGAGCATTTGAGGAATAATGACTTATTTGAGGAATTTCAGTCAGGTTTCAGAGCTCATCATAGCACTGAGACAGCTTTCTTTAAAGTCACAAATTATATTATCATGGCCTCAGACAATGGACTTGTGTCTATTCTAGTTCTGTTAGATCTCAGTACTGCTTTAGACACAGTCAATCACAATATCCTCATATAAAGGCTCGTACACAATGTGGGGATAAAGGGAACAGCACTAGGCCGGTTTAAAACGTATTTGTCTGATAGATCCTAGTTTGTTCATCTAAATGACAAATATTCTCCGCGTTGTAAGGTTACTTGTGGAGTACCACAGGGTTCTGTACTAAAAATTAGAAATATTCTCTCTAGGACAGATGCTGAAAAACTAGAACATGCATTTGTTACTTCAAGACTGGACTATTGTAACTCTTTATTAGCAGGAAGTCCACAAAATGCAGTTAAATCCTTCAGCTGGTCCAAAACACTGCAGCAAGAGTTCTGATGAAACTTAGAAAGAGAGATCATATCTCTCCAATTTTAGTTTCCCTTCAGTGGCTCCCTATCAAAATTACAATATATTTAAAGATTCTTCTTTTGACACATAAAGCCCTCACTAATCAAGCTCCGTCGTATATCAGAGTTTTGTTACTCCTCATGTCCCTAACAGAGCACTTTGCTCTCACACTGCAGGTTTACTGTTGTTTCCTAGAAACTCGAAAAGCAGAATGGGAGGCAGATCTTTTAGTTATCAGGCTCCTCTCCTGTGGAAACAGCTTCCAGCTTTAATCCGTGAGGCAGACACCCTGTCTAGTTTCAAATCTAGGCTCAAAATATTCCTTATTGATAGTTTCTTAGGAAGAGGTGGAGAAGACATCCTAATCCGGTTGGGGAAGAACTCAGTCTTGACAGGCGGTTCTCCTTTGCTCTACCTTCTTCATGTCTCACTCTATAGGGTTATTTAAGTTGTTTTTTTTTATAGTTATGCTGCTATAGGCTTAGACTGCTGGATGACATCTGACCACTTCTCTCTCAGCTACTATCTTCCTTTGTCCAATCTGCTTAGTTACCGTTATTTCAACCTTGTTAACCTTTTGTTTTCTCTTTGTGTTCTTCTGTCCATAGTAGCCACACCTGGTCTGGCGTTCTGTTAGCTGAGACAGCTTCTTGTATGAGAACATGGGCTGAGATGCTTCCAGTGAAACTCTACAACTGCTGCTATAAACTCTAATACTTCAGTATCCTGTGCTTCTAATTTAGTATTCTGTCTTTTCAAACCCCCAGTCGGTCATGGAAGATGGCTGCTTGTACTGAGCCAGATTCTGCTGGAGGTTTCTTCCTGTTAAATGGGAGTTTTTCCTCTCCACTGTCGCTACATGCATGCTCAGTATGAGGGATTGCTGTACAGTCAATGACGACATAAGCCATTGTTTTGGTCTGCTGATTCCAGAGGAGTGAATGCTGCAAGTCAATGACGCGTTGCAATCTGCTGGGGTTCCTTAGATTAGAAACGTTTTCAAATTGATTGTTTACGATGTATCTTTGATTTTAATTGATTTTTTGTAAATTGCCTCGAGAACACATCTGTTGTAAATTGGCACTATATAAATAAACTGATTCTTGATCTGTTTTAAATTTAGAACTACTAAGTGATAGCTGGCAAATTTCAAAAAGAGATCATTGTATATTGAGGATGTATAACACACTTCTTTCTATTTGAGTTTGAGCAACTGCAACCATTAATAAAATATACTGAGAAGAATTGTGTACAATTCCCTTTTTGTTTTCTTCATTAAAACAGTGTATTTAGCAGTGGTCAATTTCTCATTAATTAACCTCTAACCTTTAAAAAAATAATAGTTGTCTGCTGAGTGTATGCCCTATTTGGACTCACAATAAAGACTGATCAATGTCTTATTTTAGCATAGATAAATGGACACTTGAACTCATTTTGTTTGCATTTCTCAACACATGCAGGAAAACTAGCATGGAGGAAAACTAACCCTGTTATTAACCTGAGCACACGATCACCACCATGATGAAAATAAAAACAATAAGAAGCAAAACTATTTTCAGCAGGATTTATACTTATTTCATCCAGATTTATCTTTTTGCAGGAAGACTTTGAATTCTCCGTTTTAGCCTGGGGTGAAGGTTCAATGTCAAGCCCCAAATACAACAGAGAAACTGTGGCAGGACTTAACAAAATGGTTTTCACAGATCCAGTCTCAACTTGCCGAACTTGAGCCATAAAATAACATTTGGCTAGAAATTTCAGTCTTTAAAAGTATAAAACTTTCATACATGGGAGACCTGTTTTAAAATATAAACATTTGGAATAACTAATTTAAATGCAAAGGCATGCTACATATTTAGGGTTAGTATATGTCGGAAATGTTTAAAATCTTAAATTATTTCCCTTTCTTATGATTGCTCAAAACTTTTTTTTTGTCAATAGTACTGCAACATTTTTGATTGTATTTTCAAAATATTCAAAAAGTTTAGCTTGTGTGAATACAAAGAAAAATATAGCTAAATACTCTTAAAGTTTCCTAAATACACCATTAATGTAAAAGTTATGTAAGTCTCTCTTTAGCATGTGGTTGGTCAAAGTGTTTAAATCTAAAAACTCAAACTATACAGAGATGACCACATATCTATGGTGTATATGTAAGTTTCCATGTATGTTAATTGGAAAGTTGATTTATAAAAATTATTTGTGGTCATTACAAACAGAAAGGAATTTTAGCTGTACCTAAAGAAGCCAAAAAAATAATTATGCTAAAAATAATATACGTATATGTTACCAGAGCCCTCTGTATTTCTTGAGACTGACTTCTCTTAGACCCAGTGATGTGTGTTCCCTCTGAGCCGGATGATCTTCCCCATCCCTTGAGGATGCTCTGTTCTGACTTGTTTTAATTACCTTAATAACTGTCATTTCAATTTACCCTTCTTCATCACCAAATCCACCATTATGACCTATTCATCCTACTCTGGAATGAAAACCTTTTTTTCCCCTATAAGAATCCCAGCTTAATTTATTGTAGCCTCCAGAGTTTAATCCCCCTGAAATGAGCTACAAACCCCCCAATCTCACAAGGGGTAACCCGATCCATTGTGTTTTACCATGACCTCTTAGCCTCCCCCATCAGGTGACATCATCATCAAAGAGGCCTGAGGCAAACACGAGGCTGCAGTGCTAGTGTGGGCAATTTCTCTGCATCATTAAAAGTCAGGTCACTATGCATTCAAGCTGGAATCCAGCCATCAGCCTCACCACAACTGAAGGTTTCTTAACTGAGGCAACTGAACATTAAAGGACAGAAGAAGGGGTCTTCTGACCACAGTGGTTGAGTGTTATGAAGCACTGCAGGCCTTGAAGATATGCTTTACAATTATTAGCTGCGTGAGAAGTAAGCTGTAGGGAGAAGAGATCTATCAGTCTTTTCAAATATTAAGCGCCAAATCAGCATTCTCTACACGGAGCCTCATTTATTTTATTCAAGGAAGGTCCCACATATCTATCTACCCATGCTGAGTAGACATCTCAAAATCTCAAAACCAATTTGGCATTATCTCCATCACAGACGACCCTTTAAATTTGCATCAGTGGAGTGGCTTTGGCAAGCAATTACACCGATGCAGGACATTGGTAATTTGACAAGAATCTGCTGTGACAAGTCTGGGCGCAGCGAAGGAGGCTTCCACTAAGAGAGAGGGAACGGAAGGATGGTAGAGGGGCTGCGAAGAGCACGCATGGAGCACTACAAGAAAAAAGACCAGGATAAATGCAGCAATGGGATAACAAAGAATATCCCAGAGTCACAGATACATGCCAACATGGAGCACATCTGTCAAAACATACAAGCCACCAACTGCTAATGTCGCTGAGGTGAATCAGGTCATCTGCAGAGTTTCTGCATCACTGCATGGCTGCTTGCCGCGGCTACACATACTGCAACAAAATAAACCTTCACTATAAGACATTATTAGAATGGAAATATAAAATAGAAAACATGTCCATGTAATGCTATCAATCCCAAGAGTCTTAAAATATAAACTAACCTAAAAAAATATTTCAAAGTCTGGCATCATATTTGTGAAAAAAATAGACAAAAGGAAAATTAAATTGATGTAACCCTGAAAATTCTAGTTTTCATTGTAATGTTCCTCTATGAATCCTGAGGAAATACATACTCATATTGAGTGCAATGCTTCTCATTGTTTTAGTTTAGACCTGTATAGTCTGTGACCCATCACCAAAGTCCCTTTTTACAGCTAAAAAGTATACGTAATTATTATTTTTTAAAGTTAACTTAGATACAATTTGGTTGTCCTATAATTTGGTTTGATTTAGTGTTATCTGGTACTTTGATGATTTCAATTCTGACACTTTACTGTCAGTGTCAGCTGTGTTGCAGTAATCTATTCTCCCTCATAGCACTGGAGTTGACAGTGCTATGAAACGAAAGCAGCATCAAAAAAACAAACAAAAAACTATTCAACAATAAAAGCCACAAAGCAAACAACAACAACAAAAGCAATTCAATCTGATGTCACAACAAAACATTAAACCTGAAATATAACAACAGCACTTCAACAATTCGAAACTCAACACTAAAAGCATCAACGCTACAAAAGCTGTTTGTGATCTTCTAGCCACCTACCAGACCACTCAGTCGGTATTCTCTGTGCTTAAAGAGGAGAGAAGGTGTGACCACAACATTTTTTCCTTTGAGTCTATGAAACAATGTTGTAGCATACAAAGTCTTCTGTATATGACTATGAACTCTTCCTTTCTCTGTGGACACAAATTTAACTTTGAGGGTACCAAAAAAAAAATGTCACTGGGCGTTGTATTCTTAAGACTATACACTCACAGCTTTTAGATTCATAATCTCAGACTCATAAATATTTCAGCAGAATTTTGGGTACAAGAACTTTATTCACATTTAAATACAAATATGAATGTTAGAGTTGTGCACACACCTTCTTGACAGCAATCTTACTCCATAAGGATGTGGACTGTGCAGGTTGATAGCGCAGGTATAAGTGATGTGCAAGTCCTGAACGAGTCATTTAAAACTTGTGGTTCATTTTACCAATTTAGAAGTCACATTCATAATCTTTATTAATCTCATGGCTTCATCTGAGAAGATAGAACAAACCAATATGTCCTTGGGAAAAGCTACACCTGGTTTGTTTCAGTTCAACTGTCTGTTTTTTTTTTTTCGGTCTGACATGTGAACTGAGGATTGTAGCTATATCTGACTCCACTAATCTAACTTGTTAGACCCAGGTCAGACAGCGAACTAACGGTTCGGCTCAGCTCCGCTTGCTTCTTTAGGCAGGAGAATCCGCCATTTTTTTATGTTGTCTCTGTGATTCTGTATAAAAAAATACAGGCAATAAGTAATCATTTTACTAATACATGTTTAGAATGTATTCTATTTTGTAATTGTAATAAAATTATGAATTATTGTTTGAACACTTCTGTAAAAATGAAAGGTTTTGGTGATATGGAAAAACTCAAAGCAAAGGGACAAGCAAGTCAAAGTGAATCTTCATATAAATGTAAAAATTTTGCATTGTACAATAAACCAAATTTAAATGACAAAAACCCTATAATGTTATTCAACTAAGAGTCCATGGTTGAAACCCAAGTGGGCTGCAGCATTCGGGATGATCTGTGGAGGTTTCCCATCACAAGCTGGAAGACTTGTTTGAAAGCCATTGCACTAGTCAAGGCAGGAGGTGACTAAGGTCTGTACTAAGAGCTGTGTCACATGTTGAGTTAGATATGGCCTAATCTTCCTGATGTTAAATAGAGAAAAGCAACACAATCAGAAACAGCATGATCTGCAAAGGTCTGCTGATCATTGATTATGAAGTCCAGAAATTACAACCTTGGCGGGTGCCACAGATACAGAGTTTAACAGCATACTGATATTTAGGTCAATAGTTAGCTAGCAGTTTAGTTTTTTTTTTTTTTACAGCAAAACACAGGCTGAATATGCTAGTGACAAAGTCAGTGGGAAACATGGGAGTCCTGTTCTCTGTGTTTTGACAGTAACTGAGATGAGATTTACCTGTTTCTAATGAAAGTTTGAATAACAGGGAGTTTTTCATATCATTTTTAGAGTTACAAGTAGGGAGATATATGCTTAAAACAAATGTTAAGTCCTACTTAACGGCATCCGTTCAAGTTTACAAACAACTGCACTCAGAAAAGTGATTTATCCCAAGTACATATTTACTTTATAAACATCAATTTTATCCTAGATATTATTGTTTTCGTCCGGGCAGGAGATTCTTTGATGAACTAACTCCGGCATTATGAAGGACCCCACACACACAGCACACTCACTTTTTGTCACGCTCCCCTCAGGCAGGACGCTGCGGAGCATCAAGTGTAAAACCACCAGACTGAGAAAGAGCTTCATTCCTGAAGCTGTGAGACTCTCAAAAACACGCAAGGACAATTACAAATGAAAAACACTTTCTCATTTAACCGGCACTGTTCACTTTAATATCACACTTTAAAATGCCACTTTAAAATGTCACTTAATATGTCAGTTGCACTCCGAATTTTCATTGGTGCTATGTCCGAAGAACCATATTGTAGATTCTGTGTCCATATTGTAGATTCTGTGTAGTCAAATCCTATTTCTCGTATAGTTCTTTATATTTTATTATATTATTTGCACTCCGAATTTTCATTGCTGCTATGTCCGAAGAACCATATTGTAGATTCTGTGTCCATATCGTAGATTCTGTTTAGTCAAATCCTACTCTCACATAGTTCTGTATATTTTGTTGGGGGATTAGATTTTCGTCCCACCTCATGTACCACATGTTATGTGATGACAAATAAAAATTCCTTGATTCCTTGATTCCTTGATTCCTAATGCATGGGGTTTGTTGAATCGTATATCCTCCACAGTGGAGCAGTCGATTGCACTTTTCCCTTGTGGTAGGAACGTTCAAGATTTAAATCTTGCCCTTGACTCTTTTTACTGTGGCTACTTCAGCTTTCTCCCACGGTCCAAAAGCAAAAAAAAAAAAAAAGAAAATGAGGGTCAGCTTCACCGGACTGACTAAAGTGGCTTTAGACGTTCCAAGTGAAGTAGTGGATATCTGACAGGGTGTCTCTTGACGACCTCCACTGGAAAAAATCACCAGCTGTCCCATGTCCGGGGTTGTTTATTGAATTTACGGCACCATTATTTCACCACTCAGCATGATTGTATTCATATTATACCCTATCCTGGTCTCATACAGATCGCCTCGTGACCTTGCAACTGGAGGCCCATGGGGGGGAGGGCAGTTTTACCAGAGAGACAAGGAACCTTCAGCTTTTTGCTCTGATGGACAGTCGAATGAAGCTCTGAGCTCAATGAGTCACCAATCAGGCAGTGTCAAACCAAGAGGAGAGCATTAGTGGCAGCTGCTGCCGCCATTCTGACAAGGTGAAAACAGCCACTTTAGAGTTTCAATTGGACAAAGACTCACTGACTTATTCCTTCATGCAGTGGCCTTCGTGAGGTCACACGGCCGGGAAATTACAGCATTGATCTTCGACAAGGATGGCATGTTGTTGTTGTCTGCCTACAAGTCATAGCAGATAGAAAGAGGTCGCTCTAGGGTGAGATGCTGATTCATTCTCACCCTAATGTGATGAGAATAAGTACATGATTTTAAACATTATGTTCATATGAGGACTTGGGTGAATACTATCTAAAACTTAACTTAAAAACTGTCTTCTGCATTTAAGACACATTTAAAGAAAAAGAAGTCCTAATCGGAGGATTAATTAAAATTCCAATCATTAGTATTAAAATTGATATTGTTCTAAACCGTAGGGAATCTTCAAATAAAAATATGAAGTGTGTTCATATCTGTGTCTGTCTTGCAACCATATACTTTACATGAATCTTGTAGAAAATGATGTACATGCATTTCACCAACTTTGAATGCATGTACATCTATACAACAATATACAAAGAGTAATATAATCCGTCAGAGTAATATAATCCGATTTTCTCCATGATGTACTGCTGTGCATTGTCTAAACCAAAACCATGAAATGTAATCAATTTCTAATATAAATTGTATTTATTGTTTTATTTTGTTGTTATTTGTTGACGTTGCTATATTGTCTTGCGGTAAATGCTTATAAGTTTAATATGTTTTATGCCATGGTTTGAAAAAATGTGCTTAGATTTTGATTCAGTTTCACATTTAGTGATGACATACTTACAACAGGGTCAACACTGCAGTGTAATTTGTTTTGGAGCACAATTACAAAATCAACAAACCAGTTGAAATTTCACAGCCTTATATGCTATCTATTTCAGTGTCAGTGTGTCTTATTAAGAAAATATAAGAAATATTCTAAATAGTTTTAAGTTAATATTTAAGACAAAAAAAGGCAGTTCCCAGGCACATCTTTTTTTTTTTTTTTATACGGGGCTGCCAAATCAGTTAAGTGCAATAAAATAAATATATCCCCTTTGACAGGTCAAACCATCTTTTAGCACCAATATCATTAATAGACTTTTTAACCCCGTAACTCTGTAATGTCAGTAGATATGTTTGCATGAAAGAAATGTCTTGATTGGACTGAAGTGTATTCAGAATATATAATCCGAATGCATCATTTACATGGATCACGATGTGGGTTTACAAGCACAAGGCTTGTATTCAGAATAAAGACATGTTTGGAGTTGTAATAAATTAAGACATTTGTAAAAGAAGAAGCCTTTAATCCATCTGTACGAAACAGAAAAACAAACATTTGCTGTCCTCCAAGCGCTCAGAATGGACCCAAGGCAGTTCTAAAAAACTGTTTTGATGTTAAAGGATCCTCCAATCATTTTTAGCACTTTTAATGCTTCTGATAGTATCCAGTATTGCCAATGGTCCAACTTACTCATCTGAGATAGATCTTAGCTACTGAAGACAGAAGTGCGGCTTGTGGACCTACGATAGACATACGCAGGCGGTCAATTTGCCAAAATAAGAGAGAAAATATCTCAACTACTGTTTAGATACACGGCATCTGGATTACCAGTTTATTACCATTAATAGAAACATATGTATTTTCAGTTCATTAAGGTGTTTACTTTAGCAGCTAAACTTTCCTAGATGGTATTCTTTGACTGTGCTCTTTTCTAAAAATTGTTAAAATGAACAAAAAATAAAATAACAAATATCAAGATGTATTTTTCATGCCTATGAAAGGTTTAAAACTTTTATCCAGAGCTTTTGGTTCACTCCTATAAAAAGAAACCTACTTATCCAATTAAAGGTGAGATTTTCACAGTGAAAATGTGTTTTTCCACCTGGACTCCGGTTATATACGTTACCACATCTGCAGAAAAAAAAAACAGCTTCCACCTAACAGCAAAGATAAAACACTACCTTCTGTCTCTTCTGCCAAACTACTGTTATAAATTACTGCTCTGCCGTGTTTTTGGATGACTAAAACACACACAGGCCATGTTCTTTGGCAAATCAGCACAGACACATTATCAAATGTCAGCTATAGGCTGCAGTTATTTAAAGGTTGTCATGTAATTACTGTCCTCATCTGTGGCCCTCAACGTTCACTAGCTGCATTTGGGGTCAGCAGGAGACAGCGGCTGCTGATTTAAACGAAGCTCTAAGTCCACTTTCACACAGAAGCTAATGGGTTTTGTGGAATAGACCTCAGTGCAGTGCAGTGGCCAGGTACCTTGAAACAATTTTCCATCTAATGCACTCATCTGCAGCAAAATAGTAACGTGCAATTATGGATGCCAGAGAGGCACCTCCATCCACATCCATTTGCGCTTCCCATCATACATAGGCTAACATCTATGTTGTGTAATTAGTCTAATTAGCATTTCTCCTTGGCAGGTTGTGCCGTGTTGCATTCAAAGTCAAGCTGACGGGCTTAGTAATGACAGCAGTGACAGATTTATCCCCCTGATGTTTCATCAATCACACTAAGGTTTTCAAATAAAACAGACGTCCTTCCATATTTAATTCACTGAAATGTGTAAATTTGCCAGGTAAAAGTTTCCATTATAGCCTTTTGTTCTGGAAACGCAATTCATCATATACAATGACACTGAATATGTCATTCTTTAGCACTGAATTAAGTTTTCTGTTCTTAAAAATGATGAAAGTTTTTACTTTAGGAAAAGAGATGCTGGAAAGGAAAATTTTACCAAGCAAACTGATCCCAAAAAAGTCTGTGCATTACATTTCTAACATAGCATGTTTACAGTATTTTCATATTAAGTAATTATTTTAAAAGCTTTTTATTGATAATGTTGTGTTTTTTTATCAAAAGTAATATGATTAGAATAAGCACATAAAGAAAAAAACAATTAACCACTCTGATAATAACTGGACAGTATCACAATAACTCAATTTCAACAGGGGGTTTCCTTAAAATTGTTACTTATTTTTCTTTTTTTTTTCGGTGGCCCAAAGGTTTCTTTTGAAAATAATTAGGTAGAATGTGTTTTCTGTCACAGAGATGAGACATTTTCTAGTAACAGAGGTAGTGATGCTCAGGTGGTTTGCACAGGTATGTTACGTACATTACTTAAGTATGTGGTAAGAGGAATATAATATAATATAATATAATATAATATAATATAATATAATATAATATAATATAATTTACATTTATTGGGCAAAGAACAGTCAGGCAGGACTTGCAACTAAACGGATGTACTAAATCCATCTGGAGAAACCTCACTTTTGACTTAGAGGTTTCTTCTGATGGATTGGGAAGCAGGACAGCAGATTCACTTTGGTAAGCTAGGATAGTTGGGAGAATGGCTCCTCACATTAAAGCAGAAGGCAAATGAGAAAAAAGTCAGTTCCAAGGTTTTCTGCAGTACACAGATACTAGGTATTACAAATAAGTAAGTATCCTGTAAAGCAATCAAAAAGAGAGCTTGATTACTGCAATCCTAATGGTCTGCAGTACCTTGAAGCTGAAGGAAATGAAAGATGGTCCTGAATTCCCTAATCTCAATTCATGGACATGAAAATGTTTTATTGTAAATGTCTAGAGAATATAATTTCATTATATATTATTCAAAATGTTTATGATGCACTATGGTGTCTAATAGTTCATTAGTTGCACAGAGCTTTTGTTTATAATCTGCCTTTGAAGTAAACCTCATCCATGTCAACACTACTGTTTGAGTTTTTTACCCAGTCTGACCTCTTTTGGCCCTGTTGCCTTTTTTTTTTCTTCCAGAAAATAAGATTCCAACAGTCAGTATAAATTAGCCACACAGAGGGGAATTAAATATATATTTGAAACAAAGCGTTGATGATTTGTAGAATAATCATTTCTTCCTAATTTCCCTGTAGGGGTGGCAAACATTAGCTTCTCAGCATACGTGAACTCCTTTAGCTCTCTGTTAATATTTCAAAACTGGGGAGATAATTGACTTTCTAATGTGAGTTTTTACATTTTTAGCAGTATGACTGAATGTTTCATTGTCAGGAAGTTAAAGCTTTCTCAGTCTGTATTATATAAGCCAGCACTCAGTACAACTCAGGTGTGAACTTAATGTAGCTCACCCACAACTCTCCCTATAGCATCATTAAAATACCATTACATGAAAAAAAGGGAGGAGTCTCTTTTTATTCTCAAAAGTCCACATGTGTATATTAACCTCTCTGAAAGTTACCCTGTAAAATGGCTAAAGCCTGACATTCTTCTTCAAAAGTAAAAAGAAAATACAAAAAAAATGACCTGCAAATTTAAGCTAAACAGAAATGAATGGTTTAGAACATTTAAAAGTAAAAGAAGACAGTAAATGTGGTCTCCTCCTAAATCAAAGTCATATTTAAAGATGAAGTATAGATACAGGTTTGGAAAATCTCGCCTAGTCTATACATAATGTAAAGTAAAAATCTACTCTTGGGGATTCATCCCAGCACCACGGAGAACAAGGGCTGATCTTCACACTTGATACTAAATAGAATTGTTAAAAAAAAAAGAAAATCCCACCTTCACACTATCCTTTTTCATTGCCTGCTCCTAGGAAAGAGGAAGTTCCATAGTTGGAATTCGTTGACTGCATAGAAGTATAAAAAGATGAATGAAGCAAGGTTATTTCTCCTTTACCACAGCAACCACTGGGTTGGGGAGGGGGTTAGGTCCCTGGTCAGCAGCTTAAGCACAAAACCCCTACTCCCTTCTGCCAAGTGACAGGGGCCAACTTAGAGACATAGTCTCTCCAACATATCTTGGATCTCCCCTTTGCATTGTCTCGATGGAATGTTGCAAGGAGAATTCACCAAGGAGGTGGCCAGGAGACATCCTAAGTAAATGCCTGAGCCACTCCAAATGGCTTTTATCAATAGGTCCTCTACATTTTTAAATCAAAACTGTATTTTATTTTTCTTTTGAACCGACCTTTTTAACACATAGTAACTGTTATTTTTAAAAAGGTCAATAAAAGTGCAATAAAGGCCCACCAAATCTTGTGTTCATTAATAATAACATTATTATTCCCTACAAGTTAATTCTTTATTTGGAGCCACAAGGGTAATAAACGGAATATTGTGAAGCAGGGTGAGAAAAAGGGACACACGAGGTAAGCGGTTTAATGGTGAACAAAAAAAAACATACACTTTCACAAGAGACAAATCAGTATTGTAATTGTTTTCTAGAAAACACCCAAGTATGAGAGGCATAACTTACTAATACATATAAGGATCCTCAAATGTGAGAAACACAGGCTTAAGGAACACAGTCCAGTTTTAAAAAGCATACATGACTTCAATGTATTATACTGTACGGGCAACATATTATCCTTGCTTCTGACCCATAACATGATGAAAGATGCCAGACGGCACTGGTTATTAATGGAGCACAATTCCATCCGACAAAATATAATAGGCATATCCCAAACACACATCATTCAGTCCAAAAAAAGTAGAGAAAGCTACCTCGTGTAATAGCTTTATTGCTATAAACCACGGGTGAAAAGAGAAAATGGAGGTAGATGTAAAGGTCACAGCATTGATGCACTGAGATAGAAAAAAGACCAAAATTATGTTATCAATAATCACACTTCACAATCTTTTCTAATATTTTCAAGTTTTTCCCTGGTCATCTTTGGCTTTAGGAGATCTAAGTCAGCAGTCTGTGAGTCTGTAACACTAAACAACCACAGAACGCTAATAATGCACTATCAGTTAATTGCACAGAATGACCGTAATGGTTTTTCTCAATCACCTAAAGATTGTCACACACCTTTTTATACTGAAATAGCTTTTTTTAGTATGCTTTGTAGGCTTTTTTTGTGTTTTTTGGACAGAGTTTTTTAAAATGTTTGTTGCATGTATATGTAAGCTTGTAAGTAGAGCTTCACGGTATATCAAATCCCAATGTTCATCCAATAAATGGATTTGGAATATCACTATAACAAATCCAATTATACTCATTATATTTTAACTGTCTTGACTGCAACACCACACAGAAGTGGAAACGTTTTTAAAGAGAATGCCCTCGCTTCATTTCTTTTACAAAAAATAAGAGAAATATAGATAATGATTCAGCTGCTCAAAATTCACTCAGAAAACATGACTTCCTGTATATGCGGCCATGACAGACATGACAGGTGGAGTGGTTAAGCTAACACTCAGGCGTCCACTCTGTCAGGTTTAGAATAGCGGGAGGTCAGGCGTCTTGACAGCCACCGGATGCGACTAGCTGCTGAGCCTGACGAGTCACCTTCAGTCCGTCTAACTTAACCATGAACGTCTTGGTGCCGCTGCTGCTCTTTCACCCCAACACAGGAAGCAGACGTCACTGTCAAGGGGGAATAAGAGGGATTGAGTGGAGGTCGACACATGAAGGCAGACAGAGTCAATTAAAACTAATAGGAAACAAGCATGCGCTTGGGGTCAGCCTGTGTGAGGGATTCTGGTCTTGTATCTTTTGTTTGAAGACCAATTAGCTGCTCATGGCAACTGACATTTTGTCACTTTCTGTTTGAGAGTTACAATGTTTTTAAGTTCAGAGTCAGGTTTAGGTGAAATACATATTTTCTTAACCTCTTAAAATAACCTTTTAAACTGAGCAGCTTGTGCCATCCACTTCTCTGTCATACAATTTGGTTTTTAATACCATCACAGACTTTTAATATCTAAATATGTTGTTTTTTGCAGTGTTTGCTTCCAATTGTACATTACAAAAGAGAAAGCGTTTAACTTCTTTTTTTATCTGTAGAGAATTAATAAAACTGGGAACACCCTGCTCCAAGCAAGTATAAAATTAACAACTTGTTATTGCCAACTTTAGCTAGGAAAGAGACTAGTCACCTGTCATTGGAATGATGTTTGTTCAATTCCAATTTTTCTCTTCCCCATTTGGGAATGTACTTAGCTAAGACACTGAATGTCAAATTACAAACCAATCTCCTGCCCCTTGTGTGAATATGTTTGTGGGTGTTAACATAGACATGGGACTAGTAATGCAAAATTATTTTTGAGTGGTTAGAGAATCTCTTTATAATAGTACCCAATTTGCACTTTTAAGTCTGTCAAAAAACTAAATGGCCCATTTACTCTGGCCAATGTCTTTGGTTAAATAGTTCAGTTAGTATGCAGCAACAAGTCATCAACTAATTTTACAGTATTTAATGAGAATTATTTGGTAAAATTTAAACTAAGCTGAACAACACAAGGAGTAAAAGGATTTAAAGGACTTTAAACATGGTATGATTGTTGGTACATGATGTGCTGGTGTGATTATTACAGAAAATGTCCATTCATTGTGATTTTTGCCTTCAAACATCTAGTTGTTTTAAATAGAACCAAACATTGGGTTGATAACAGGAAACTGATACTAAACTTTATAAATTATCACCCAGCGGAGAAATATGAGTTAAATCACCTTGCCTGTGCCAGTTTCAGCTCTAATATTGAGATGGTTGTGTCAAAATTATTTGTAAACAATATGAAAGCATGGACATATCCAGCATCATGTATTATATATAATTAACCACAGATCACTTTTTCACATAATACAAACCATTTCTTGTTCTCACAAGCCCTGTGTGATTTCAGAGTAGGCAGGTAAGATTATGAAACCAATGAGGTTTTAGTTTCACTAAGCAAAAGCATTGTAGGTATGAAGGATTTCCCAATGGCAAATCAAGCCTATATAACATTTTATTCAAGGCACGTTCCACGCTTGAGTGATTTGACTAACTAAACATCTAAAATCTTTGAACTTTAAATAAATGTGTTGTTTGACAAAAATCTTCAAGATGTCAAATAAATGGAAAGCTGCGTTACACAAAACTAAAATTGTGCAAGAGGACAGAAGTCTCTAAGTATAAAAAACTGTCAAACAAGGGTGTTCTATATCTGCAAATACATTGGAAGATTTTATAAATGAGTAACTAGCAACTTTATTTGTTGTTTGTAGAGCATGGAATGGTTCCATTTGTAAAACAACCTTTGAGACCCCTGTAACAAAATGTCCTCATGTTCCAGGGGTCTCAAATGAAAGGTCCAGAGAGTCATTCACTAAAAATCTACTACAATACTTCATACAAAGTTCCCATGGTAATATCTTACTTAAATGACTTTAAATGCTTTAAAAGCAGGTTATTGTTGATGTATTATCTGTCAAAGCAGGGCTTTTAAAGGTGAATACCCATAAGATGAGTCCTATTTAATTAGTTGGAGTTGTGTAAAATTGGCTCATAAATGAATTGCAATATTTTGTGGTACTATTGTAGTAATGATACAATTAATAAAAAACAAACAAAACGTACATAATTTGTAATATTTTAACAATATTGCAGAAATAGGTTCTTGGGAACACCAGTAAAAAAGAAAAAGGAAGTGTGATTTAGGATTGCTAAACTCCACAAAGGAACTGTATTTTTTCAGTTTCTTTACTGATTTTACTGACAGCTGTGCAATCCAGTTTACATATACTACCAATGTATGTTTAGTTGGCCATTACCATTTTGTCCATTTGTATCTGGAGGCCCAGGGCAATCTGAGCTTGAATTTTCTCAAACATGTATTTAAAAGCTTTCGAGATTCTTTATTTTCTGACATTTCTCCAGATGCAAAAGGTAAATTGAGACATTTTGGCAAAGTCCTTTCTGGCCGTCTAAGTTGTGTTTATAAGTAAATCGACAATTTTACGATGATATTTGGAAACAATTACTTTTTTTTGAAGGTAATCACTAAGTCGGGTAATATGTACCACTAATAACATTAACTTTTAAGGGTTTTTGATTTAGTGAAATATGTAAAGATTGGAGACACTGTTTGTAGGGAAAACTTTACCAAATCTAATAATTAAACTATTTCCTTAGGCACTCCAGAAATAACTTTATGTTTTAGATGGTAACAAATACAAAAAAAAAAATTAGTTTAATGTCAATTGACACTTTAAACAATACATAGTATGTATACATATATAAAGATGATTCTTTTTACTGGGTGATATTAATTCATAAATTAATTGTTTTTACTGTGGTATTTTTGGGAAACATGTCAACAGGAAAATGTATATCTTATCTACTTACTCTCCTTATTTATGTTTGTTTTAAAACAAATCCAAGTAGAGAAGTGTTCCATGTTTTTAGAACTTATTTAAAAGATATGCCTGTTGCAATTGCAAGCACATTATTACAGCTAATGTTTCGCCTAATTATGTTACACTGCAAAATTCAAGCGCCATCATTGCCATTGTTTTTGTTTTTTTGTTGTTGTATTTTTTGTGAAATTCTCAATGTGACTGCAAAGACTTTTGTTCCATACTAAAACAAATAGATTGTTAAGTTCTGAAGTCAAGTCAAATCTTTCTTTCAATGTGACATACTTCAAAAATATTTTTTGTGAAACTTCTATCTTTTACAGTAAGCAGGCATACACGTGAGAACATCCATCCATCCATTTTCTACACACCCTTGTCCCTATTGGGGTCGGGTGGGTCTGCTGGCGCATATCAACAGCTTACAACTGGTGAGAGGCAGGGGTACACCCTGGACAGGTCGCCAGTCTGAGATTCACACACACACACGCCTACAAGCATTGCTCCCCCAGACAGCTTCTCGCTCGCAAACCTGGACGGCACAAAAACCACGCCACACTGAGTCGCTGTCCTCAGTACCGCAAAAAAGCATTTCAGTATTTTACAATTTTGTTAAATTTGTGTTTGTACTGTATGTTTGCACAGAATAGGGAATGTTGTTCAAATAGCAATATCTGTGGAAAAATAAACGAATCCAATGTAACTATATGTCTAATGGTGTAAGCACTCGGTATCGGTATCGGTGAGTACTCAAATGCAAGTACTCGTTTTTGAAAAAAAGTGGTATCACTGGATCCCTAATTTATACATTAATAAAATCCATCAGCTGTGAAGCAAATTGAATACCCATGAAAAATTTTGCCCACCATAAACCAGGACATCCCTGTGCTTTTCTTAAAGTGGAAATTAGCTCCTGATTTTTTTTATCCTGACAAGGCAAGCCAAAGGGCATCATCTAGGTTTGCTTGTTGGTCTCTTCCATAAGTTTCCACGGTAACGATGATAAGCTCTGCTTCGTTTGACCACTGTGCCACTCAGATTCACCTCCATCATTATCACCAAGGTGTTGTCATTGAAAAGCGTATTGTAAGGGGATTGCAACTGGTTGTCTTGCCCCTACTCATCTTTTTATCATGGCTATTGTGTAAAGGCTAAATAGATTTGCCTAAAAAATGAATGGAAACCAGTCTAGTCAAAAAAGATATTAAGACAATGTATAATAACACTCTTCCGACCAAAAACATATCAATTTAGATGTTTAAGCTTTGGATGTTATTGTTCAGTGATTAAAATGCTTCTCACAGTTGGAGAATAACTTTTATATTTTGCTAATATATATATTACATTGGTTTGGTGACAGGAAAAAAAAAGTACCTAATAAACAGTATTAGCCTGCCTGCTGAAAAACTCTGTTTTGCACATCTGCCTCTACACATATACTGCATATATTTCATTGAATTTTTTATGTAAATGACCAACACAAATGGTGTAGAATTGTATAGTGGAAAGGAATCATACATGACTTCAAAAATCTTTTAAAAATGAGAAACTGTGCAAGGTGCAGAATGATTCAGTTTTAACTGAGTGCAACCAACAGACTTTAAAATTTGCCCGCTGATTGCTAATAACTAAACAGTGTCAACCTGTTTGTAATCTAGTCTTTTGACAACTGCAGAGGTTAGTTAAAAGAATACAGGGGAGCAAAGAGCCTCTTTAATCAAAGGAAGACACCAGACAGGTCAGGGATACATTTGTGGAGAGGTTTAAAGCTGGCCTATGATGTAAAAATATTTTACAAGTTAAGAACAACTTAGGGAGCGCTGTTCAATCCATCATCCGCAAATGGAAAAATTACCAAGACAAGGGCAAACTTGCAGACAGAACATGGAAAACACTACAGCCAAGAGGCCAAATATGACTCAGGACTAAATGCAAAGTTTCAGAGCTCAAGTGTTTCATTTGTTCTTTTTATTTTCAACTGTCAATGAAAAAATGAGAAAGGAAAAGGTAACATTTTATTTTGTTTTTTGTTCTTTAATCTAACCAAAAAAAAAAAAAAAAAGAAAGAAAATATGCCTGTTTTTTCATATTTCAATGTTAGACTGTGAACACAAATACAAAGTCAAAAAGCGGGCCACGGGACTGAAATAGATTTTAATATTTCTTTGGTCTAGTTAACGTGACCCGGAAATGGCTTCGCGTACCTTAAACTTAGGTAAAGTTAGAAAGATATTTACAGATCGTTCCTACAAATCCAGGGAACCGACTGCAAATTGCAATACTGGAAAAAAAAGTGAAAGATAAAATAAAGAGGTCATTTGTTGTGTAATCATAATTATTTTATATGAGCTGATGTTTTTCAGAATATGTTTTTGAGATTGGAAGTTAACGCATTAGAATAATTGTGTGGATTTTAAAAAGCCTGAAGTAGTTGAAAAAATGTATAGCAGTAATTAATTTCCACACTGCAAGTCTTATTTAGATAAAGCAATGCCATATAAGTTGGGTACTGTTTTAAACAGTTCAAGAGATTTTTAAAAAAAATATTGATATGATTCTTTAAAATCTCACTTTTGGAGTCTCTACTTGGCATTGTGCATTCTAGTATATTTCTGTAGTTTATTATTTTGTAAAAAAAAAAAAAACAAACAAAAAAAGCATAGTATTTGTGCATTAGATTATATAAATTGATTTTGATAACACTGTACATGTTCACTTTTTTTTCCAGTGTAATTAGCAGACGATCCCGCGCCTGCAAAGTGAAGCAGGCACTTCATAGAGCCCAATGCAATTCTTCTAGCTCCGAAAAGAGCCCGTTTTCAGAAAAACAGAGTCCACCTTGCTCTGATTGCAGTGAGGTGTCGGATTTGTAGACACAATGTTCCGTTGATAACTTATTGATATGGAAATGCAGAATCTGTTAATATCTTTTTAACCTAAGTTTAAGGTGCACAGAACCATTTACGTAAACCAGACCAAAGAAATATTAAAACCACATTTAGTCCTGTGGCCCGTTTTTTTGACTTTGTATTTGTGTTCACAGTCTAACATTGAAAATTTAAAAACCAGGCATATTTTTGTTTTTCGTGTTAGATTAAAAAACAAAAACACAAAATAAAACGTCAATTTTTCTTTTCTCAATTTTGTATTGACGGTTGAAAATAGAGAGAACAAATAATACACGGATTGAATCTGGTGACATGGCAGCTATTATGTGTGCACTGCATAAATGTGGTCTTTATGAAGAGTGGCAAAAAGAAAGCCATTGTAAAAAGACAGCAATATGAAGTCAGATTTGAAGTTTGCCAGAAGAAATGTTGGGGACACAGTGAACATGTAAAAGAATTTTGTCCAAAATGCACAACAGCTTTGTGTGGAGGAGAACTAACAATGAACATCACTACTAGCACACCATCCACACTATCAAATATGGTGGTGACAGAGTCAAGCTCTGTTGAAATTCCATTTATAAATTCCCTCTACATTTAATTTTTTTTAACTCACCACTTTTGTCGGTAAACATGTTCAATCCTTAAATCTCATACATTGACAGGAGAAAATAATGTATACATCTTGATGTATTAAATATATTGTAAACCTGGAAGCCTACGGTGTTACAGGAACAAATTTATATTTAGTTATATTTAGTAAGAGGCATGTGAGAGGAGATCCTTCTCCTACGGCACCAATGAAATTTAAAAAAAATAAAAAAATTAAATTTTAAAAAATCAGGACATCACCATGCAAATTAAGTGCACATCAGGCTTTGAGGTGGCAGGACTGGAGCAGGTGATGCCATTAAGCAGCAATCTGGAAGTGATTATCTGTAAGACAATCAGACTGTCAGACCACTGGCAGCTCATGCTCAGTGCACTGAATATCAAAATCATCCTGACCTGCTCTCTAAAGCCTGCTGTCAGCAATTATTTTTCTGATCACTGCCACCATTGGATTGTTGCTTCCTGACAGGCTCTGATCTGGAAGCTGACTGTGACTAGGCCTGTCATTTTAAAGAATAAAGTAGAAAGGGAGGGAGAACAATAACTCTCAGATCTCTAATAGGCCGGGAAGACTGCTCACCTTTTGAGCTTAACACAACCTGAGAAAAGTGACTACATTTCTCTTTCTTTCTTCCTTTTTTTATGTTCTTTTTTCACTCACTGTTGGACTAACCTTTGAACTGATAATGGCTTTGCCCATTGAACATTCATTTCTTGTTCTGTATTTTTCATCTGGAATGCAAATATTTCTAGTCACATCTTTTTGACCCTTCTTTTATTTCCTCTCTCTGATATTTTTTTTCTCCAAGAGAAATATAACAGCAGATAAGCAGACATGCATGACTGCTGGAGAGAGACTACAGCATTATAATAGCTTAGAAGTCAAAAGAGTTCTACATTCTCACCTCCTTATTTTTATCGATATAAAATTGCGAGGGGGGGGTTAAACCATTTTGTCACTTATAAAAGAGGAATAATCTGTTGGTTTGGGAGAAACAGAACTGTGATGTTGTGATTCTTATCTGATGTATGTGTCAGAGATGAATGCGACGCTACACCTGGAGTCTAAAGTTGTCATTGCTGTCACTGCTCTGCCTGTCTATGAGTTTATGTTGACATGCAGAAATAAAATTGGTTTAAAGAAAAGAAAGAAATGAAGAGCACCTGTGCCTTAATGGAGTGGAATGTTGGGAAACATGGAATGTTGGGAAAATGTGTATACCACGCTATGTTTTGGTTTGTAGGTAATACCAAGCCTAAATGATATATGAATGTGCATAAATTTGTTTTTACACAGCATGTTTTGGGATTGATTTTGATTGATCAAATGACTTCTAAATATGCATATTTAAAAACAATTACTGATATAAGAGTTTTCCAGTTTACCTAAGCAAACAAAACAATAACGGTTGACTTAATTCCTCCTAAATGTCTAGATCTAAAATGTAAACATAGGCACTAAAAGAGACAAATGAGTTCTAAATTGAACCAAATACCAATTATGACTTTTTCAACTGAAGGTATTGTCATGAGCAGTTAGTCTGAAGGTGGATGAAAAAGGACTTTGGATTATGTCAAACGCACCTAAAAATATATAAAAAGGCAGTTAATAAAAACTGAAAACTTACAAAAGAATGCATCTGGTTGAATACACTAACATGGAGTGCCATGTGAAGATGTTGTAAGTGCCAATAAGCTGATAATATTTGCAAAATACTGAATTAACCTTGATGTGCTTTGAAATTCATTTAGCACGTTTCGATATTTGTATGCAAAAAAACAAACAAAAAAAACAAACATTGCTGTGTCAGAATTAGCTAATGCTCCAGCTTGTAAATTACAGTTCATCACAAGGTTTAACAAAAAGACATGTTTGGTATGAGAAATGTCATACACCTAATGGAGGTTCGGCTGGTATATTGAATATTTCTCTGCATTTGGGTTTACTTCTGTCTCTTCCTCCCGATTTATTTAGAAATGTGAAAAAGCCACAATGATTGCCTGACTGCTAGCTCTTTGCTAAAATATTAGGCCTGTTAGGGCTTGCTTTGGAAACTTTATTTTATCTCGGATCACAAACATTATTAGATGAACTTGTCCTTTTAGGGATTCATGTTTTTAGCAAAGGATTTGAGGACTGCCACTATAACACGTGTGCAGTTTGAAAATGAGTCTCTAAGGTTGAGAAGAAGATGGGTTTTACTGACCTTTGCCTCTAGCTTTGGACTTTCACATCACTTTTTTTTTCATTTTGAGGCAGAGCTTCCTTTCACCACATTTAGTAAGTTGCCATTAAAAAAGGCCCCCTGCCTCATGAAACACACGCAATCTTTGATGTTCTGCCAATGCTAAGTAGATCAAATGGTTGCCGTCCATGTTCTGGCGACTGAAACGCTGACGATGACTTCACCCCTGGAGAAATCACCGTCTGGAAGCGCCCCCCTGTAATTATTGGCTGCTCTGCTGGGTGCTGATTGATGCCTCTTGATGAAGTAGTTCAGTGATTGAAGAGTAACGATGCTTCGGGAAAATCTATAAGAGGCATTTAACCGCTGTTGGAAAGGAGCACAGCAATTGGCTATTATCCTTTCTGCTGGTTAATCAGACGGTAGTTTGGCCCCATCGCACAGCAGGGAAATGATCATTCTGGTTAATCAATCATACTGATCAATCATCTGACAACAGTGCAAACAGCCAAGATCGGAACTCCCCACCTGCTGTGATTTTACTCATCTTTCTCCCAGATGCTCTCTGATGACCTGAATTTATTCACCTCCACTAATGCCTGAGTGCGTCTCTTTTTATAGAGGTTCTGCCGCTCATATTTCGTAGGTGCCGTACAGGTTAGCAAAGATTTAGATAAAAAAGTTTATTGCTGCATTTGGATGAGAAAAGTGATTAAAAAACTTACTGACTACTTTAAAGTTTTCTTCCTGCTGAAAATCAGTTAGGTTAAACAACCCTTAGAAAAATTCAATGTAGATTTTTAATAATTTTACCATGCCATTACAGAGCCAGTGCACTGTGGGTGTAAATAACCAAATTTTCTGGCCATGTGTTCTATTTGGGACACTGATTTTGTCACTTATAAACTATGAACAGCAAACTATACAGAACCCAAACACACACTAGAATTAAAAACAACAAATACCATGAATGAGATGTTAACAACCCATCCAAGGTTAAACTATTTAAATCAGTTAAATAAATGCTAAATACTGTGTCCTTTTCTCTGTCACCTGTCAACTTCCGGCCATCATTTTTCTGTCACGTTCCCGCTAATAACACATAATGGGCAGCACTCTTAACAAGGATTACCTGGCAAAAGTCAAAAACAATCCAGAATAGTCCTTCAAAACACAGAAATGTCCCATATTTTTAACTTAAGATGCATTTCAAGTTACCTTAGTTGATTTGCAATAATATTTGTTTCATATTAAAGATTAAATCAACTTTATTTGCCAGGTACATACACGACATAGTAGGAATTTGATTTGGTGTAATTACACCGAGGCAGCCATTTGCGGCTTCAGGTAGGCAGTAGTGGAATGGATCTTGGCTAAGGACCCACACTGGATACTGTGGTGTATTATGCGATTGGGTGGATTTGAACCCATGACCTTCCAATTGGAAGTCAGGCAACATACCACTTGAGCTATGCAGCCGTCAGTGAAAATATAGTTAGACTTTAGACTTTCTAGCCTCTAACCTTTAACCTAAACACTTGCCTCTGAAATTCACCACCTATTTGCCCATAATTCCACGTTAGGGCTTCAGTCACCAGCCAAGAGCCCACAGAGCAGTGGTCATACATGCCTTTGATGCAAAAACAAATTAATTTTAATATATTTCTTCAGCATTTTCATTACAACTAAAGGTACCATAGTTACTTGATTTTTCTGTAAAATAGCACTGCATGCCTGGGAAATAAATGATTAACAACCCTCATCTTTAAAGAACACAAATTGTAAACTTTGCATCTGTGCAAGTAGAAGGCCACACAGACCCAATGAATTTCATTTACAAAGGAATTTGACAACAAACCACATACAACATGAGGAGTTAGGGAGTGGAGGAACATTTTCTACATTAAAGTTTTTCTGTATATCTGCATGAAGAAACTAAAGTAGACAATATTGCCAGCAACACCTTACTTTTTATTTAACCGAAAACATGGTCATTGATTAGTGTTTTTTTTTGTGTTTTTTTTTTGTATTTAACCAATCCTCTCACTCCTCCTGTTAGTCAGTTAGTTGGTTCACTTTAAACTTTTCTACGTACCATTACTGCTTTTTTTTCTAAGTAACAAAACAAAAATCTGTTTCCTTTCTTCACTATTGGTTTTAATGATAATGCAACATGTGAAGTTGGACTTACATTTCTTCAGGAATGACAAATCATGCACGACCAATTATGCAAAACAAATTACAACTCATGAAATGCAATTAGCAAGCAAAATGAACAATTTCCGCAGTGTGACATAAACAGCCCACATGTAACTCCCTCACCTGCTCTCTCTTGGTATGACAAGTGTAAATGTATGATCAACAAGGAATGCTCAAACATGGTCACAAGAGAAGTGTAACCGCAGTGTAACACAATGTGTATATTTAGAAAAGAGGGGATTTTGGTTTTCAAGATATGTTTTGGAACTTACAATGATAAATATGATTTATTTACAACATTTATTTATCAGGGTTGTCGATAGAAACCTTTCCAAGATGTCAGCAACTAAAGTAGGTAAGAAACGATTAACAGATGAAATTTATAACATTTGAAACACATGTAAACAGACAGACACATAAAAGAAAAAATTCAAAACCAAATACCTATACATAACTGATGCAGTTTAGGTAGAGAAACATTGGCTGTTAAAACCTGTGATAACATGTAGGCCACAGCTTTTCTGTTGCGTTTGCATCTTGTAATTCAGAAGAAGAATTCATTTTTTCTGTTTTGTTTTTTTAACTAAGGTGTTATATAATAAAGACTTGCTCAACAGCTCTTTGACAGTGTTTTTAGGCCACTGTGTATACTCTTGGCACATAAAAAAAAAAAAAAAAAGTTATTTGCTCAACATCTGTATCCCTTTCTGGTTAAGAAATTAAACAGAAAAGGTTTTCAATATGCCCTTGCATTGATGTTTTGTCGTGTCCAACAACCTAAATTTCTTTTTTTTTAATTACTAACTATCATGCATTATGAAATGTAACTCTTTCATTTTCTGACGCTTTTGACACAATTTTCCACAAACAGTATTTTTATGATAATATTTATTATCATTTAGAATAATAATAAAAAGAGAGTAGATAAAAAAACACTGAACAGTCCCTAAAGTGGATTTTGACTTTTCCCAGGGGTTCTTGTCAGTGGAATGTGCCTAAAAATCTTCCAGAAAGTAGGGTATCTATTTCATCTGAATACAAAGCACGATGTTCTTAATCACATTAGCAGACTGCTATCAGCATGAAGGCCAGCTCCTCTAACCCCTAGCTCTCCAAATTTCAAGGCTGAGCCTAGCCAGTATGGGAAAAAAAACATGTCAGCCTCTCGTTCCCAGGGTCTCCTTCTTAACTCAGAAAAGTCATATTGTTAAAAAAAATGGAAAACTACACGTATTCACGAATTTACGAGTCACATTCATAAGCCATTAACTACACTATCACAGCTGCATCTCCACATTTGCATACAACGATCTGTCTCACGCTTTGCCATATAGAGGCGTACATAACTTTAACTTTAAATGGTCAATGCAAAGTACCCTAAAAAAAGTTAACGCATATTTGAAGAAGCCAGGTAATCCACAGACAACAGTGTTAACCAAAATGAAAAAGTAAAGAAAATGCATTTTCACTTAGACATTTAGTTTAGGCGGAGGGAGAACCAGTGGAGACCAAGGTACCTGCTGTTCCCAGGACAAGCCTGCCAAAAACACGTGGCAAATCTGGAGGTTGTCATAATAAGTGCTGGTAAATTAATACTGTATTGATTAAGTTGTGTGATGGTATGCCTGACGTGTCAAACACATTAAAATGGCTTATTGCTGTTTTACACCTTGTATAAGATCCTCATGGAGCTGCGCTACTTATTGAAATGCCTTTTGTCCAGGAGTAAGCTATGAATCACGTTGGTCATTCTAAGAAGGAGAGAGAAACATGGATACCATTTCTCTTTGCCAGGTTGTTCAGCACAACACAGGATTTAAAAATCTTGCACACCATATGCTGATTTATGAGTCTCCCCACCACCACTGGCATTTTAGCACAAGGATGAAGAACTTATACTTTTAGTGCATCTATATTCATTTCTTTTTCTCCCTTTTATACAAGTTTTGTTGGATTTTGCTTTCAGAGTCATGGAAAAATAATAAAGATCATGATTACATCATGTTTCAATGCATGGAGAGCTTTTTACCCTTAACAAGTCTGTACTGCGACCAACTGAGAGATCTTTGAGCCCGGAGGGGCTAAGGAGGAGAAGCTGGAGGCGCACAGCCAGAGTCAGAGTGGCAGAGAGGAAAGGACATAAAGAGCAGTTCAGACGATCATTTTAAGACCGTGAGTCTATAGTCTAAATTCTGTGTTTAGATTCTATTTCAGAGAATTCTGGCTACATTCACACTTCATGAGAAAAAACATTGCAGTACTGTGCCTTACTTCCAGTACAACTTTGACTTATGCCACCTACAAAAGTTGTTGGATGACATTTGGATTACATGGCTATTGTAGGGCATGTAAAGGTGGGAGAGGTGGGGTAATATAGAGAACTGAACTAAACCACCTGAGACTGAACGCAGGAAGACCAGAGAGATATTGGTAGACTTTGGGAGAAAGAAAATATGTCAGAGCCACTACAGATTAAGGGGAGGTGGAGGAGGACAATAAAAGAGTGTTAATCAGCATAAAGAGCAAAATAAACTGGAAATCTAACCCCATGGCCATTTACAAAAAAGGAAATAACCAGGTGACATCTACCTTTTGAGAATTTTTACATCCTGTAATGTATTCAACAAGTTGTTGGGGATCTTTTGTTAGTCTGACAACTCCAGCATACATTTTTGCATGGCTTTTTTAGAGAAGCAGCATCAAACCCATATGCTTCCACAGCTTGAACAAGATGATGAGAAGAGCTGACTCTGTGATCTCATGCTTTATATATTTCAGACTCTAGTGAAGAGTCTCACATTGGTTAACCTGGACAAGACTCTACAATAGACTTTATGTTATTGTATCAAAATGTATATCGCTTTTTTATATTTGTTAAAAAAAAATACGTAGTATCTTTTTTGTATATTATATTGCATTTCATGTTTGTTAATTTCAGAATCTTTGTCTTAATGAAGTACATCTTGTCTTTATTGTATCTTGTTAATATTTCATCAACACATTTGGGGTTGTTCAAAATCTAAGTGGACAAAAACATGAAATGTACTTTAACCAAAAATACAATAAAACAAAGAATTTAAGTATAGTACCTTTGCAGTATTAAGATTCCTAATATCCAATCATTTTGAACTTTTTAAGCATTACACAGCTTTGAAAATGTCAGATTTTGGTTAAGGGAAACATGCTTTCCTTCTATCATCACAGCCTT
Source organism: Orestias chungarensis (assembly GCA_032876305.1). Lineage (NCBI taxonomy): Eukaryota > Metazoa > Chordata > Actinopteri > Cyprinodontiformes > Cyprinodontidae > Orestias > Orestias chungarensis. Next base: position 1,925,713 of record JAVLVB010000433.1, on the reverse strand, counting down.
TATGGCTAAAGTGCTTCACAACTTCCATGGGATTCTCCTTCCTGTGCCAAGTATCACCACTATTTCCTGTTTTCTCTCAGCCTCGGTTTCTATAATCAACATGGCAACTTGGTTCCGCCTCTTCTGCTCCCTCAGTTCCCACCTTGTATCCTCTAGTCCACTTTTCTTAATCAGACACAAGCATGCCATGACAGGCTAGCATTTCTTCCAGGTTTAGGCTGGTATATTGTGGTCTTAGTGTGAATTGATACATAATTGAACATATAGAATGCAGTTAATTATCAACTTGAAAGTTCTTGGAAATATTTTAGAGACATATCAATGGAGTTTATCTGAGTGCTATCTTCTGGTCAATTATGCACTTCTTTCCCTTGATTATCTAATGGCAGCGATTATGCTAAAATAGTTTTTAAAAGGATCCGTTAGAATTTATGCAAATAATAGTTATACTTAAATGCTGACACTCGGCCTTTGCAGAACTGTAAATCCCATGGACCTTCTCAGCGCCATCTATTGTAGGTGGTGCCCATTTCAATAAGGATCTTTGATCAAATATTCAAACCAAGCAATGGTTTTGAGCTTTTTCAGTGGCACAAATAAAGCTCCAAAATTTGAATCCTAGCCAACATATGCCTAGGTAGAACATGCAAACTCCATGCAGAAAGACCGCAGTTTCAGGACGAAATTGCATGATCAACCAGGCCATATGTAGGGTTTTCTCAAGTAGTCCTGCTTCCTTCCAAATTTCAAAAACACAAATCTAGTTTAACTACCGCTCCCCCGTCCACTTTACTCTGTATGGTGAAGCTTATATATCAAACAGATGGATGTCTAGATGCCCATTCTGACCTGAAAGGACTTTGGAGCATTGAATTTACCTTACAATGTTAGACATTGGATGGCCAGATCGGTCACAAGTGGTGTTGGAAGCTATCACGTTAAAATATGTTTGTGGACATTTATTTTTTATTGCACCAGCATTTAAAAGGCAATGTGAGATATCATTCAATCAATTTAAGTTGACTACATACATTTCAATTATGAATATCAGTACAGACCAACCAGATATATCTAAATAAACAATAAAGGTTCAACTTTTACATGGCAATGTCTGTAATACATTACCAAACATTGTAATAATACCAAATCCCTATTATTAATTACAGGATCTTAAGCAATTATCTAATTGACCAAAACTGTATATTATTCGGTTAAGTGCTATTTGTTCTATATAAGCCCGGTGCCAGAGCTTGGTTCCATGGGCTTATTGTCAGTAAGATTTGAACTCTGTCAAAGTTGCTCGGTTACTGGTTCTGTGCTGAATTTCTAGGAGCAGCCAAGGTGTTGAGAGGATCCATTTTGGTGGCTGCAATAACAAATATATCTGGCCCTGCTGATTTCATCAGGCTGTAATCTCCTGCTTTCAATGAAACAGTTTATAGCTAAGTTTTAACTGGCCAGCTCCCTAAAATCCAAGACAAAGGTCTTAAGGTGGGAAAGGGTAGGCTGTCTTCTCCTGGTCAGGGAAGTATTTCCCCAAGTGAAGGATTTTAGTTTTTTTTGGGTCTTTTTTTGGACTCTAAAACGTAAATCCATTTTATTTTATTTTGACCAGGATGTTGTTACTAAGTATCGTGTGTATAGCAGCAGAGAAACACATCAGGTGGTAAAGAAGGTCCAGGCTGCCTTGCTGTTGCTGCGGGATCATTTCCTTTTGCATTTACATGCAAATTCACCCTTATGCTGCTGCTTCTTTTGCCACAATGGAGCTAAACAAATCATTGTCTCAACACAGGGAGATGGATTTCATCCCGGGGCCTCATAGATGTGAAAGAAAAAGAGGCTGAATTCATATGATGAGTTCTCTACAGCTGCCACGAGCAAGACATGGCATGCTCCATCATGGAGGAAGGCAAACAACATGGCCCCTTTGGCATTTGTGCAAATGTCAGAGAAACGGACAGATATCAGGAATTAGCAGCAACTGAGGTGGAGAAAGCTGGAGATGTTTTAGCTAAATATGTAGACTCAAGGAACCATCTGCCATTGTAGGGGAATAAAAGTTTTAACCAAAACTTTAAAAGCTTTAAAATAATGAATTTTAAATACTAATAAAAAAAAACACATGATCTTTGTGAATTTAGACTGTAGCGCATACCGATTACTGAAACTGTAATTAATATGATGCCAATAATAATGTTTGTGGGAATAATTTAATGCATTAATATGTTTACCTAAGATATCAAATTATTATGATACTTTAATAGTTAAGATACCAATTCGTTAAAACTGCGTTAGTTAGAGATGGACTCCACTGGCAAACTGGCAGAATCAGCACCTATTATAAATAAAAAGAGCTTGTTTCCTATCAGACTGACAATTGATGGAGAACACAAAACTAACAACCTGTACCTATCTTGTCCTGTTTTGGCTTTTTGAAATAGGAATTATGAGTCTTGTTCCCTCTCAAAAGCCTGCTCTAATCTTTGGTGACTTCAATGTTATCTTTCCCTGCCTCTGGTGGGGTTTTGTTAACACACTGATGGGAAGGACACCAGAAAGAAAGATCTAGTTGTTTGTTCAGTTTGTAATTCTATTCAGAGCGGGAATGAGTCCTTATTAGTCAAACTCACTAAAGAACATCAAAACAGCACATTTCAACAGACTCATGCTATCTACAAAATTGGACTTTTGACATCCAAAAGTAAAAAAGAGTCATAGTTGGACCCGACATTCATGACCACAAGCCACAGGACTCAGATGGGATTTGTTTCTTTATGGATTTGTAACTGATAACTCTTAATTGTGCGTCTTTTCTCTTTGGCACTTGCTGGTTTCTTTGAATCTGTCCTGCCAAACCCTGAAGTTCTGTGTGTCCTTCAGTTTGTCATCTGCATTAAAGCTGTATTATTATATATATATTTTTTTTTTAATGAACATTTTCAAAGCTCAAATCCTTTAAACTTTAGATAATACAAATTATATAAAACGTATTATGATGGATAGGTGCTTTTTGGCAAATGCCAGTTGGGGTGCCATGTTCCTTTTTTAAGTATTGGCTTTTTACTAAACACTCTAGTATCCAGGCCAGATTGGTGGTTCTGTTTCTTTGAGGCTCGCCACTCTCCACAGTAGAATGCTAGAGCTCTGAAAGAGTGACCATTTGGTTGTTGGTGCGCTCTCATACTAATGCATTTTCCCTGGATATCCGAGTTTAGAAAGTTATCCAGCTTTAGGAACAGTCCTTCCATTTCCATTAATGAATATTCGTTTTCCAGATTTTTTCCTCAAGACAATCTTACCTCCGGACAATTATTTTGATATTCCTACTTTGTGTTTGGAATATTAGATGCAACCTTGAGACCTTGTATATGCTTCTGCCTTTCAAAATACAGTCCTACCTGTTCGCTAAAGGTGGACGCCATTTAAGGTGTAGAAGGATATCAAGAATAATCAGTGAAAAGCACTCAGGGTGAACTTCATGGACTCTAGCTGCAAGCACTGCAAACTATGAATTATAAACCCTACTATAACCCAGCTTTAATAAATTTTCATTTCGTAGAAACAGGGGGGTGGGGGGGTAAGTTAGTGTGAAGAAAGAAGATAGATATCAAAGTATTGGAAGATAAAGACTGGGGTCAACAAATTGTGGAAGGTGAGGTTGGAAGGGCAGTGAGAACAAAAAAGTCCAAATCAGGGTTTGAGAAAGCATTTAAAACAAGGAAAGGAAAACCTGGTATAGGGCAAAAATAATGACAATAACCACAACAAAAAAAACTAACATGGAAAGGAGGTAAAAGAACATGGACAAAAGTCTAGGCATGCATACAATGATGTAAAAATCCTTACAACATGAATACGAGACAGCTCTTAATGACTTAGTTGCTTTATTGATCAACATTGATCGTTAAATCTGTAGCAAAATAAATGCAACCAAGAGCTAGAGCAGTAACATAAATTAGTAATCCAGTTTGAGTTTCAGCTGTGGTGATGTTTGCCAGATCTCTATGACCTGATCAAAAAAAAAATATTTTTGAAAAATTTTATATCAACTTTTCTGGGTAACCTCAGGCAGGACAAGCTTCACTCTGGGTTGATTTATTTGGTCATAATCGACAATTTCATCTTCAGCTTATTTTTGCTGAATAATCACCATCTCAATGAT
>JAVLVB010000433.1:1903073-1921448 GCA_032876305.1 Orestias chungarensis | reverse complement strand
TTTTTTTTTTTTTTTTTTTCTTTCCATAATTTCATAATCACTTACTAAATACACCTAAGCTCCTATAAAGCCAAATGTGTACTTTCTAGACAGTACCTATACAGATCATATGGGCTATACCTTATTGTCCGCCTCTTACAATCCCAAGATGTGAAAGAATGTGAACCATTTAACTGTAGTACTGTTAGTTCTGGGTAAAGTTGAGATTTTATAATTCTTGTATTTGTATTTGAACATAATCAGGTATAAATATATTTAAAACCTTTGTTATCTCTGTGACTATGTTTGGGCCACAAACACTGTCAAAGTGTTAGCTATGTCCAAAAGGAAAGTTTTAGAAGCTTCTATCACAGAAGCCTGAAAACTCAAATATCAGCTTGTTATACAGTACCACTTTTAGAAACTCAATGAACCACAAATAAATCTGAAGTTTGCAAACATATTTCTCTGTGGAATAGGAAGGTAAAAAACTAAGTTTTATGGAGCTTGATTATCATCATTACTTGGGTCTTATGTTACAATATTAACAAACGGGATCACTGCTTCCTGACATCATTAAGCACATCTAATATCTGGCATGAACATATGTCCTGGATTTTAAAACCATCTATTGTCTTAGGCAGGCTGAAGGGAAAAAAATAAGGCCATCTTTTTTTTTATGAACTGGAGCTTTTAGCTGACACTTTGTTGCATCTGTCTCCAAACTCCTGAAAAGATGCCGAGACATTGTGGCTGTTCGCCTTAAGCTTAGTCAATGGACTCAGTAAACTTTGTCTAATTGACTCTTGATGTGACCCATATGTTTAACATAAATTGAGGGGCAGAGTTGAATAAAAACCCAACAACACTACAGTGTCATGCTGTTATTAATTCTTCGGACCCACATGAACAGAGAACTCTCAGAAGTTTACAACGGTTTATTGTTTTGTGGAATATGGAAGGAGGGAATCCAGCAGTCGGCAACGGGAGCTTTGGGAATGATGAGACACAGGAAACAGCGGGGCAGCAGGGAACGGCAAGAGAACAGCGGGCATCAACGGCGTGGGAGACCGGGAACCTCTGAGGGTGAGGACAGGTGAGAGAATGCAGTTGTATGTGGAAGGAGTGAAAGAAAGGAACGATCTTACTGGATTGGTTGTCTTTGAATCGCCAGGGAAGAATCAGCAGGGAGTCTTTCCGGAGGTGAGGTTGATGTTGGATCCAGAGGAGGTCAGAGCAGCAGAAGGTAATGATGCTGGAGCGGACAGATCGAGTTTCAGCCAAGAGGAGGTGGTACCGGCAGGTGGGTGAGACCAGAGAGATTACTGTTTGAGTTCTTGTAGATGAGATGGAGAGACCTGGGACGCAGACAAAATGAGGGAAACTGGTGAGAGAGGTCGTAGGGGAAAAGGCACAAAAATATCTACTAGAAAACGCTACAAAAAGGCCTAGTATCTAAATACTAGAAGCTACAAGAAATCACAGGAGAAACAACTAGAAATATATTTCACTATGAAACGCAGGGGGCACTGAGGATCGAGTTACCAGTGGTAGATAATACTCAGGCGTCGAATAGCCGGCTCCCCACTCCTCTTATACTGCCTCAGCTCGTCCGAGGTAACAGGACGCACCTGTGAAGGAGGCTCCAGCATCATAGGACTGGTGACCCCTACTGGACACCTGAGGAAGTGACTGAAACAAAAACTCCTGCTGACATACAGGGGTATTTCTCCTTCAGTATTCCAAAAAGCTTTCTCTCTGAGTTCGATTCATCTAAAATTGCACCTTTAAAATGGAAGACATTAATGGAAAATTGCAGCTGTTGAGTCGCATTTATCATCAGAGGTCACTTTGAGATTCCGGCAGAAAAATAATTTAAATGAAAGAAAAAAGCTCTCAAATTTAATCTGTACGAAGCAGTCTGTTTCCTTTTTTTTTTTCACCTACCCAGTATTCACTTGTGATTTCTTTAAACTGTGTTTCAGAGAAATTAGAATAAAACAAACATAATTCAAATGAATAACTCCAACACCCATTTCCTCCTTGTCCTTGTGGCAGCAGCCAGAGGGACTCATTGTTCAGCTCGTTCATAAATTTTCAGGTTAGCTGGAGCACAGTCAGCAGAGACAGCACACTCTGAAATACCAGCCTTATATGTTACTAGCTGACAATTACTTTTAGATACCTTCAAGTGTTGATTAAATGTTACAACCTCATCACATTCAGAATATTTAAGGGGGAAATTCTGATCATGTAAAAAAGAAGGGCTGCAGTAATCTAAAATTCCCAAATAATATAGTTGACGCTAAATGTGTTCCAATAAAAGGCCGATTTATTGGCATGAGAAATTACTTTAAATGCAGATTAATGTATGAATATGAATTAATACAGATTTGGACCTAAATCACATCAAAATATATTTCATCATGGTTTCTGTTGTTAGTTTTATACTAACAAGGTATTTAACAGCTTGACCAATTAACTGTGGAAAATATACAGTTCTACATTTTATCTTGAACAAATCCTCATAAAAATACAAGAAATATGCCACAATCGAGGATACAGTCTACAATCTAATGCAGAAATATTGTTTATAGTTGATTGAAATTAAGTTTATACTTATTGAAAAATATTCTAAATATAGTCATGTTACAAGTTCTGAAGGTAAAATAAAAAAACAAAAAAAACAAATTAATAAATAATGAGAAGATATTTTTTATTTACATAGATTTACCAAAGATGTTAAATGTATAAACATTAGTCACTCTGGCTCATATCACATAGTTCTGTGTAACTCCCCACCCCATATGGGGCTTATAACCCCAATCGCGAACTATTTTCAATTAAGGACGAACATCATTTTAAAAACTCATGATTTTTAATTAGCATTATCTATATGTTTTTTTACTGCTCAAAATCAAATAAGAAACGCACTTAAATATAAAAGTTATAGCTTAATGTAGCTCATGAGACATCTGCTCCGGAAATTAATGTTGTTTTGGGTTTATTGCTAGTGGCACCATACTGTCAGTACGCAGATCCAGAACACAGCCTTCGATGATTTTGCACGGTCTACTTCGAACAGGCATCATGTCCAGCTAAATGTGGCCTCAAAAAATGTACCACTTTTCACTCGGTGACATGTATTGTTACAGGCAATATTGGTATAGGGTGTATTGATACACCCCACCTGCCCTTCAATCCTGGTGAAACACATTCATACAAAGAGCTGGACTAAAAGGAAACTAAATTTTGAGAGCCTTCTTCAGATCACTATGACAATGTTGGACTTTATTTTTTGCTTTCAACAAATGATTTCCTTTCATAGCATACACCACATTCGTCCTTAATAATGAGAGACAATTAAGTCTCAATGAAACTCATACAGAAGTTTTAAAATCTCTCTTTAATTGGATGCAATCCCCAGATTTGGACATGACAGCTGGGTTTTCTGGATGCAATAAAAATGTAGACAGTTATAAGAAATGCAAAACCCTAATCCAGAGTTGCTGATTTGAATGCATATAAACATTTCTCCATTACAGTTTATGTATGTGACTGGCTACAACTGTCTTGGGTGGTTTGGATTTTTTAGAGACATACAATAATGTCGAGACAGAGAAATCAAGAAAAAAAAAAACGAAGATATGGCCTTTGAAAGTTGGTTCTTTAGAAAGAACAACAGTCCCAAACAACAGTCTCACAGTTTGAATTGAATTTTACCTAAACCAGCTCGGACGGTAATAAATAACCATTCATGTTGATTAGTCAGCAAGTTAGAACAGTGATGTTAAACTCCTTTGGTTTTGAGACATATACAGATCACGAATGCTCAAGTTTAAATATTAATAAAAAGTGAATCTGCATCTGATGGATCTCCTGCAGTTTAGAATTACAAAGATAATCAAGATTTAAAGCAACACTATGGAATTCACAGTTTTGATCTATTTCGGCTCCACTGTGGACAAAAGCAGTAGTATTTTCCCTGAAACAAGACTGCGTTTCCCATGAGTACCAGCACATACCGTCGTAAAATAGCGATCTCCTCGTCGCCAGCAGATGGATTGAAGTACATTTCTGTTTTCAGTGGCTGTGTGAAGGATATATAGCGATGATGTGATGAAACTAACTGTGCGAAACAATGTCCTATGATGATGATGAAAATAAGAAACTGGGGAAGTGACGTATGCCGTAAAGCAGTCACAGGCACATAGATGTTTCGTGGTGCAAAACAGCTGCCACCCTCCTCAAATTTTTTGAGTGCTGACCCCCGTCGGGCTATGACAGATGTGTTATTCAACAAGCTGTGAGTCGACGTACAATCACAAAAGTTATTAAAATATTTTATGATGCTTAAAAGGTAACTTAGTGTTGCTTTAAACGTGTCTCAAATATTGTCGGCCACAGCTGCAACCCATTGATAACTAAACCAGAAAGTGGAAAATAGAGTTTAGACTTCTACAACATTATTGATGATTGCTTTGATTCAAAATGTTTTCAAAATACTTCTGCCTGCTTCTGGCTTGAGACTGAATCAGACAATATTCAGAGCAGCAGATTGCAGTTTTATTTGTTAAATAAATACGGCGAAAACATATGTGACCCTTTAAAAAAATGAAATATAAAGTTTACTCAAGCGAAATACCAAAACACCGTAATTCAGATATTCTGACAGAGAAGCAGTGGGGTTCTTTTTCTGTTCAACATGAATAAAAAAAACATGTTATAAAGACATACATTTGAGAAAGTTAGATGAATATAAATGTGTGGCACCTTCTGTTGCTTCACGACTTGTCCATTTGTCTCAATTAGGGTGTGCACAGGGAATTAAACTGTGCATCTGTTGCAGGTCATGTTTGAATCTATTGTTGGCACATAACATCACAGCCAATCTCGCCACAGCATTAAGCGTAGAGGTTCAGCATCATCAGAACTTGGATGAGTATTAGATGAAAGGAAAGTATTTTTATTCAAATGGTAGATAAAATTCATATAGACTCTTATACTTATACAATTTTTACAGGTCTAGGTATTGACTTCGATAGGGCTTTTATGACCCATGACTAAGGATAGATCTGATTCAGTCAAGACCACCCCCCCCCCCTCCTTCCAAAAACACAAAAAAAGAAAAAGAACATTTGCATGCATTTTGAACATATTTTTTTATTTTTTTATATCGCTGTTTGTTTAGGATTATTATCCTAATGGAAGATTAGCCTGTGTTTCAGTCTTAAGTCATTTGCAGAATTCAACAGGTAATCCATCCACCAACTTTGGTGGCTGATCCATAGATTCTTAATGACATTTTTAGCATGGAGGCATTTGCTGGTCTGGTCTAAGAAAATTATACTAATCTGCAAGTCAATTTCAATTGAACAGTAAGTTTCCATGTGCATGGGACGTTGATGGTGACATATTGTGGTAGGGGGGTGTTGCAAACTCTGGGAAATGTGTCTCTTTGCTCAGCAGAAGCTGTCAGAGCAGAGAGGGAGAGCTGAGAGAGTCGTTCTGCTCCAGCGACAGGAAAATGCCACCGAGCTGCTCCGCTTCCCTGCTTATAAATACTCTCAAGGACTTCAGCTTTACTACAAGTCAATAGCTTATGTTTGCAACTTACACACGCCAGCTGAAAATCACACACAAACAATGCATGCACACCCACACATAAAAACACACATCAGCAAAATACGCAGATGCATGCTGTCAAAATATAAATCACCAATCACAGCACAACATAAACACAAGGTGCCAGGCCAGCAAAAATAAATGGATGGGATAAATATGGGAGGGCCAGTGCTGATGGAGCTGAGGTAAATCTGTCCAAAAGGAGCAGGGAGGGGTAGAAAGGATTAATGAGAGATTAGAAGACGAATCCTCATTTAAAAGTCAAAACTTCTTTAACCAGCCAATCAGCTGCAAGGTGGAGGTAATGAGAAGCCAACACCATATAGGCTAAATGAAGATAATGCAAACACAGAGCAGGCTTAAACCAAATTCTGCAAATGATCCTAAAATAAACTCCATGTGGTGTTTCTAGCTAAAAGCACCACTAGCCATCAGACATACCTGGCTGATAGTTTTTTTTTTTAGTTTTTTTTTAGTTTTTTGCTTTTTTGCTGAGCCATGTTTTTATTTGTTTTAGGATGCTTAGTGGTATCCAAAATCAGGGGTGTCCAAGGAATTAACTTGCATTACTCAAGTACAATTATAGATATTAGGATTTGAAAAATATAAGTATCAACTGAAGCTTTTTACTTAAGTAAAAGTACTGGTTTACAAAACTACTAAAAGTATAACATGAAAAAGTAATTAAACGGGAAATAAATACCATCAAGGACAAAAACCGAACAGGCCACACGGGCCTATAGTGCTGTACCCATTTACCCAAAAACAAAATATTTAAAAAGGTTAAGTTAAATACCTCACTGGTCCTGCTCGGTTGGGAAATGTTTTACGTGTGTGCACTGCACACCTTAAGCCAATATTACCGAATTAAACCTGAAGCTATTGAAGTGATTAGTCAATAATTTTCTAATTGATTGAGATGGACTTGAATGGAATATAAATCTCAAATTTAATCATATGTACTTTTATAGCCCTATCAGGGTTAGATTAAGTCACTGACTGATGGAATTGCTGGATTTTCTCTTTCACTAGTTTATTATTCCTCAGAAAGCAATATTTTCATATGTAAAGTAAAGTAAAATAAATTATTAATCAGAAACTCTTTGGATGAATTAAAAAAAGAAAGACTGCCGCTTGGTGGCAGCCACAGCAGGATCATGGTACTGAATATCAATCCTCGCCATTGCCCTTCAGCTTGTCACCAGCAGAAGAAGCGTCTCTTGGGGACCTAACCACTTTGATTCCCTCAGCCCATCTGATCACCTCCATCACAGCTTGGCCTTCATATCCAAGTTACTTACAGCTCAGTAGGTCCCAGTGGCTTGGAGCTGCTTGCTGGTGGGTGAAAGAGAATAAGGAGAAGGGAGATGGTTGAGTGTGAAGACAAAAGGAAAACAAAAATACACTGCCTTAGTCTGGATCCAAGTCAGCTGGTATTTTTAGCCAAAGCAGTCATAATTACCCAGGCAACATCTAACAAAATTGTTCAGGCTCGGCTAGGCAATTAGGCCAGGCGGAGCAGCTAATGGAGAGAGAATTACACAGACCTTTCCCCCATTAGCCCCCATTTACAACAGAACATTTACTGGAGTGTATGGACCAGGCATGACTTCTAAACCAGATTACTGCTCTGAACCCCGTCCAGCCCTTTCATCCGTCCCTTTTTCTGTTTTTTACACGGTGAGAGTAAATTCCTCCAAAAGAAGAGGGACAACTTATAATGAAAACCACTCCAGCTACTGAAGGTGAAATGTTTGAAAAACAGCTTCAGTTATTTCAAAGAGAATCCGGAGATGTGTTTACGCTGTTTCCGAATGGAACAGAGTAATGGTTTGCATTGTTATGAAGTCCCGTCTTGTCTAAAATAAACACCTGCAACTAGATGATTGTGGCGTTTGCTTATTAAGGGGCACTTCACTGACGCTGTGCAACTTTTTCAAAGACTTAGTGAGAAAAACCAATTACTAGTAAATAAATGTGGCATCAAAAGAAAATAGAACTGTTTTTTCCTCAGCAATGACTGGAAGGAAAATAATAAAATCGCTCAGGATGTTAAATAATTTGATTGGCAATAAGCTTTAAAGCATTTACAACCTCCTCCAGGTTGAACCACAGCAGAAAATCCTAATCAACTTCCCTTCTGTTCAGGGTCGTAAACTCCACAGTTAGCCCAAAGACACACCATAAACTACACAAACTAAGTGCAATATACTGTGGGTCCATCTATAGGTTTGTAAAGGGAGTCCAGACCTGGACCTATTTGAAGGCACCGCATTACTGTTTAGGACCAAGGTTTGCTGAAGGTAGATAATAGTTCTGACTTGTACTTTTTGGAAAACTTGTTCCCAGCTCATTGAAATGATGTTGGATTAAGGGTTTCAGAAAATCTTGCAACATTTGATCTAATAGGTTCTCAGACTAAATATGGTTTAAATTTCTCATTTAAATTTCAAAATGTTACCTTACATATGTCAAGGACTAAGAATGAAGAACACTTAAGACACCACTTGAGGTAGATCAATATTAAAGAATGCTGGAGCACCTATTAATACTATTAGGTGAGTAAGTAAAACAATATTTATGTAAAGTAGCAACATTAAGACACTGACAATGTGCTGTTTAGTCAAACATTAAATAAAACACTGCAATATCCATTTAATCATTTAAAGGAATAGTTTGTAGAGACCTGAACTGAGGACTTGGAATTTCAACCAGACACAGCAGTAAAACCTTAAAATATTGATTAATAATAAATCAGTGGAACAGCGGGAATCCATAAGCAACAGGATCAGAAACCTCTGAGAATTAAAAAACAGTTTAATGGACTAAATGCGTCTTGACAGAGACCTAGAACTCAACAGAAACTATGTATACTAATCTGACTGTGGGCTTAAACCACTGTCGGGAAGAGCACTCCAAAACTTGTCAGGTAAAGCACCAGAATACTGAGACTAGGCTCACAAAGTTGAAATGCTTGAGGTTGTGTAACCTAGGGCCTGTGCTTAACTCGTTTGTCAAAAAAGAAGCTCAAACAATCAAATCCATAATTAAGATGAGAATCAGTAGTCATGGCACAGAAACAGGTAAATGGAGGCAGATTAAGGCTGACAATCCATGGGCCTGACATGAGAAGTTGGTCAGAATGCAGTAGGATCGTTCTCCATAGATCAGACGCCAGTAAGGTATCTCACGTGGGTAGGACAGAATATAGGGAAATTCTGGGAGTTAGCGAAGGATCACTAACATGATAGGTTGAAAAAAAAATGCAGCTGTCTGCTCATCAGAGAGCTGTATTTAATTGTTATGCTACAGTAGAAAACACCAGAACTGGGATGATGTGAACGTATACATTGAGTTTTAACAGAATGTGAAAAACAGCATTCAGTCACAAAGTCCTTAAGAGACAAAAAAAAAAAAAAAACTGGTTACAAATTTCCTCTGCTAATCTGCAGCCATGAACAGGATGCCAACATTCAATTTTCTAACTGTGTTGACCCCATATTATGTGTTAAGGATTATACAGTCCAAGCACTTTTGAAGATGTCTTAATGGAGACCTACAATTTAAAACAGCCTAAATAGATGATCAGATACATAAAAGAAAGAACACTGTAAGGCAACTACTGATTCATCAGCCACGCAAAAAGACAATTATTTGAACAAAATGCTGAGTTTAACATAATCTCTGTTAAACTGTATAAAGTTTAACAGAGATTACAAAGTTAGATGATTCTATAACAGCAGATGCTAGTCTCTTTAGAATAGCAATTGCACTGGTAGGCCCACAAAACCTTGCAAGGCAAGAGGTTTTGTCAACTGTGACTGAGTGATGACCTGCACTTTATTGAATTAATTATGATTTGAATTGGACTTCTTGGATAGAGAGATAGCAAAATAAATGAATTGTATCATTATCGAATTAAAACTTGATGGCTGGTGATATTCCTCAACGTGGCATTTCGTACAGAAATAAAGGCAAAACAAATTCGAACCGCCTTACATGTAGGTTGTATTTAGCCCTCATGGTGTGGAAAAGATTCTTTTGAAGATATTAAGCAAAGTCTAGTAAATACTTTGAGCAAATATGTTTGTAAATCTCCTCTAAGGCTGTAATTAAATGGGTACAATAATTTTGGTGATTAAGATTTTTGCCGAGTTTCAATATCCAAGCCGACAAACTGAGAAGTATCCAATGCTTGATGTATTTCTTTCACAAACGCAATAAATAACCACAATCTAAATTTGCTTTAAAAATTGTGACATTTCTCTACATTTACGATTTACACTGACAATGTGTTTTTATAATGTGGAAAATTTTATTAATAAGCAAAGGTAAGAGACAGATTGCTTCCCAAAAGGTGGGGGGAATGTGTATCAAAACTGGGTTCTCCATTGTCAGGTTGTAATAGTTTATAGGTTATTGTATTTTCAGAGGCTTAAATCAATTTAAAAAGCTAAAGTTCTTGATCCCTATTTTTTACGAAAGGAGAAAAAGACGACCATGGAAAATTTCCATTTCAAAATTATTTACAGCTCCAGTGAATTTCCGATGTCTGCAGCTATTAAGGTCTGTCAAATCAAATGTGACACGGGGGGAAGCAGAGAGAAATATTTAAATCATCTTTTAAATCTTTTCCAGAGCTCCTTCTTTGAGGGCTGCATGCTCCAGCTGCTGACAGCTCTGACAATTAATTTATGTCTTACAGAATATTCCATAAACCCCTGCTGACCCTCGAACGCGTGCACTTAAATGACAACAGGACTTTCTCATCCAAATGTCAGAAATGTGATTAATTCCAGCACCAATGCTTGGCACTTTTTGAAAATATTAATAAAAAATAAAATAAAGAAATCTGTAGAGAAACATTTTAACGTCTTTTTCTTTCGTTTCGTTTTTTTGTTTGTTTTCTTCTAATAAAATAGGGAAAAAAAACTGAGGTGGCCATTGGAGTACAAGCATGTGGAAAATTTGTAAGTCCAATTAAAATCTAGCTCTTCGTAAACTGCATATATAACATATTAACTGTATTGAACAGTTCAGCAGGAGCTTAGGTTTTTAAAGATGCCTCATCATGCCATTGATCAGCTGTCAGATAGTTATTTTGGGTCTGCAATACAAGCAAGAGTGAAAGTTTTAGAAACTTTATGCTATAAATGAATTGCAATTATTGAATGAAGCAACTTTAAATAAAATAATTTTATATCACATTGCATATTCTGTATTTCATTGGGTATATTTTAGGTTTTTGACATCTTGTCTTTTCTTCTCTATGTCTTCCTCATTTTGTAAAAGGATGTCATTTTTTATGGGATTTGTTTTTTGAGCCTCATTAACTGCTGAAGGGTTATTCCTTGGTGGGACCCTGGTGGAGGGGCATGGGCACATCCCCTCCGACCTGCCGATCTGCAAGCAATTAAAAATGAAGGAACGGGAGGAGGTTGGGGGGGTCTGTCAAGAGCACAGAAGCAAAAGCTCAAGATGCCTAACCCACTTAGATGCTTTCAGATCGTTAATAAAGAAACTTCTGTAAACTGTCAAATGATAATATCCCAGGCCACCTCTGGTAATTGCAATTAGGAAGTAAAGTAGGATAGCAATGCGCACACACAAAGGATCCTCAATATTGAAAATCACAGTCTATTTTCTTTCCTTTGACATTTACTTATTAAATTGATTCTTTATAATAAAAATTCAGCTAAATATGCAAAATAGAATTGCATTCAATATACTGAGTTCTGTGTATGCGAAACACAGCTGTGTCTCAGATAAGTGTAGATAAATTGTAAGGTTTATTTAAATGTAGCACTGTTTCACCTGAGCTAAGGTAAGCTTCCTACACATGAGCTTTGCTTTTGTTTATGCGTCTCACTGGCTGGCTTTGCATCACATTACATAGTGCAGCAAAAATCAAAATAAAGCACTTGATCCTACAGAAAAACAAAACATGTTTTAGAGATGAATGTAACACTTTAATATATTTTATTTTGTCCACAGCTTTTTTGTCTGTTTCTTTTCATGATTGCAAGACTTTGAATTCCAGTAATACACAAACCTAATGTGTTTATTTTAGAATGTTTCACAGGCAATCCAGTACTTGAGACTAGAAGGGCTTGTCAAAAATAAATGAATAAAAAATAAAAAGTAGATTTCCCATTTATATATATATATATATATATATATATATATATATATATATATATATATATATATATATATATATATATATATATATATATATATATATATTAGGTTTAAATCCATCCATTTCTAACACAGAACACAGGTATGACAGTTATCATTAGTAAATGGATCAATGCTGGTTAACAACCATCCTTTAAGTTACAATCTTACTTGAAATGTAATAAAAAATACGAGCCAAAATACCAACAAATCATAAAGAAGGTTAAAAGCCAGTATTAGCCTCCAAAACCATCTTACTGAGCTTTAACAGAGCAAGCAACATTACTAATGAAATTTTAGCTTTCAATAAGGTTTCAAATCAAACCTTATTTATCCCCAAAGGGGAACTTAAATGCACGGCTGAGCAGCACAAATCAACATATTCACAAACACCTAAAACACAAAAGTAAACACTTAAAAACAACACACAATGTCATTTAATACAGGGAACACGAAAAAACTCAGTTGGGAATCAATAAACATTCTCAACTTAATTAGGTTAAATAATATACAATCAAATGCAATCATAATAGCATGTGTTGTTAGTTAAATATCCTTAGAGTTTAACCATAATAAAAATACATGCTCATAGAGAATGGTAACTTCAAAATTACCCGAATATGAACTTATTTAATTATTTGTATTCAACTGACCTTATGGACTAGAGTACAAAAATCTCATCAGCATTTCTTTAGAGTTTTTTTTTTGTTTTTTTTTGGCAAGAAATTAAACAAAATGTAGCCCTGCATATGTGCTTTGGAAATATGAAAGGACATAAACAAGAGAATAATAAAAAAAAAAACACCTGGCTAAAAGATGTTTAACTTAATGAATAGAAATGAGGACTTTCAATCAAAACATTCAACTTTGTAAATATTGTTTTTCAAACAATAAAAAATGTAACTTTAATTAAGTTCTCATCGTTTTAGTCTTAAAAAAAAAATATATATATTTCTTTTTAAAAGAGTTTTGTTCGGATTGATACAAATGTGACACGAGTTAGGGTGCACTGATCTCCTCGAAGTTCAAAAAAGAAATCTACGTGTCAGGTAAATGTATATTTCAGAAAAAAAGAAAACTATTAAAAGTTACTAAATTGGGAACACATGAGATTCCTAAGATATTCCTAAGAAATAAAAATACCTTTCTTTCAGATCAGTTTTCATTTGGCATTGCTTTTTCCCTACATCCCAGAGCCAAAACATCTGTCTCTATCCTCTCAGTCCATATTAACATGTAAAGTTGACTTGCATGTGTTGATACAGCAGCACTTTCATATGCATACTTTGCCAAATCTGATAGATGACAGCACCAAGACAATGCAGAGTCAGTAAAGACTCTCTTTGATGTCTTATATGTTGCCTTGGTGAGGCACTTTGAAAATATAATGATCCGGCTTATCTCTGCTTCTATTTCTATTTTAACCTACATTACTACACACACAAAACACATTTGTTTAGACCTGTTGTATTTTTCCAGATTTATTAGCATTTAAAACAAACTGGAAGCTCACTCTAATCAAACACTGGCATGAAATTCCTTTAGGAGAAAGAAACTGTCTAAGTGTCCCCAAAGATTTCTTTGCATTCGTGTTTCATAAACTCAATGAGGCTTTTGTTAACCAATTCAATATTCCGCTTTAAATGACAAAAAGACAATAAATCAAACGAGTTTGTTTTTGCATCTCTTCCTGTGGGGCTAAATTTAAAGGATCAGTGAATCAAATCATTAGAATGAAAACTCTCCTCCACCAACCGTGAAGGAAGGAGTTAATTACTCAGATTAGGAGATTCTGAGGCGATTTCAGTTTCCTACAGATGCTGGAACCGGAGCTCCTCTTCCGCACTGAAGGACATGTGGTAGTTTGTGGATGGCTAAACAGCAAAGGAAGGGCAAATCAAATAAATTTAAGTATTAATATGCAACACGCATATTATAATATGCATGCGCTTGGAGTCCTGTTCAAAACGTTGCAATTAAGCAATTGAAAAAAAAAGGCACAGGGATACACAATTTTCTCAAAACAACGTAGAATGTAAAATTAAACCTATGCCTCAGTTTAAGTTATGTTTGCTGCTTCTGTTCTCAGCAGAAGCTTGTCTGTATTCATAAATATTAAAAGCTGTATATACCTGTTAATAAAATTGTTTGGAAGCTTCACTGAAATTGGGTTATTAAATACTTTTTTTTTCCACCAAGTAGATTTGTCATCTTTGTATACAAATAAACAGTTATGGAGGCTATGGGCTACATGTTCAGGAGCTGGAAACTGCATTTATTTAATTCTTATTTTTGTTCTATCTTCTATCTTCCAAATATCACCAGCCATTGTCACAATTTAACAGTTTGTACTTTCAACTTAAATGTTATGTGCCCCCACCATCTCTCAACAAGTCTGGATTGTAATTGTATTAGTTCTGTCTTTCCTGCATTTAAAGTCAGCTTTGAAGTTTTGTGCTGACTTTTATACTTGTTGCAGACTTTATTGTGAAGCTAGTTCCTTTCTATCTATTTGTGATTTGTGAAGGGAAATTTCATGAAAAATATTGTGTCTCCAAGCAAAACGAAATGCCTGTAATTTAAGAATGGCCTGCTCCTGATCAAGCTCCCCAATGAGCACCTCAACCACAATATCTCTGAAATAATTTAGTGTCGGAAGCTGTATGGAAGAGCAGATCAGGATCTTTTTTAGTTCAGCTCAGCCCCGATAATGATTTGCTGAGCAAATAGGGGAAATTTGTAATGCCATTATGTGTGAACAGTACACAAAGACACCCTTTAAATTTATACCCTTTTTCTTGCTTTGCCTCGTCTTTCTAGTAGTACCTGTAAGGGTGATCTTGCTAACATATATATATATATATATATATATATATATATATATATATATATATATATATATATATATATATATATATATATATATATATATATATATATATATATATATATATATATATATATATATATATATACATATATATGTTTATAATTATATATGAGCTAAACAGCAAACTAAAATATAGGTTTATGGTAGTGTTTTGGTATTTAAATACTATATATGTCGAATGTAAATGAACTTTCCTAAGGAACTAATGCTACCTCAACTCAACAGGAATAAGTAAGTAATCTGTCAGGGCTGGTTTATTACTTTTTGTTTGATTTTTGAATTCTATTTTAAAATGAAAAGTGTTTTGATCTTCTCCAAATGGCCACAATACCAGTGAGAGAGAAGACCCGGGTGTCATTGAGATGTGATGCTGTTTGAAAATCTTTTCATACATGTCTCTTGGGGAGTGAGGTTTCATTCAAGTGTTCACATAAGAAGGGGCCAATGAATAAACAAACCCAACCAGCTCGTCTCCACACAAATGTCCAAACACAGTGTGTAGGGGAATTTTCTGTGCCAGACCATTTCAGCATCCTCTCAAAACAAAGCAGTAACACTCAAACATGTAGCTGATTTTACCTTACACATCCTCTTATATATATATTTATATATATATATATATATATATATATATATATATATATATATATATATATATATATATATATATATATATATATATATATATATATATATATATATATATATATATATGTATATGTATATATATATATAGATCCAAACATTGCCCCATTTCTAATCAAATGTAACCTTCTTCAGCTACCTCCTTGTAACATTACATGTGCAACCAAGAATGTATATTTTTACCTGAGCATTTAAGTATTGTATTCATGTTTTGGACTTACCATGATTGTGTGTTATTAAGTCTTGTTAGGTCCCTTGTTGTTTTGAGAGCATGTTAAGATATCTCATTCTGTGCAACCAGCTTCATTTACTTTTCTGCCCAGTTTTTGTTTGCTATTTCTCCACATTGTCTAAACTAGCCTGTTAACAATTCCTGACATGTAAACGATGCACATTTATTTTACAAGGTGGGGTGTCCTAATATCCAGTCCTCATGAGCTACTGCTCTGCAAATTTTACATACATTCCTGCTCCACCACAGCTAAATTCTGAATTACCTCTTCAGCATGCCATCAAGCTTGGCAAAGACCTGGTAGGAGACATTAATTTAATTAATTTGTTGTTGGACTATGCATCCTTCAAAAAGTTGCTGGAGAGTAGCTCTGGGATTGGAGACCACTAAACTAGATTATTCATCACAAGTGTCCTGAATTGGATCTTTAATACTGGTGCTGTTGGTATTCTCCTATTCCTGAACTCTTTCAGAGGTTCACTGAAACTCCATTACTGCTGTCCTTCAGCGATGTGATGTGAGATTAAACTCTTTTCCTCGTCTCTGAACAAAACCTCCAGATCTGCTACTGTTCAGAGAGAAGTTGCTCCAACAAAAGGACTTCAGATACGAATCATCTGTCTTCTAAACAGACCGTTCCACCCAGAGACAGGTCTGCACTACCTGTTCTCTATATTTGGAGTAAATAGTCTGCAGCTCTGCTCACTACTTTTACCCCAGAGCTCACAAATAGTTGTAACAGTAAAAGTTATTTCTATCGTCATTACAAAATGGTAATAAATAGATAAACAAGACACAATGCTGTTGGCATTACTTCCTGGCAGTCTCTCAACACAGAAAGCTGATTTCCCCCAATTATTTCATCTATTTCCATAATGCCAATGGCAACAGGGCAGTTTCTTGCTGTTTCTGTCATGTGATTTTAAGGCAATGTAAATGTTTATGTCAAATATTATAGGCCTTTTTTCAGATTTCTGTAAAGGCAGACTGTCAGACTGACACACATAAGTCTGCTGTCTTTTGTGTAACTTCATCTGCAACAGTTCATTCCTGCAGCTTATTGTTCCTATCTTGTTGGGTTTAGTTTTTAAATGCCTTAAGCTAAACTATCTGCAGATTGTGTTTGGAAGCAGGTTTAACAATAAGTTTGCTCTAATTTAACTTAAGAACGAAAAACACATTTTCAACAGCCAAGAACATCAGCATATGAACACAATCTTTAACATTGGTTATATTCCAAAATTCTATTTATTCTATGGCAAAAAATTATTTGTAAATATTATGATTAGATTCAACTAAATATTTTAGTTTTGTCTACCATCAATCATAATGTTGTGCTTTTATTATGAACATAATAATGGTGAAAAATGCTATTATTAACTTATTTTTTATAGACCTGAAGCTCAATAAAATCTTTTTGAAAAAACATAAAAAAAGAGAGAGTTAGAGGAAAACATTGAAATGTGATTGAGTTCAATTTTACCTTACCATAAAGACTTCTGACTCTTCAAGAGGTTGGTGTTTTTTTTATGTCACTGTTTGTGTAAAGTTGCTTTCTGTTGTAAATAAGGACAAACAATTGCTATACAACAAACAAATAAACCAACAAACAAAAATACATAAAATGCATTTGCTGGTTTTAATTTATGTCTTTCTGAACTAGCATGATTTTGTGACTTTAAAACCAAGTATTTACAGAAATATTTAATTTCTCTTAAATATATGATTGAAAAATAGAATGCCATGGTAAATGGTAGCTGATGAAAAATCTATTGAATTAAATTGTTGCCCTTTCCTAGCTCGGAAATGTTTGTTGCAGATCAGTGGGTATTTCCAGCAGAGCAGCCTGGATCTGTAGGATGTTTATATCTTAAATACTTTATTTCCACTGTCATCACATGCGACCACAACCAACTGATTGTATTTTTTTTACTATCTAAAATGCATATTACCAAACATTAAATAACCTAACACATTACAACAATACATATTTGCAAACAACAGTCATGATATTTAGCTGCAAAATACAGCAGAAGTATATTTAACCCTAACCCTAAACCAACAACACATTTATTTGCTCGTTTTAGGTCCTCTTTTAATCTGATTGAATGTTGTGTTTTTAAGGTAATCACCTGTTTTTGTTCTGTTGCATTAAAAGGTTGAAAATGCTAAGGATCCAAAAATGTTAATAAAAAAAGAGAGCATTTATGACAGATTAATAGGTCAGGAGCCACAAATATCCCAAATGTATGAAAGAGTCATACATTCCAAACCTCCTGTCTAAACTTTAAAATATGTTTCTATTGAGTTTATTTCCTTTTGGTTTGATCTTGCTCATATAAAGAAATGTCCTTGCTTTAGATATGTTCTTGAAATACTCTTATAAGAGTTACTGCTCTGCTTCATTTTAAGTAAGTGTCATGATGTGTGTTTTGTCTGGTTCCGTTTCCTCCCTGTGTCTCGTCACTCCGCCTTCATTCACAGCTGTCTGCAATAATTCACTCCCCTTCTCAACCAATTACACCCCGGTTCTCACTATTTAAGCCACATGCAATCATGCACTCACCGCTGGATCGTCTGTTGTTTTCCCCTGCTATTCCTCGTTGCTCCTAGCCTTGCCTCTATTATTCCTCGTTGCTCCTAGCCTTGCCCTGTTAAGCCCTCTTTGCCTCTAGCCTTGTCTCTGTTTGTTTCCCATTACTCCTAGCCGTACCTGCATTCATCTTCCCTTGGTTGTTTCCTGTTGTCCCTCCTTGTCCCTCCTCTGATGTCCCTCGCCTGTCTCCTCAGTTCCTCAGTCCCTGTGTCTCTGGTGAGTCTCTTG
>JAVLVB010000433.1:1877198-1887964 GCA_032876305.1 Orestias chungarensis | reverse complement strand
GGCTCAGTACAGTGACATTCACAACGGGTCAACAGACATCGTAGATGAATAATCTGTACATTTTCTAAAGTGTCCTATTTTCAAATGTTACATTTGTCCATCTTATTGAAGTAACGCTTGCATGTTCAGCTGACTTATTATATGTTTTTTATTGTCTGAAGACAAATTGTGTTGTAAATTGTCTTTATAGAAATAAACTGAACTGAATAGGATTGAATAAGTTATTCCATTTCAGATTGTAATACAAGATCCTTTTTCGATAATATTGTCTGGACAATGTATAGGATGTAAACACGTTTTCCACTGACCATACATTGATCCAAGTTTTAAGCTCTAACAACTTTTCTTCCCTCATTCCTTCAGAATAAATATTTTGTCTAATAGTTCTGCTAAGTGGTAAAGAGATATCATTGAGGTCAATTATAATTTTTATTTTGACTGAGGGCAAAGGGAATGAGCTTTTAGACTTTGACACGAAGTAAGCTTGGATAACTTAGTGCTTACTTTTGGTTCACTTTGTTGAAGAAATACAAAAGAAAATCTTCTTGGTGTAGTCCACAAAGTAAATACAGACCATTTAGATGATTACTTAGCAGTGGTGTAAGTAATATTTTTTTTAATGGAAATCAGAGAAAGCTCTTTAGGTTATCCATTAGGGCCGCATCTAGAGAAAAGGGTCAGAAATATGGCCACTAACGGTGTACGTGCCAAAAAGTCCTGAAAGCAGCCCCTTGTGTGGATGTGAATCAGAAGCTTTTACAACAAAAGCAGGGAAACATCCTGCAAAGAACCGGAATTCATCCTTGTTTACTTTCTACTTCTTCCAAGACTAAACTGACATACAGGTAAAAAGTGTTATTTTGATAGATGAATCAAGCCTTTTAGTAGTTTTGATGTGACCTAGATGTAAAGCACAAAGCTCAGCAGTATCAGGGCCTGAACATTATTGTCATTAAAACCTCATTAGCTTCATGCTGCCTGATGTTGTTTGTATTCGGTTCATGGCAGCTACTCACCCTCTCTGTCCTGTTTCTCTTCAGCCTCTCCAATTGGCCAGCCTTGCTTTGAAGCCTCCCCAATTACACCTATCGTCCTGCCCCCTGTAGGTTAATTATGTCATTACCAACTTGTTAGTGAGGTTGTTTGATGAAATATGATTGTAATAAAACTACATGGCCAAAGGCAATATTAAAATGAACCCCAGAGCTCAGAGAGACCTGTTCAGTCTCCTATTCACTGTCAGCTTCATCATTCACATCACGAAGTAAATGTTCATTGTCATACTGGCAGGCAAGAACACAAATAAAATGCTCTTAGTGCTCAGATAGTCACAGGTTGGCCCTAGAGGGGACCACTCATTCATCCCAAAATGTTATTTCTATGCAAATGAATGGGCAGGAATTAGAAACAGGGAAAAGTAAATAGCTCCGAATCCCACCAGTTGCCATGGGGACCAAGATCTTATCACAGTGGAGTTGGGCATGAAGCCGATGAGCTGGGAGCCAAGAGGGCAAAAAGAGAAGAAAAAAATGTTGAAGACTTATAAAACATGCTGTGAATTCTGAAGAATATTTTGTATTATTTCAAAGCTTTGGCGCTTTTGTTCAAGTGTTACTTGTGTGTCATTCAAAGAAAAGAAACAATTTTGGTATATTCTTAAAAAATAACATTCAAGGAGTCTTCTAGCTGTCAGATAAAGTTTCAAATGAATGCAAAATCAAAAGAAAACATGTGTTTTAAAGGCTAAAGATATTCAGACATCCTTATCATCTTCAAATAAAAAATAAAACATAAATAAATTAAAAAAACAGGAATCTTTACAAAAGCATTTCAAATATATTGTGTGTGTATTGTACAGAGCACAACTAAATAAAGATTCTAAGGATTGAATTGTGGATTTCTCCAGACCTTTCAGAGTTATCATTACCGTCTTGCCTATTTATTTAGTTATTTATTCAGCTGTGCTGCGTGACCTATACAAATATTGAGGGTTTTTAAAGTTTTTTCTCTTCTTTTTTTTTTTTTACTTTAACTCTGACATGCTTTAAATATTTCTACAATTTTATCCCTGATATCTCGGGTATGTTCAATGACTTGACCAAAAAAATCAAAAAAGCTTTACCAATTACTTTACAGTCCTTTACATTATTGAAGTTTAGCTTACAGGTAAATGGACTTTTTATATATAAACTGTCTTATGAAGGCAGTTGGTTGGCATTTTATTTTTTTTTATAACTAGCACACTCAATATGGGTCATGTAGAAAACATCAGATAAAAAAGTTGAATGAAAACGGTACACATAAAATAAAAGAGAGCTAAATTAATTATCATCAAAAGAGAAAGCATTTTGTTTGGGCCACAAAAAAAAGAACGATGAGCAACTCTTTGAAATTAATTACTGTAGATACCTTTTTTTAAGATTTTCATGCACTATTGTACGATAAAGTCAAAAAACAAAATGTCGTAGCAAATACCTATTGTAACAAATACATGTTTGTATAGCATACCAAAACAAGATATATTAGCAGGTCAATACTTGCATGAACTTTGAAAAAAATTAAATTTGGAAATGAAATCATCACATAGAATAAAAGGAAATTATTAATGTTATTAATTAAGTATGGAAAATTCTTCTTCAACTCACCAACTTATTTATTCACCCATATATTTATCATTTTGCTCAAGCCAAAGATCATAAGGTGGTAATGATGGAAATTATTAAATTTCTCTCCTTTCCAGTTTTCCTCTTCAGTCACACTTTCAGATCTTTCTTTGACATTCTTAAGTGTTCAGAGTCTAAGTTAAGTATATGTTTCTTCTTTTATTTCTGCATGTGTATTACTACATTAGGTGAAATAAATTTCCTCCAAGGAAGACATGGCGGAAAGGATGCCAGCCTTGAACAATGTTAGTTGGTAAATCCCCCCAAAACACAGACTCTTTTGAATGGACAAGAAGATACCTTAACTTTTAGCTTCCACTAGATTCCACCAGACTGAGCTCTAAGTCTATCCGCAAACTGTCACCTGTGCCTTACTGCCCAAATACAAGAGTCCTAGACACACCAGAAGAAATATATTTCTTTCAGTTTTTCCAGGAACCTCCGGATTCCCTAACAGGAGCTGGCTGAAGTTGATGGGGGTCTGAGCCTTTTTACTTCCTCCTCCAAATGGTTGCACATTGAGTCAGATTGTTTATTCCCTACCTTATAATGGTAGGGTAAATACATGGTATATCGCTGTGCTAGATAACATCCATGTTAGTGTCACCAATGATTAGAATTAGTAATTAGTTAGTAAAGTAGTAAGTTAACCTTGAAACCATGACCATACCCCCATGCAAGCCAAATCAACAGTATGACAGACCTTTTTTTTTTTTCAAAGAAAGATAACAAAAATGAATCTGCTTTTCCTTTAGAATATTAGTAAACTTGTTTGAATTCAAAACATTGACATTATTTCCAAATCACTTGGGAATCACACTTATTCAAAGTGTTTTGTGTAAAAATAAAAGTCTTTTACATGACAAAGAAGTGATTTTGATTTAGGAAAAACTTTCAACCCTACAGCTATATAGCTCATCTGAATATTTGAATTAATAAAAATACTAGATGGTAATGTGAAACCAGCATTGGACATTGGAAGTTGAAGCCTTTTTAGGACTTTCTTTTCAGAACATCCTGCTGTTTTTTATTAGTGTTAAACAAAAATAAATAAATACTAATTTCTCTATAAATAAGAACTTTCAACTTTCCTTATATGACAGCTCTACGTATGTGAGTTCAATGTGATTTATGTGATTTAAGACATCTCAGTTGGAATGTATAGCTTCTCACCTCTTCACTTTGTCATCATACTGATGACAGCAGCATATTTGCCACATATCTCTGTGAAACTGTTGGAATGCAGCTATTAAAATCATAAAACATTAACAATGCTGAGAGCAATCATGTCTCTCCATAGCCAGAGGCCTTTGTTCATTCATTATGCATATGTTGCACCCTGCCTACCCACTGCACGTCCAGCTTTAAAACTGCGGAGCAGGTTAGTGCCCGACTGTTACCGACGGAGATCTTGCCACTATTAAGAGAATTAAATCGGGCTAAGAGGGCTTTTCAGGGAGAACATAAATTCTCCATTATCTTCCCTTCTCGGTGGCCCCCTTCATTCCTCTTCCCCTGCAGCGTCACAAGCTGATTTTTACTGCCACACTCTCATTTAGCCTCCGAACTTGTCTGCTGGAGACTCTTAAAACCCCATCGGATAACAATGGATGTGTTGAGTGAGTGCTTCAGCCTCTTTTCTTCATTTCCTCCTTTAATGTTTTGTTTGTGACACCAATCTCAGCTGCATGGAACTGTGCAACAAATGTTACACAGTTCCATGCAGCTGAAGGAAGAGATAGACGGATGGATTATAGTCTATATAAAAAAAGCTATATATTTATGAAGATATAAAGAGTAATAAGGTGGCCATTTTGCTGATGGGCACTAAAGCCACAGATAAGTCAAAATAACTATTTTTTCATCTTAAGATATTTTAATAATTATACAGTGTTCTTTTTGCACCCGTTGTTAACATGTGGTACCATAAAAAGTATGAAATAACGTAGAAAATCTGTATGTTTCTTTCTAAAATATCTGGGCATTTAAATGTTACAAATTTTTAACAACTGTCTAAACCTTTTTTGTAAAATGCATATTCCACAATTGCTTTTACTGGTTGAAAAATAATGTACTCTCAGACCTGATATCACTTAAAATTCCTAAAGGTGTACATTATTAGAATTTTTTCGTTACAGACTAGTGGTTACCCAAGTATGATTTTCTTAGAGTCCTTACCAAGGAGTTGGACCTCATTTGTCACAATATTTCTGAGAAACACTGGTGTACTGATAATTTTTAAGTGGTTAAAGCATCTCCAGTACATGTTTAAGCACTTATTTCCATCTAGCCCTGCAAAACGCCTTTTGAGTAGATCAATAAGGAACGATTTATCCACACCAAAACTATTTTAAGTTTATCTCTTTAAAATAAGATCATCATACATAATTTTAGATTGATAATGTTTTTCTTCATCATCATAACAGTGGATGAATCTAGTTTGCTAAATGAATTAGATTTAGTGATTATGTCCTCATGTATGTTTTCATAATTATAAGGACAAGTTACCCAAGGCCTGATAGAAAAGTCCCCAAGAACTAACTGATCAGGTAAAAGTATGAATTTATTATATATAAAATAAGCCTTTAGTTACAGGCATTTATTAACCAAAGACACAAAAAACAAATCTATCGAATGAAAACTAAGACAAACAATGGATAACAAAGATTCTATTTGATTATGACTTGATTACTCAAAAAAAGAAAGAAAAAATAATTTGGCGCATGAACATTAACACAATTTTTCCTGAATGTAAAGATCTGAGACATAAATCCATGTCCTGTTCCACCCTGATATCATTTGCAAAAAAAAACAAAACACCAATTACAAACTTAAATTACAACAAACAGGGATATATGCCATTTATAAGTGGTCTGCTTGTAATGCAATGTAACTTTTTAGTTACATTATTAGGAAAGGTTTAGCTTATGTGTGATACAATTCTGCCAGTCTTGCAAGTTTCACTGCCAGTTTTAAAAAGCTTTCCAGATTCTACTCTTCTCAGTTGTTATTCTTTGTGCAACGTTTCATGCAGGCAATTTTATAGATTTAAAATTAATCATTCATATTAAAATACCAAAGTACCCTGTTCAGATTTGTACTTTTTTGGGTTTCTTTTTTTCGGCATATTCTACAACATTGCCTAAAAGTTCAGTTTCAACTTTGAGATTTTTCAAAACCTCTTCCTCATCCTTTTCCTAACATACCTTGTGGCAAATCATGAAAAATGGACGAAGGAATAAAGCGCTGTTGTAGTACTTGACCTATTTAAGCAGTGTAATAATCAAACTGACATTTGACTGCTATAATAAGGTTCCATTTGCATTATTAAGATCTACAACATATTCTTGGTGCATTATGGGTGTATGATGTCTTTTTTCTGGTGTCCGTATACATTATTTTTTTTAAAGTCAAAGGAGCACACGAATAGTCCATTAGTCTTACTTTTTCACGTTTTTTCCTGTGTTCAATTTGCTTTGCTGAAAAAAAGCAAAAGGAGAAAAAGTCAACAACATCTACAATTTTCAGCTTATAGTGGGACCATTACATAATTCCCATCAGGTGGGGATAATGCAATGCAAAAGTAGCCTACAGTGGTAGTCATTTAAAATTGCCCTTCCCAGGGAAACGCCTGCAGACTTCTCCAACCCTCCCAGCGGAATCCCCACTAAGTTCTAGCTAGTGGAGTGACCCCCTCATTCTCCTGGGTGTGCATATTTTTTACTCTCACTCCACCCTTTCATTGAATTACACGGTCTGACCGGGAGATGGCACTTCTATCAAATAATACACAATAATCCCGATAGGCACGATGTTTAAATACCTAAACATCTTAAAAAATAATCAATATTTGTTTTTTGTTTTTATCTTAATGTCCACAATTCAATGTAGAAAAAATATGTTAGTACAAAGATTGATGTTTAAAAAGGATTTTTTCACATTTACTCAAACTTGGTAACAGCAAAAAAACTTGGAGTACATTTTCTGAAGTTTGGAGATACCTGTAGACACTAGACTATTCTATAGTACCAGAAATAACGGTAAGTATACATTCCTGTTGAATAGTTATGAATCTCCATTTACAGAGGTAGAATTACTGGTGAGGATCACCGTTTGGGAAGATCATTGCAGGTAATTGCAGTGCTACTTTAGGCCAGCTAGCCCGTACAAGCACCTCAATTAGCGTAGGTTTGCAGGTGAGGTCACGACTGCAGATGGGGGGCAGGAAACGAAGGGAGCAGAATTTCTGTTTGTACTCACTTTTTCAGGGCATATAGACACAACATTTAAGTATTCATTTGCAGGGTTGAATGCTTACTTACCCCCATAACAGTATATATATATATATATATATATATATATATATATATATATATCATGAGTAATATTTGCAACAATTATAGTTTTGTGAATAACCATTTTCTCATAAAATAAATTAAAAAATTACTAAACTTTTCCACAGTCACTTTCAATGTTGTTTCAATTAATTCTGTGTTTACTACATCACTACTCCCTAAAAAACATATTTTAAATCTTTAAGCACCGATGAATATTGCATTTGCTACATACAGTATTGTGTTTGTGTAGCCATTACTGCAACATCTGATGGGATCAACCACCACCAGATTCACCAGACATGAACCCAATTGAGCTTGTCTGGCACTCCATGAAAGACTTTATTCGAAAAGAGGCAAAGCCAGGCAAAAAAACAGGAGCTTGTGGAGGCCATAAAGATGTTTTGGACCACGAGAATCACTGTGGACTTTTGTAACAGGCTTAAATTCAGGACTATCAAAAGTTT
Organism: Orestias chungarensis; assembly: GCA_032876305.1. Taxonomy (NCBI): domain Eukaryota; kingdom Metazoa; phylum Chordata; class Actinopteri; order Cyprinodontiformes; family Cyprinodontidae; genus Orestias; species Orestias chungarensis. The sequence goes on along the minus strand of JAVLVB010000433.1, from coordinate 1,880,500 downwards.
TGCGGTGTATTATTAATAATAAAGGGGAGCATAGTGGGAAATAAATATTCTGATGCTCAAAAATGCCAGCAGTCTTGATTGCTTTGCGTATGGTGTGTATAAAAAATAAAATGACTACTTTTGATATTATCTTTACATTTCACTATAAAAAATGTTTACCCTGAATTGGTAACATTCAGCACAACCTTCCCTTTGGGGATTTACAGTTATCTTTCCGTATTGACGTACCATATTACCACGGTAGACCTAAAATCACACAAAAAAAACTTAAAATCCGAGTAAAAAAAAGTTATAATTTTTACTGTGAAAACCACAAATGTGTTTAATTAACTATTGTTTGAACTTAGAATATAAATATTAATTGTTAATTTCAAAACCAAAATACAACCTTTCAAAGTAAAAAGTAATTTAAGACTTTTTTTTTTTGCATAAATGCAGGCATTACTTATCTACAACTACTTTACAAAACAATGTAATGTCTCACAAATATGTTTAACAAACCAATTTTAAAACTTAGACTACAAAATGAAATTTAACACTATCTACATAAAATGCAGGAAATCCCTCAGAGTTTATGCTTGGCTCTGCTGCCTGAGCAGGCTGAGATCACGACATGGTAGGGGTGCCCTGCCGCCACCGTCCCGTCTTCTGGGCGGATCTACCAACTTCTCTGAGGCTCCTCTCTCTCCTACTCTCTCTCCTTCTCCAATAAAAATGACAGATCGTCCCCTTAGTTGTCAAAGTCATCACTCTCTGGCTACAATTCGCGCTACGCCCCGTGTTCCTCAGCTGCCTCTAACTCGAAGAAGGGCTTCACTGCCCGCTCCACATTCATCAATCACCTTATTGTTTTATCTCACAAAACCAACCAAGCTCTAATCCAAGACACTAAACTTGACCACTACACACTTACTAAACACTTAAAATACACTAATATATCAGAAATCACTGAAATCTCAAAACTTACAATAGCTCCTGTCTCTCTCTCCGTCAGTACCATCAATCCCACAAATTTCCCTTTGCTCATAGCAACCAAATGCCGCAGTTTGCGATTATGATTTTTGATTGATTAACGTGATGCATCTTTCCACCAATAGGACAAGGGTTTGTTGAGTTTTTTTTCCGTTTACTATTTATTTTCATCTGTGTGCAAGCTAATTTTTTCCGGTGTCTATGAGACACACACACACACACACACACACACACACACACACACTGAACGTCACGAAAATGTTCAGAAAAAAGGATGGTGTTTGAGGTCCCCACTTTCTACACAAGTCCGCACTTCGCACCTATTACACAAACAAAGAGACCTGTTGTTACTAGACTGGACAGCCAGAGAGATTTACAATAGGCTACATTAAAAATCAGTAGCTTATATAAAGTGCCATATATTGGTTATATGAGCTACAACACAGTCATGATCTAGTCTGTCCTTATTCTTAAAAATTGAGTTTGAGAAATGTCTGTATGGAGCACACTCGCATACAGGTGTTTACATCAGAAAGCTACTGTAACAGCAGTCTCACAGGCCACTTTCCAAAGCAAGACATTTAAATCACAGCTCCTCCCAGTGGAAAGATGAGGCATTGCAATTTGTTTTTACTTAGGCTGCTTGGGGGCGTTTTCTAGTTGAAGCGTCAATGACTATGTCATCAAGCGGATCATATTGCCCCCGCAGACCCAGCTGTGACCTGTATAGGACCAGCCAAGGGCCCAGAAAGGAAAGTGGAGACATTTTCAATGGCTACTACTGTATGTTTACCTCATGGGTATAATGTTGCTATTGATGCTGCTGCTTTTAGTACTGGTGATCAAAGGCTGTGCTGATCTGACACAGTGGACTTAAAAAGGCCATGGTAGAGATGGTAGTTTACTAAAGAAATGTAATAAAGTAAACTGTGAAATAATGTCTCGCCAAATAATATCTGAATCGTTAATCTCCAAAGAAACTCACACATTTTGGCTTTGCATACCTGTACAATATCTACGTTTACTAGTCTTAACCCACTACTTTAAGCACAGTTAGGAAAAAAATAAAAACTGTCTTATAGAACTTAAATTGCTTTGTTCACAAGCTATTTGAAAAACAAAATCGTGCCCATTCCTACCTGGTTCTACCTCCATTGTGCAGTGGGCAGAACCAGCAACTGGCCTGGTTGTTGCCCCTGTTGGTGTCCATGGTTGTATGGTTATTAAAAGGACAGGTCATGTTTTGTGGACAGTTTCACAGTGCACCACAGAGCATGTCAATTTCACTTTGTCAGTTGTCAAAACTCAACTTAATAGCATTCATATAAAACCATAATTTTACTATGTAACTTAGTGTACTCCCTGCATATTTATAACCTCACTAGCATTGCAAAGCCCATGAGTATATGGACGCAGTGACATGCTAAGAAAGAGCATTAGTTAATTGTCATTATGTAACCGACTGGAGTTAGGTAATTTTATTTAGGTAAATTGTTAATAGCTAGATGTTATTGTTCAGGAGCACAGCAAGGTGTCTGCACACATACACAAAAAAGCCCCAAAAGTAAGAGGAGAGGTGTAGGTACTCAAGCACCCAACCCCATTTTTATTTCAAAAGTGACTTCTGGCTGGCACCTGTTGCTTTTACACTCTTAGCTATTGTCGCGAGATGACTTCACCACCTCTTCACCTCCTCAAATAGACAAACTTTTTTTTTTTTAAGGTTCAATTTAACAAGTGTCTCCAAATATGTAGGGCTTCAATGCACTGTACTTAAATATTTAGCTAACACTTCACATTCAAGGACTTCCTTGAGGTACACATCTTGATGAAATACTATTGTGATAAGGGTAAATTTTGTCTATGACGATACATTCACCAAAAAATGGCTTTACTAAGGGCCTCTACAACTCAGACTCACATCCGCCTGGGTAAATCTTTTTTTTATTTTTTTATATTATTTAGAACTGGTGTGGAATGGTAAACATTTATATCCATGTTTCATTCATATATATTCATGTTTCTTTTAATACTAGAAGTGTGTGCATCTAACAAAGAGCTATAAATTCCTGATAAGGCCTGTTTATTATCTCTCTGAGGAGCTGAGTTCAGAGGGGCATGGGAAGGGGGCGATCCATCGATCCCTAGCAATAAATCTGTTAGTTGGGGGGTGAAACCAGATGGCAAAGTTGTACTATCTTTTCTTCCTGTGTATGCAGACTGATAGGGATCAGTGAGGGATCAGTGAGGGGTCAGCGAGGAGGGGGAATACCGGTTTCTGCAACAGTTTGTGTAAATCACATGTGATTTGTTTTATGACTCTGTATACT
>JAVLVB010000433.1:1864493-1877098 GCA_032876305.1 Orestias chungarensis | reverse complement strand
CAGCTTTGTGCAAAAAAAAAAAAAAAAAAAAAAAGTCGGTGAATATATTTGACCTTTTTTACCGCAGTGAAGATATGAGAGAAGCAAATAAGCCCATCCTTGTTGTTTCCTTCTCCCAGCCACATCCTCCTATACATTTACTCAACAGCTATAGCTGCTTTTTCATTTCATTTGACTTTTAGTAGTTTGACAATGCAGGAGACATGTAAAGATTTGACAACTCCCCGTTTATTTAACACAAGTCCTTGATTCACTCTATCACAAATAATAGCAAATAGGAAAATGGTGCTCAGTACAGTAATCTTGTTCATTGTAATTCAAATAAATAAACACCAGCCATGTGCAGCATATTGGACTAATTGAATGTTTAAACAACCCTAAAAGCTGTTGTTTGGAAGTTTGCTCGCATGGATTATTCACCTGTGTATTGATACTTTACCAACTAGGTAATACATCAGCAAGGACCTCGGAAAATATTTGAGGCCCACAAATGTCAAAATATTATGAATTATAATTAGAACCCCAAAAAGAGAAAAGCTTGGTAAAAGCCACATTCTTTCAAGAACTTCACAATGTCAGAACATGCAATTATCATAAAAAAATATGAACCCCCTTAGGTTGACATTTCTAGAAAAACCTGACAATTCATGATTATAAACCGTTTTTTTGTTGTTGTTTTTACCAGAGATTGTAGTTTAAACATTTAGTTGATGCTTGTCATATTACATTACATTCTGCAGAGGTATGGAGTAAGATTGCTGTCAAAATGGTTACTCTGCCCTGTGACGTCATCGTAACAAATTTTTACTCGTACCCAAAATGTTGAATTTGTGTCCACAGAGAAAGGAGGAGTTTGTAGTTGTACAAATGAGAGTTGTGTTTGCACGCACAGCTTTTAGATTCATACTCTTAGGCTCACAAATATTTCAGCAGAATTTTGGGTAAAACTTTATTGACATATAAATACGAATACATATGTTAGAGTTCTGCATACTCCTTACATAGGAAAAAAAAAATACAAAAACAAACTGGCCTAATTATTCAGAAAATAAATAAATGCATTACAGAAAGTCAACAACAACCCAAGCCATTGTTTCCTTCTGTTACTTTATTCCTTTGTCCAATCTTAGCTACCGTTATTTCAATGTTGTTAACCTTTTGTTTTCTCTTAGTGTTTTTCTCTCCATAGTAACCACACCTGGTCTGGCGCTCTGTTAGCTGAGATGCTTCCAGTATCCTGTGCATCTATTTTAGTTTTCTGTCGCTTCAAACCCCCAGTCGGTCGTGGCAGATTGCTTCTTGTACTGAGCCAAGTTCTGCAGGAGGTTTCTTCCTGTTAAAGGGAAATTTTTCCTCTCCACTGTCGCTACATGCATGCTCAGTATGAGAGATTGCTGCAAAGTCAACAACAACACAACCCATTGTTTCCGTCTGCTGATTCCAGAGGAGTGAATGCTGCAATTCAATGACTCAATGCAATCTGCTGGGGTTCCTTAGATTGGAACTTTTTCAAATTGATTTGTTTATGAAGTATCTATCATATTAATTGATTTTATTGTAAAGTCCCTTGAGACGACATTTGTTGTAACTTGGCTCTATATAAATAAACTGATTCTTGATTCTTGAGAATACATAGATTAATTATCAACATTGAGTGCAAACTTGAGTTTCCTTACATACAAAAAGTAAAGCAGTTTTTTACTGACTTTATCTAAACTAAGCTGTGTTTCATGAAGTTCTATAATGAAAAGAAAACAATGAGGTTAGCACCGTCACTGGTGCATCATATGAAGTAAATATACAGTTCCATGCAAAATAAAGCATGTAAACAAATACTGCATTAAGTTCAACTATCAGTGGTTAAATAATTTTATTTTAAACCAAAAACTCAAAGAACAACCCCACAAACTTTGCAATTAGTGTGAAAAAAAGTTTGGGTGAACCTGTCAAACGATAAAATCAGGTTTTGTCTCAGGAGAAATTGACACATACTGGGTGTTTTGGCCTGCAGCATTAGGAGCACCAATGAGGAAATTACAATATCTGTAGTATACTTTATATTCTTCTTTAGTTTAAATGATTTTGCAGGCAGCTGTCGTGTCCTAGTTTCTTTTTTCAGTAAAGTTCTTGGCTGCTTGGATTAAGTATCAGCACTGTGCTAGTACAGGAACACGTCTTTCTGCTTGCTCATTAGGACTTTGGCACACAAGAAGCCCTTGGGCCTCTGGGTAATGAAGGACCCCACATACTTGTGGGTAATTGGGCAGCAAGAATGGAGTGCAGGTAAACGCTTGCTTGTCTGGGTGTTCTGGTTGGCCAATCAGCTGGCGCGTCCACTTTAGCCAAGTGAGCAGCGGATTGGAGAGAGCCTCCAGGGACCAAACAAGTGTGTAGGAATGCTATAGGAAAGTTTTTGAAAGCACCGATGCTGAACTTCTGTGAATAAAAAAAAGGTTTCTAAACCTGGAATGTTTACAGCTTTATTTAAAGCAAAATTGTTTTGTTTTGCAGTATCACAATGACTTGAAGCAACAAAGTCATATGGGTGGTTTTCCTTTTTGTAAGCTCAAACTGTTTGTTCCCTTAGCATCTGGGGATAAGCAACAGCACCGAAACCCCCAACCCTACTTTTCCACTGCTTCTGCTACTTCATCTGCTGCTTCGGTTGATGCTTGGTGTTGATGTTGTGCAAAGGGTTGCTAGAATAACTATAGTTTGTTTTGTCTCCAGGGAACAGCCTTGGTGAAAGGAACCAAGAGCACTCAGAGACTGAATACTCAATTAAGCTAGACCTATCTAAAGAACTTGGAGCAGAGATCCCAACGGCTGACAAACTGGCCTTCCCAATGGTGACAGCTTAATCATATTTCAGCAGAAGCTCTCCAACATGCACTGGTTCAGCTGTGGATTCAGAGGAGGAGAGAGTGAGAGATGGCTGTGGTGTGCTGGGAGCTTGTTGTGATTTGTCATCTAGCTGCCGGTATTTGGAGCTTGCTCTAATGACCACGCGAGCTCTGTGACAGTGGTCTGTTTGAGCCAAGGGGCCAAATTCATCACTCTCCTCTTTGTGGATCATTGGCTCACTGCCCCTGTCCAGGACCAACTCCCCCGCCGCCAGCACTGTCGCTGAAGGCAGCAAATAAACCTGACAGCAGGTTTATGGTAGGCCAGGTCACCTGGGACGAGAGCTGACGGTTATGGACAACGTGAAGTTTCAGGAGCAGTTTGTCTTCTTACAGCACACAACGGAGTGCTAAAGTGATAGTTTGATGTCCCACTCAGCTCCTAACAATAAAGTTTTAGATATCTGAGTTTTTGTACCCTTTAGATTAAATATTTGCAGACAGACTGCAAGACAGACAGACAGACAGACAGACAGATAGACAGATAGATAGATAGATAGATAGGTCTATCTTGTATTAAGTCTGATTTTATTTTTTTAAAGGAATAAAATGCAACAAAGGATGCTAAAACCGAAAACCAAATAGACATGGCAGTTTTCTTAAAGTGAAATGTTTAGTAAGGAGACCAAAAAACACATGTGAAAAAAAACAAATCTTTTTCTTGCAAGTCTTATTTAGGTGCTATGTTTTTGTTGATTTATTTAGCACAGTTTCATTAAACATTTTTTGCTGTATGAGACAAAATGGAATAAGTTTAGTACATATTTGTATAGTTGAATCCTGAAATAAAAATATGGTAAAACCTGTAAAGATATAAAGATTTAAAGTAAAAATCCAAAGTTACACTATTTCCTTTATTTTTAAATTATTTGTGGTATGCACATGAGATTGCATTAAACTCTTAAGAGGTTGGATTGCCAGACACTCTGACTATTGAGAACGTCTTCATCTTAAAATTAAGTGCAGCATGGTCAGACAGCAGATCTATAGATCCTGATAAGTTAACCATGAGAATAAAAAAGAGATGGAGTGGCTAAAAAAGCTTGGGGATGTGGGCAATGAGGTGTATGGTTCACATCTAGATATGTATGAGGCTTAAATCAATATTTATGGCATATAAGGAGCAATTTTCCCACCATGAATGATTAAACTTCCCGAAGATTGCTGTATTCTAGTCTTATTATTGTGCCCTTATTCCAACGGCTAAATAAGGAATAATACAAGGTGCTGTATGGATGTGAATGCAGATCTCTACCTGAGTGGATATTTACAAACTACTTGTTATGCTTTTCATCATCACATTTTACATCAAAGTTTGACTGTAAATATTTCATTTTTCTGCAAAGCATGCTGGTTATAGGGGGGGAGGTTGTAAAGAGATAACTTATATCTGAAGTTTTCTTAATGCTAACACCTATTTTGATTTCTATCTGAAATTTTTTTTTTTTTAATCAGACAATAGTACATTTGACTTTTTGTTTTGAATTTCCAGTACTGTGAAAACCATTTAAATAATACTAGTTATTTTTTGCTCTCTGTCTTGTTTCATGTTTATTAACTTTGGTAAGATTTGTGGTTTTTTGAAACGAAGAGCACACACACAATATACAAGTACATAGAAATGAATTAGCCTCATTGATAGGCATTTTTTTTCTCAGCTTCTCTTTACACTGGGTTATGACCAGAAAACCCTCAAAGCAATGCATCCATGAGACATTTTTTAGAACATGACCAAATCATCTCAGCTGAGTCCTTTTGAGTGGCTACTCTACTGCAAGTGGCCCTCTTTACCCTATCCTTAAGGGTAAATTCAACTAAACAACAACATGGCTTGGGTCTAGATTCTTCTTTTTTCCATTACCATGACTGTAACTGAGGATCACAAAATAGATGGGCCAAAGAATCACAAAGAATCACAACATTCCATTTTTAGGTCAGCTCTTTCTTCAAAATAACGACTGATAAACCACTGAGCTGTTTATCCCACTACTGTATCCTCCAATCTCTTTTGAACATGTTACCAGAACTTGCTCCTGATCTATCAAGAACAGTCCACATTTTGCAGCCCTTGCGTAAGACTAAGAGAGGTTGACTTTCATTCCAGTGTTTTTAAACTCAGTTTTGAACAACTATTGGTGATCCTGGATGATGTTGTCAGAACATGTCTATGGAACCAAATTATCAGCAAAAAGCAAACATGAGAACCAGAATCTCTCAATCTTTTCCAGAATCATGCTTTGAGGTTGTGTCTGTGAAGAAAATAAAAAAAATAAAATATGATAACTGACAGCCCGCAGAGAGCCTAACATCCTCTGTGAATAAGCATGATGTTGTTCTGAGGTTGGGGACAGCTATTGGTTTTGGTACAAAAGGCCAAACATGCCTTAAAAAATGGAAGTACCGCATTGTCTTATAACACACACAAAGAAATACCTTAAGTTTTCTTTTAATCCACAAAATACATGCGGACTAAACAACTGAGCCCCACAGTTTCAAAGTCATTTCATAAAAGAATTGTGGTAACTGAAAATTGGATAGAAAAATTAATTGTTGATTGTCACTGATAAAAGACATTTAGATGTGTTGTGTGAATTAGGTCATTCTGTTAAATCGTTTTATAACCCTGGCTTCAGATAATACTGCAAAACTAAAATAGAAATAATAAAAAAACACTCATACTTTGAATTTTGGTTTCAGCTATAGCAATTTAGTTTTAAAAATGACAGGTTCTAATTTTTTAGAGAGTTATTAAGTGCTGTGACAGGCAGTGCTAGCAGTTTTTGAGTCAGGCCAGAGGGATGTATAAAGAAAGCTGATGGTGTGCTTAATTCCTCTATGGGAAAAAAGAAAAATCCCCTAATGATGCAATCAACCCAGAGTCTGCCTCCCGCCAATCACCTGTCAAATTATGAAAAGCCCTGTTTGTGGTTTTAATCTTGCTGAATGCCATTCAACAATTTTCTATGCAGAGCATTAGAGTGCAAGATGAATTAATCAGAGGGAGAAGAAATCAATCGAGCCCTGACATTTCGAAGCACACAGCATGATTTCTTAAACACACACATATACACACTTGTAGGCTGCCAGGTCCCATTCATTCTCGCTGATTTGATTACAATTCTTTAGACTATAGACGTAAAACTCTGAATTTGCAGTACTGATACGGCCAGCAAAGGTCCGGTTGTACATCATGTGATTCGACAAGCACTTCAAGGCTTGAGGGGATAAAGAATTCTCATATTTGACTCATCACTGCAATTCGAGATTTCCTGATAAACCCCTTTGAGTAGAAAAACTGTGACTGCGAATTGTTGAAGCAGTTGGGAGCTGAAGTATTCCAGGATATTTACAACAACCGACTATAGAGAAGTAAAATGAAACAGGTGCTTGTAATTCAGTTTATTGATGTCTAATGCAGTCCAATATCATTGTTTCACATTAAGGATCTTAAAAAGAATTGATGAAAATCAGTTTAGAAATATATGCCTAAACAAGAAATTACTCTGTCAGAATAATATTGCTCTATTGTATACCATATTATAAACATCAGCAACATCTGTAGCAAATACATAGACTCTCTTTGTGCATTGTATATTAGGTTATTTGTTCTACAAGTGTTTTTATCTGCAATAATATTTGGAATATCAAATTCATTTATTCCAAATTCTTGAAGAAGCAAATGCACAATTTGGAAATCTAAATTCAAGTTTTATGTATTAGGTCACAAAAGGTGTCCCCATGACTGGAAGGTATGAAACTGCATTATATGATGAACAGTATTCATTTTTACACTGTGTCATAATTCATTTTAGAGCGAAAAATAAATATAGAGGCAGCTAGTCAAACACGAGTTCAACCAACTAGATCATAATCTAATTTAAATTATGTTCAAGCCATGACAATGAAATATGTCCTGATGATTTGGAGGTGTGGTTGAATATAAAAACTTAAATAGCTGATTTAGAAATAAATTAATTCATGTTTAAATATTGTTAAAAGATGGTTAAGATTGATATCACCAGCCATCAAAAGGTCACATTCAATGTCTGAGAACAGTTGTGCCTAATGTTGGCTCAATAATAATAAAAAAAACAAAAAACAAATGTTTTAAGTTGAAGACAAAGACTAGTCAATCTTAAATAAAACATGACTGTCAGGTGTGCGAACAGAAAACTTTCATGGCAAAAGCAAACAATTTAAACCTGATGAAATAGGTGTAATTGCCCGGTTCAACTGAGCAACTAAAGCAAAAGCTCTGTCAGTTTATTACAAGATTTTCAAAAACATAGCATAAGGTTACACTTCATGCGACATATAATCCGGCCTGACTTAGGTGCTGTAAAATAAACCTCAGTCAGTGTCATGGTTCCAGCCCTTTAGCTCTACCTTGACTGTGCTGATTACTCATTACCTTCACCTGCACTGTGCTGCTCCCTATTCAAACAGCTGCTCGTCATCAGCTCAGGGCAAGATTGTCTGTTGCCCCCCAAGTCACAGCTTTAAAGGTTTGCTTCGTGTTTCTAAAAGGCTTCTGATCCTGCCTGTTTTTGACTTTGATCCTAGTCTCTCTGCAGTTGGATGAGTCTGACCTCCTGCTGCTGAACCCTGCCTTTCTCTGAGCCTGCCTCTAGTTTTGTGAGTACTGGATTTTCATTACCTGAGACCCTCCCATGCATGACCCTGGATTGTTCCACGACTAAGCCTCTTAGTGGTTTTTTGTCCCTGTTGTCTGTCCCCTGAGCCCCATAGGCCTCCCATAGTCCATTCAACCTACGTCCCCAGTGGATCCCCTTCAACACCATTATTTTGAAAATAAAACATTTGTTTAACAGTCTACTTGTTTTGGGTTCTGGATTTTACTTAACCATTACAAACAGTTACCAATGATCTTGTGTGGAGGTGGACTGCTAATAATTTGGGTCAGTCTTGCAGCTGGATAATTTGAGGTATATAAATTAGGTTCACCATCAATTTACACATGTAAGCATCTGTAATGAAAAATATAAGACTATCTTTCCAATAGATGGCCAAAAGTTTTGGTTAATCTTATCAAAAACTACATTTAGATAAAACTTTTAAGCTTTTTTAAAAAGTGAAAGTCACCAGTATGTTGGTGCCAAGAGTGCTTTTAAAAACTTTTGTCTTCCAGTGTTGTCTTTGACTATTCAGCTTAAAGCTTTTTGATTTGTGGTTTCCTGATTTTGGTTTGGAAAGTGTCTCTAATGGATGTGTATACATTTGTGCAACAGCATGAGAGTTTGGAATCATGATGGATTACAGGGTGAAGAGCAAAGGGCATGAGCCAGTGTACAAAAGGACTCTACACATTTCCATCCATCTCCTGTTAATGTACCAGCTGCAGCACTGAGGTTTTGGGACAGATTGTTGACGTCCCATTGAATCATGGGTGATTTATCATGTCCTGTTTGAGCCTTGTGTGTATGCTATGCCACAACTCCATCTCACTTTCTCTACTTGTTTGTTCCTCTGTTTTCTTCCATTTTGTTTTTCCATTATTTTCCTTCAACATGTTCCATCATTTTCATTTCTGGTATTTTCTTCCATTTTTCCTCCACATTTTTATTTTATTTTCCCTATTCCAGTGACGTTATATAATTGTGTCTCTGTAAGGCATTTCTCCATCTGCCGTCATATTCATTCCTTTGTTCTTGTAAAATGTTAACCGTCAGGTTCCTAGTGTTGCTTTACTTTAAAAGCTACATTTGCATTGCTGTTCAAACTTAGCCTGCTTCTTCATTTAGGAGCAACTTAGATTCTACTCTGTTGTTTAATCTAAATAGTTTTTTTTGATATATTGTTTTGACAGATTTAGAAATATCCAGAATGCCCAAGGATGTAGATCATCAACGTTCAAAGACAAGACACAGTCCTAATCTGCATTTCAATAGGCAAATTGAAAGAGTGCTTAAAACACACAACCCTTTTGGAGGTGCTTAAGTTTTTACTTATGTCTTGTTTAGAAGTTTCTTAAATTGCTATTCCCGAGAAGGCACAAAAAAGATAGCTGTAAAAATGGTGACAAGAGGTAAGTAACTTTTTTGTGTGAATATACTGATGGAGATATTTCAGGGCAGATATATAAAAAAACATGAATAACATCACCCCACAAGAACATAAAAAGAAAGAAAATGCATGAAGATTGACAAAGGAGCCTAAATTTGTTTTCTTTCAACCAATTTTATCATGACGCTGGAAACCGACAGAGGTTTGTCTTTGCTTTTTTGTGTGTCTATTTTGTGATATAACAGAGGCCATTAATGTGTGGGACACATTTGGCAAAAAAAGTCAGAACGGAAAAGAGGTTTTGAGTAATCTTGTTTTAAATCACACCCTTAAGGCAATTTGTTCAGACAGCAAAGTTTATGAAATATTAAAAGCAACCTACTTCTACACGTCAGTGTCCCTGCTTGTGTACATCTCAGAGACACACATTTGTCTAACACTTACCATCTAGGATCTTTTCAAGCTTTATACTAAGCTTGCCAAACTAACTAAATAGGGTCGCATGATAAAAATGGCTATATGGATATTTAAGGTATTTGAGGTAAATCTCAAACATTTCCAAGAACAATCGGGTCCACAACAGTAATGTTACAACAGTAAGACAAAGCACAGCAATTGGGGCTAATCAAATGGCATTCTTCCCTAAACAAATCATGTGAAAGGTCAGCAGGCCACGGGATATAATTGATCAGATGGGAGTATTAACTCAGCATGACGGTTAGCTGATGCTGACATTTCTTTAGAACGTTTTCAGCTATGGATTTAACCTGTGTGGTGAAATTTTACAAACTAGCTTATATCCTTCACATGTCGTTATATTAGTTTTTCTACAATTTGTTTATGTTCTATGTTTTTTCTGACATGGAAATCTCTTCACAACTTGACCTTGCGAAAAACTGGCACAAAATGATTTTGTGTCCTGTGTCGGAACTCGAGTCTGGGACTCCTCTTCTGAAGACATTGATCGGAGAAGCAGCTAGAACGGCATGGTACCTCTGAAGGAGATTCAGGGATCCATAGCTTGGAATTACTACAAATCTTGCATTTAGCGAAACTAAAATGGACATTCATTGTCGAAAGAAAACAGCAAAGTGGTTGTATTTCTCCACAAGGGCTGTAGGACATGCATCAAACAAGTGGAATACCAAAATGTTACTTTGTCGTCCGATAATTAGGAGAAACACTTTATGTTGGAAGGAAACTGACACTATATATTGCCCTCAGTGTTATTGGAAAATAGGGGAATGTTTATTTTTCCGTGTTTGTGTTAACCGAGATCACAGATTGGAGCACCCAGTCCATTTTCTATCCAGCCCAAAAACACCAGCAGAGTGGGGGTGTTTTTAGCAGTTTCTTGATTAAGCGCTTGTGTCTGTCTCTCAAGGTAAGTGGTGGGCAAGATGGTGGGTGGGGGATGAAGGAAGGAGGAGGGTATGGGTTTGAGGAGTTTCCCTCATCCAGAAATAATCCAATTCCATGGGAGGATGAACCAAACTTCCACCCTGCTGCTCTCAACATCACCACCATGACAATAGCTTTAGAGGGAGAGGTTGCTGGGGAACGACCTCTGAGATTGACTTGTGCAAGAGTGTGTGTCGATGGAAGCAGAAAACTCCCTCCCTCATGAATTTGTATAATATACCAAATTAAAAGGACGTCTTATGGTTATAATATTTATATCTTATTTTATTTGCATTACATCCTTGATGACTTAAAGGTCTAGAAAGAGTTTTAATGTGATAATTTAACAGTTTTATAAAGCCAACAAAACGGCAATAGATTAGTCAGTCTGAAGGTCCTCTGCTCTTCAGATAATTGAGGGTAGTCTTATAAGTTTTATCTATTTTAGTTTTTTGTGGAAGCTGGAATTAGGCAATACTTGCTTAAATATGCAACATTTCCTTTTGTGATTATACTAGTTTGTTCTTGTGTTAAGTGAAAAAATTGTTAATTTTTTAAAAACTGACGGTAAACCTTTTAAGTTATTATTATGAATATTTGTATTTTTAATTTTTTTTTTGTTTATGAGACATTCTGTATCCTGTTGCATAAATATTAATCTCTTGAGTGAAAAAAAATAATACAAAATAATATCTGACTCCTGTTAGTCAAACTTTCAGGTAACTGATTGATACACAAAATCATAGCACGCTCTTTGACACGGTGTTTGAAAGAAGTGTCTTCCCTTTGCAGGTAGATCATGATGCAACCAAACTCTCTTCAACACTTCCGTTGTACTGGCTCGTAGTCAGGCAGAGAGAAGCATCGGGGACGGACCCCTCTGAGACAGCGGGTAGGTTGACTTACAAAGTGGACAATTGCAGAGAAACTTGGAAATGCAGTGTGGAAGATGGAAAACTATGAAACGGACAAAAACACTCAAAAGTGCACACAGCATCCAGCTGAACCCACTCTCTGGGACATTGGGTGGGCTAAATGTTAAAAAGAAACTTATTTGTGGATTTCACTTTAAAGCTTTACAACATATGTCAGCTGTTTCTGTTTAAGTTTAACAGAGGTGATGTTTTTTGCTCAATTCATTAATCTCAACCGTGAGTTCTAGCCGCAGATCCACAGGCCATCACTGTTCTACAGACCTGTTTACCATCCAACTGTCCCTGGAAAAAACACACGCTGCGCCTGCCATTGCCGCAGGGAGACCGTGTCATTCATCCATCACGCTTGATGGCAGGCCCGCAGGCACTCATTCGTCTCATTTGCTATCAGCCTTTTTAAGGGAACCTTCTAATTAGCTTCAGTAGCGATGAGTGTTTGTTAGGCTTCTTTTAACTTTCTGACCTCCGCTTCGCCACCTTGGACACACCGTTAAGGTGACACAAGAGGAAGTAAGGGTGACTTTAACTTTTGGAACTATTTCTGTTGTTTTACATTACATGACTAGAGTTGCCAACCCCTTGAGGAAAAAAAAAAGGGACACCTCATGTGTAGGGCCAGCTGACCCGATTGCCTTTACCCCTCCTGGCGTGGTGATTCTTGTTTAGCCCCCTTTGTATATGAACTGACCGTTTTTTATTTGACTCAAACCTGGATTGAATTAGATGCATATTTGTGAGTGACAAGAACATGTGGAAAAAACTTTTTTCTACCTGATTTTGGTATTTCAATTTTTACCAATATTATTGGTATTAAAATCTTTTCTAATATCAGTCAGTCATATATTGTACTTTATTTTACTGAGGGAGAGATTAATCGCATAAATGGAAATCAAAAGTTGTAATAAAATTTTCCTGTGGATTTTGAGAGAACTTTAAAAAGCCATAAAAAAAATGTGAATGAGGGATCTAGAAGTTTGAAGTGAATCAACCAGGATAAAAAGTGCATAAGTTAATCAGATGCTGATGCAACGCATGATACACTGATTGAAGCTAATGTAAAAACATTTTAAACAGTGGTTCCTAAAGGCAGAAGGAAGAGAATAGTTTAGGAAAACAAGCCTAAAATACAGGGGTGTATACTGGTGCATAACCCAGTAATATTTTAACAAACCTTGCATGGTGTCTCTAATATATTCAAGGAATAAATGCATTCAAACAGTTGGTGGTTGTACAAAATTACTTCTGGCTCTTAGGGGCTAAAACTTGGCAGGAAAATATTGCTTGGATGTTAATATTTGTTACCCAGAAATGAAATGAAAACCTTTTATGAGTCAACACTCAA
>JAVLVB010000433.1:1852926-1864393 GCA_032876305.1 Orestias chungarensis | reverse complement strand
TTTTTTTTTTTTTTTTTTTTTTTTTTTTTTTTTTTTTTTTTTTTTTTACAGAAACCTACATCGTTTTGTTTGACCTATAATCTTTATTGATTATAAGTTGGCCTCCATGGGCTACAGGAAAAGTGTGTCGGAACACCATGCAGTGTGTTTTAAATTTTCTTATCACCCACTTTTTCTACCCAGTTATTTGTTTTTCTCATTCTTCCCTATATTTCTGCATCCTCTTTAGTTTTTTTTCCTCAAAGCAGTTGTTGAATCGTTATGGAAAGCTGCACTTCCTCCAAAAGTAGCATCGACTTCTGTCTCAGTCTTTTGACTGTGAAAACTGTGTTTGCGCTGTTGTCTCTCGCTATGTTTTCCGTGAGTGACACTTGGCTCGACCAATGGGAAGAGCGTATCTTGGACCGTCTCACACGTGTGTGATTACTGTACGTTGACTGCTCAATGGTCACAATGCAGGACAGGGCCAGGAAACAGGTTTACTGTATTTCTTCTGTCTAATGTGCCGTGTAATTCATTTTCCATTAATTTTAAACCGACTATTTTTCAACTTACAGTATTACGGGAGAAAGGGTGTTCCTTTTACACTCAATATGGGACTTATGCTTTTATTTCTCAATATGGAACGATTACGTTTTACAAGGAACAGTTTTGAACCTCATACTTGACCACTTTATAAACTTACTTTTACAGTCTACTATGTAACATTCACGATAGATGTCTCTACATTTTGAACACAATAGGTTTTTTTAATCGTTAATGTTAGTATTGAGTTAGCTGAATTCCATAATATTCAATGTTCAGAGGTTAATAGATTATTGGCCCATACATTCCAGTTGGATATCCTGTAAAATTAAGGAGGATAAGGTAGAAAGGCACCTCATGCCAACTATTAGGTTTGGTTGAGGATCTGAAATTATGTGAGTCAAATTCCTTACCAATACCCCTCGGACCTGGTTTGAGTGCATGGCACCATCTTCTCTCTGAAATATCAGAATATTTATAATAAAATTCTGGTGGTTTCTGAGTTTTCAACTGTGCTTTTAACAGGAAATATTCCAAATCATTAGTCAAACTCAACAAAGATATAGAACTATGGACACAAAACAATCTTCCTAAATATACATTTGTTCTCTACACATAAATCTAATTGAAAATCTGTCAGAGCATAAGAAAAGAACCATGATGTCTTAAGAGGCTTAAGGAGATGTACAAAATGAAATATCAGCTGTCTCTTTTCCCAAGTTATAGCCAGAGTGCCAAAACAGTAAGTTATAGCCAGAGTGCCAAAACTGTTGAGGGCACATCAAATTTTTATAAATATTATTTTTAAAAATATTATTATTGTACTAAAACCTTCAATATTATTGCTAAGAAATTTCAGTTTTGGTGACAATGTTTTTAAGTCAATCTTTAGAACCTTTAATGGTGATAGGCAAACATTTTGTTTGTACAAAAAATAAAGAAAAAAAAACATCTCCAATGTGTTTGACAGAAAAAATTAAAAACTTAAAAGTATAAAAAATTATCCACGGGTCCATATTGTGGTTTGCACATTAAAGACTTATTCATACGTGATTTCATATAAATACCTTTATATTTATGTGCATTGGGCATTTGTATGCATAAGCAGTATGTTTATTTTGATATTCCCTTGGGGCTATTAAGCTTACTAAGCTAGTTCATTTTTTCTTGTAATCAATTATGTATTATGTATTTAAAGACTGTATATAAAGAAAACAACTCAGAGAGATTTGCCAGAGTTGTTATTTATTTAAGCACCACCAAAAACTACAACAGTTAAAGTCATGGAATCAGAATTATTATATGTAAAACATGGATAAAATCTGCAGTATTCTTCTGGGTGAAGAAATTCTAATTATGTTTGTCTAAATCTGACAATGTGGTATTTACTTATTTATCCAAAAGTTTGGAACACATTATAAAGATATTATTAAAGTGTACACTTTGCTAGCAAATCATTCAGTTATTAAGTAATGGGTACTTAAATAAACCAAAGTCTCATTGGAACTAAACAAAAATCCATCCATCCATTGATCTTCTGCCGCTTATCCGGAGTCGGGTCGCGGGGGAAGTAGCCCGAGCAGGGAAACCCAGACTTCCCTCTTCCCGGCCACGTCCACCAAGACCCCAAGATACTTAAACTCCTCCACCTGGTGCAGGACCTCGTTCGCGACCCGAAGAGGGCACTCCACCCTTTTCCGGGTGAAGACCATTATCTCAGATTTAGAGGTGCTAATTTGCATCCTGACCGCTTCACACTCTGTTGCGAATCGCCCCAGTTAGTGCTGGAGATCCTGGCCCGATGAAGCCAACAGAACCACATCATCTGCAAAAAGCAGAGATGCAACCCTGAGGCCACCAAATCGGACCCCGTCAACACCCCGGCTGCGCCTAGAAATTCTGTCCATAAAAGTTATGAACAGAACCGGTAACAAAAGGCAGCGTTGGCGGAGTCCAACTCTCACTGGGAACGGATTCGACTTACTGCCGGCAATGCGTAGAAAACTCTGGCACTGGTCGTACAGGGAACGGACAGTTAAATAAAAATGAACTTTGTAAAATATTACCAACTGATAAAGATTGCCTAATATAATCAAGAAAAAATTTTAGGTATTTGCAAGGTCCAAAGAGAATATATATATATATATATATATATATATATATATATATACACACACACACACACACAAATTGCACATGGAAGTTACAGAAGGTCTAGAGAGTACCATGATAAGGTGACAATCCGGCAGGAGGATTACTGGAGATCCACTCTTCTTATGCTGCGGGGATAATCAGCATCATTAACCTTTGATTTATCACAGGTGTGGTAGGGAACAGCCAACCCATACTCAGCCTCCAGACGCCCCCTGGTAAGAATCAGAGCGGAAAACCAACACATACCACCTGCAGAACAGCTTCCTGACACCCAGCTTATATACCTGGTTCTTCACTTCACTCACTGCTAGTTTAGATCATTATGTTCTTTCCCTGCTCCATGTCCATCTATTTGTTGTTCTCCCTACCATTCTTCAGTATTCCTTCCAAGATTCTTCCGAGTTCCCTTTGTTCCTCGTCGTCTCCTGTCTGCCGGTCTCTTTCTGCAGCACATCTCCACTCCTCGCAATCACTAATTCTCCGTTCTCCGTTGCTGTCCAGGTAACTGTATCCATCATCCAAACTTACAATAAATTATCTTATCCTACAAACCGGATTCCTAAAAAGTTCGGACACTAAACAAATTGTGAATAAAAACTGAATGCAATGATGTGGAGATGCCAACATCTAATATTTTATTTCGAATATAAAACAAATAACAGATCAAAAGCTTAAACATAGAGAATATATCATTATTATTGTGACAAGGCCATTTTTTACCAATGTGGGACATCCCCCCTTCTTCTTACACTCAACAGACGTCTGTGGACAGAAGAGGCTAGTTTTTCAAGTTTGGAAATAGGAATGCTCTCCCATTCATGTCTAATACAGGCGTCTAACTGTTCAATTGTCTTGGGCCTTCTTGGTCGCACCTTCCTGTTTATGATGTGCCAAATGTTCTTTATAGCTGAACGATGTGGACTGCAAGCTGGCCATGATGTTGTGATTGCTGCAGAATGTGGTCTCGCATCATCTTGTTGAAAAATGCAGGGTCTTCCCTGAAACAGTTGAGGTCTAGATGGGAGCATATGTTGTTCTAGAACCTGAATATAGTTCTCTGCATTAATGGTGCCTTTCCAGACATGCAAGCTGCCCATGCCACAAGCACTCATGAAACCCCATACCATCAGTGATGGAGGCTTATGAATGGAGCGTTGATAAAAACTTTGGTTATCCTTGTCCTCTCTGGTCTGGATGATATGGTGTACCAGTGTTCCATAAAGAACTTCCAATCGTGACTCATCTGACCATAGAAAACATTTTTCCACACTCCATTCTAAAGACCACTGGGCCAGTGCAAATGTCTGAGCTTGCTTAGAAATGGCTTCCTGTTTGCACTGTAGAGTTTCAGCTGGCAACGGCAGATGGCACAGTGGATTGTGTTCTGGCAATGCTTTCCGGAAGTATTCCTGAGTCCATTCTGTTATTTCTTTGACAGTGGCAATCCTGTTTGAGGTGCAGTGACGTTGAAGGGCCCAGAGATCACAACCTTCCAGTACAGTTTAACGGCCTTGACCCTTACGCACAGCAATTGTTCCAGATTCTCTGAATCTTTTGATGATCTCATGCATGGTTGATGATGATAACTTAAAAGTCTTTGTTATTTTACGCTGGGTAACACCATTCTGATATTGCTGCACTATCTTTCTATGCAACAATGGTGGAATTGGTGATCCTCTTACCATCTTGGCTTCGGAGAGACAATGACACTCTGAGAAGCTGTTTTTATACCCGATTATTTTGTCAAGTGACCTAATTAGTATTAATTCGTCTTCCAGCTGTTTGTTGTATTCTCAATTTCCTTTTTCCAGCCACTTATTGCTACTTGTCCCAACTTTTATGGGATTTGTTGACACTGAAATTCTGAATCAACAATTTTTTTTCTTTAAATTGTTACATTTACTCAGATTAAACATTTAATCGGTCATCTAGGTTCTATTACAAATAAAATAGTGACATTTGCAATCTCCACATTATTGCATTCGGTTCCTATTCACAATTTGTTTAGTGTCCCACCTTTTTTTGGAATCCGGTTTGTACTACGTCTCTACCATCTGCATCCGGATCCACAATTTACTACTTCTGTGACACTTTTTTATATACTATAACATTGAAAACCCAGATCATGTGAAGTACCTTGGAGCTGTTGAGACCAAGCCACATTTTTAACACAAAAATTGATATCAAAACAACATAAATTTTACTTAAGATATCAGTACTTTGTAAAACTAGCTTCGGGAGACACACCTATACTAATGGACATGTTGTAGTAACTGTCGAAAAACATGTTACACGCAACAAATTATTAGACATGTTTCTGATTATCCTTACCCACAGCACCATTGCAATGACAACCCCCAGGCTAACACTGAAAAGCAGATCATTGTTACTACAAGTAAGGGACATTTCATTTCTGGGCAAATTGAAACTCCCAATTAGTTAGTTGCTGACAAACATCCTAGATATACTGATATTTGATATTATGTAATTTCTTCGATTTTAAATACTGAAGTGTTGCAGACAAAGAAGTCTTTACAAATAATTTATTTGAAGTTGCAAGCTCCCAAATGGTGTGTCGGGCTTCAGTGTTGGTGTCAAACTCTGATCAAGGCATCAATAAACAAGAAGGGCTGGATGTGGAGAGGCCGGATAAGCCCTTTCTTACATAGATTACTCAGCAGCACCTTCAACTTCCACTTCCCCCTTTTATCTTAGATTAGTGACTGTCTCTGGGTGTTTCAATCCAAAGGGTCGAATTCCTGTCTTTTCCTGCCCCCGCCTTTTCTTCCTCTTCCCTCTTTCATGTTTTAAATCCACACACTTTTTCTCCATGTGTCACCTCCAGTCATCCAGTTGCTTTTTTCAACCATCTCTACCTCTCTATTAAAGCTCTTTTCCTCCCCCTCTCCTGTCCAAGCATAAAATCAAAATAGTAGGGGTTGGGCAACTGAATTATATCTAGATGAATTTCACATATTGTCCAAGGCACACAGTAGCTGAGATGACCTGCTGGAGCCAATTAAAATATGGACAGTGTTTTTTTTTTGTTTTTTTTTCTTGATCTCTATAAGAGATGTGCCATATTACCTCGAGGCTGTGTGATACTGGATGTTTGATCAGACAAGTGAGCTGATCCAACTTATCTGTGTGTTGTTGCTAAAATCTGACCATGGATGTGGTTTATTTCAAATTTTCTTCTGAATTTAAATTAACCTCAACCATACCTCTGATTATTTAATTTGTTGATATATCTTACTGCTAAAAAATTTTGCTGTCAAAAGTCAGGTTTTATGTATCATTTCTACAATATTAAGACATATATAATTATTTGTTGCTGACAGTGGTTATTTTTGTCTACTGACAAAAAACAAAAAACAAAAAATAAATAAACCATTATATAAGTTGTCCCTCTGACCCAGCGAAAGTCTTTGTAAAAGTTTGAAACTATTCTCTAAAGCATCCACAAAAATTTACCTAATTCCATACACATGTAACAAGAAATTTAGTCAATGTAATCTCAGTCAGTTTTTCATATAAAATGAAAAAAAAAAGAAAAAAATACATCAAAGCTTCTTTGCTCTCCTTCTCCCCGATGTATAATTAATGCACCTTCAGCTTTTGTCAATCATTCTCATGTGTTATCATAACCATAACCATAAAATTTGTGGTCATTATTATTACTGTCTAACCGTTAGAATTGCCTTAACATTTATGGCCGCCTGAACATGCCACTGCGGCCGCCTATATAGCGGGAAGATATCAGGACAATATCTGCGAAGAAACGGACATCTGGCTGTGTTTCAGAGCCGGCCCTCCCTAGCAGAGCTGGGAATCGGAAATCTCCCATGACAGTACATCAGTGAAATATCCTCGGCAGCCATATGCTGCTTTTAAAAGATCACGATGGGGACAACTAAAGAGGGCTGGCAGAGTACTCGAAGTGCTCATTAACAAAGAAAAATCCCACATGTTTAGAAAGAACCTGCATGTCCACACCAGGAAATTAAATTTAAACAGTGCACCACTTTGTCCCCTCATCCTCTTTTTCTTATTGTCTTTCCAAATTAGTCACTGCCAGGTCCATCGTCATTTTCTACATTTTAATAATTTCAAGACATGTTACAGTTGTTAACTTCTTGCCACTTTACATTTGTGAAAAAAAAAAGTATTCTATAGAGTTTAGGAAAAACAGAGAACTACACTTAAGAGCATGTCATCATTAGTGTCTGGATGGGTGCCAGCTATTAATGAAAGGAAGGAGAGTATAATAGCAGTCAGTGTAAGGCAGTCAGATGGCCCCTTCCGTCTTGTGGTGATGGATAGCGAGAGAAAAGTGGTGTTCCAGTAATGGCGGTTCCTTAGGGGCTCCCCAATGTGCCTGCTGATGTAAAAGTTTGATTGCACTTTAGAGATGTTGTAGAATGACTTTGGCGACGATCCATTTGACGCTGACAGATGTTGTCAAGTTGAGTGAATTCTGCTTCAGGATGACAGTTCTGTGTAATGATGTGACTCAGCTGAGGCGCTTGCAGCCGCAAGTTGAAAATATAAGCTAGTTCATTCTGAGCAAATGACTGTCCACATGGTCATGAAGAAAGGAGATTTTGGATAAATCTGAATATTTTATTTGACCCTTTAAAATCCATAATATGTGGAACACTGGTGTCAGAATTTTGTTAAGCTTTCTGAACCCACATAAACAGGAAGTTCTCATGAGAAGAATAATCAGATAAATGAGATTTATTGAAAAGGAATTTTAATAATGATCTTCATGCTGGAACTGTGGGAAGTGCTGGAACAACATGGGAAACCGGGAGCACAGGAAAGAATGGTGTGCAATAACTGGAAATAAGCATTAATCTTTATGGAGATGATCTTACTTGGAGTGGAGATAGAGATTTTTTTCTTTTGTTTTACATATTTTACAAAAGGCTCCAGAATGACCACAGAATAACCCTTCCAACCAAATTAAAAGTAGCTTATTTACAGCTATTAAATAACATTTTGTAATGATTAAAACAATTACTATACTTTCACCTGTGGAATATCTTGCCAAAATTGAAAATATACTTTCCATAATCTATACTGAAAAACTAGCCCATTTATTTGTTACCTTAACCTTCTCGAGTCCAGGGTGGAATTGGCTGTTTTTGACAACTTTTGATGTTATCTTTATATTTCACTTTAAAAAACTGTTTTACCTTGTATTTTTTCAGGACACCCTTCCCATTGTGGATTTACAGTTATCGTTTGGCATACTATAGTAACACAGTGGACCTAGAACCCCACATAAAACATAAAACCAAGTCGAAAAAAAGTTGGATTTTTTTACTGTGAAAACCACAAATCATTTTCACAACTTAAAATAAAAATACAAATTTAAAAACCAACATACAATCTTTCACACAACAAAGTAAATGATGACTTTTTTTTTTGCATGAACTGCAGGCATAGCCTCAGGTGTTGTTTGTACAGCTATTTACAAATCAATGTAATGCCTATATATCTCTAACAAACCCTTTTTTTAACTTATGATTCAAATAGAAATAGTACATTTTAAAAACCTATGTACACTCCTATCACACAACAAAGTAATTTAACACTATCTACATATGTATGGATGGACAACGTCAGTCCACTTGTATTTTTTTCCCTGATTCTTTGTTGTTTTTTTGCAGCATTTTTGTTGGTGTTGTTTGCCGATGGTCTTGGACACATTCAATTCATTTTAGCAAAACAAAAAAGAAAAAGATATTTTGGCCTGAGGGGGGGAGTTTTTCTATCTGGACTCCTGGTGTTCTCTGAGGCTGGAAACTGCCTATTGCTTGGTCTGTGTCAGCTTCCTCCTCTGTTTTGCAGGGCTCAGAGTTTATGCTTGGCTCTGTTGCCTGAGCCAGCGGAGATCGCCACCTGGTTTGCGTGCCCCGCCGTCGCCGTCCTCTAGGCGGATCGCCGACTCATCGGAGGCTCCTCTTTCTTCTCCTCCAATACAAATGACGGATCATTCACTTGTTGTCAAAGTCCATCGCTCTCTGGCTCCGACTCGCGCTCCTCCCTGTCTTCCTCAGCTGCCAGCTTGAAGAAGAGCGCTGGCGCGTCATTTGACTCCCGAGGGTCAAGGCTAGACTACTGTAAACATTTCCTAGCAGGGAGTTCACAAAAGCAGAAAAAAAACCTTCAGGAAAGACAAGGGTTTAGGGCAATGAAGACTGATAATTGTATCGCATAGTCAATTTAAAGAAAAGGTTTAGTACGCATTGTATTCTTTAAGTTTCCTGAAGCGCTTTAATATCATGGCCCTCAGAGCATGATTAATTTATGAGGATGTGCCCCTTTTTTTAAAAATCCATTATCTTGCTCCCCTTTTGTTCTGGTGATCTGTGATCAGGATGTAAACTTTACCGCATAATCGGGTTGCAAATATAACTTGGGAGACCTAGGTGCTCAGATGCAATTACAGACATTTAATTTCACTCTAAACTTTGATGAAGCATAATAGCTCTGTCTAGAGCAATGCGAGTGAGTGAGTGAGTGAGTTAGTTAGTGAGTAATGGATAAAATGTCCAACCAGACCTGACCATTAATAGTAAGAAAAATATCAGAACATATAAATAAAATACATTTCAATAGTCTTTTAGCTTCTTATGAGCTCCATGAGCAGCAGTTCATAATGGTATAGCTAGAAACGTATTTCTTGATAAGATCTGAAAACCTTTGTTTCTGATTTGGCTTGATGTGATAAAGCATATGCTACTCTTGTTAACCATGAGATGCCTATGTTTAACCGTATTTATTTTTATATGACTTTCATTTCAGTTATGTTCAAAAATATGTACACACTATGATCCCCGGAAAAAAAAAAGGCCATTTTCTGGAAGATTTGCATCTAATAATTCAAATATAAAACTAATACCACAAGGGTTATAGAATAGGTAAATCATACCAACACCCTAATATTGTGGTGGTATTTTAAAGGTCTGGGGCTGCTTTGTTCCTCAAAGAAACACCTTTAGCTATTAATTAGTTTCAGATTATGACTAAATCATAATTTGAATCTGTTGTAGGGGGAGGAGGAGGCTACTAATAAGACTGTTTATCACAGTTTACAATATTTAATTTTACTTTAGTTCTATAGATAGGAAATAAAGCAGTGCAGCACTCTGAACAGGAGACATAAATGGATTTTCAATAAACAAGAAGCAGGTACAATTATGTTAGCCCTTCAATGTGTTGAGTGTTGATCTTTTGAACCTGACTTAATGTTATCCGCGACTGGCTGTTTTTGTATGCCTTTATTCATACAAACCAAGTAGCTCCATCAAAATTCCAACATAATTGACTCAAATAAGAGGTGACAGGATTTTAATAGAAACCAAACATTAACCACCTTATTGTTTTAAAGCTATGCTCAGCTGGCCTTTGTCAAAAAGAAGGAATTTAAGTTATTTGGTTCAATGCACTGTTGCAAAACTGTGCAATTCCTCATAAAAAAATGAATTCCCAGCACTCCACTGAGGTCCTTTCAGTTTCCATTCAACTTGCAACACTTCTTTGTGCAGTAAACAGTTCACCCCAATATTTCTGGACCAAAACACTTTGCTTGCCCATAGACTCTGGCTCTTTTCTTTTCTTCTCCAAATTCTGTAACCTCCACTCACACTCCACCATCTCCAACCCATTTATTGGAAATCTCTCAGCATCACACCTTAGACACCCAATCCCAGGCAGACAACTCCACAGAGTATTAAACAAACATAAGCAAAGAATGGAGTGGCTGCTGGAGAGGGAGATGGTCTGAGTGATAGGATTGCCAGACAGAGGGAGCAGAGAATCACAAGTGCTCTGAATTGTAGGTCTGAAACTGCAAGAACAAAACACAAAGGAGCTTACGGTGATGACACTGAAACGTTAAGATACCTTTTGAGTGTGAACAAAATAATTGTAATAGAAATTGAAAAAAAAGAATGAGAGGAGCAGAAAAGGAAGGACATACAGGACAGTTTTCTGATCCATTTATGAGAAGCTGAATTTTCTAAATCATGAAAGGACTTAATTGAAAACGTTCTCCCCCTGTTGCTGTATGATGAAAATGTTTCAGTAACTTAACATCATTGGCGTTAAGCCATGTTGTTCCCCTGCGGTTCACTACGTTTACCTTCAGACGGTCTGGGGTGGACGATCGACACAGTAGGATTTATGTGGAAACCCAAGATATCAAAGGCGGGCTGGGTGTAAACAATGAAGATTTAAAATCCAAAATGTTCTCTGCCATAGCCTGCCGCATACGGCTCCCCTCGTTTTAGAAGCTGTATTCATTTTCTGTGGGACAAAAAGTATGGGTCCAGAATAAGGCAGATTTTAAGCTTTTAACCACATACTGCTAACTTCCCACCCAGGGAATTTCTGTAAGGCTTCATCCACAAATGTATTTTCTTTTGAATTTCAGTAAACAGCTTTAAGCATTCAGCACAAATGAATTTCTAGATTTGACATTTTGTGGTCTTCACTGTGGACTTGTACAGAGTTTAAAAGAATGTGGTGTACCTTTTCTTTGTTGAATCAAATAAGATGCCTTTTTGTAGTTTGACAAAAAAAGCAGAGAACTCCAAAAAGCATTTTCCATCCATTGTGTGTTGTCTGCATATCTAAAATTGAGTTTTGGATGTAAACGTTACAAGTGTGTGTGTGTGTGTGTGTGTGTGTGTGTGTGTGTGTGTGTGTGTGTGTGTGTGTGTGTGTGTGTGTGTGTGTGTGTGTGTGTGTGTGTGTGTGTGTGTGTGTGTGTGTG
>JAVLVB010000433.1:1831981-1849670 GCA_032876305.1 Orestias chungarensis | reverse complement strand
TGTATACCCCCCCCCGTGATCGTTATTGTTTATTAGTTTTGTACTCAGTCGGTTTAGTTCCTGTTTCCCGTGTTAGTGTTTGTTATTTTATTAGTGTCTTTGTGCTTGTTACTTTTGGTTCCGTCATTTATTGTTTTCCCCCGCTTATTGTCATTTTAGTTCCGCCTCCGCGCCATTAGTTTTCCTCTCGCTCCGTTCCGTTGTCTGTTGTTCCGTGTGTGGTTCCTGGTTCTATTCGTGTTCTGTATATATTCATCCCTCAATAAAATTATTATCACTTTACTCCACCTCTGCTCGAGTCATTAAAAACCCTTCCTGACATGTACAGCTTTATATGTCAGCATTAGGTCCGCATTTCATGTCAGCCAGGCCTGTTTTGCAGCCATTCATATCCTAAGCAGACACTGTTTCAACCCCTGAAAAATTATAGTTGATTGAAGTTTTAAATGATTTCAGAGAAACGACATTCCTGAAGCATTATGCTGCGCCTATCGGTACAAATAGGTGAATGCTGCTTTAGTGTAAAGTGGATCATGTTGTCATTATGACTAGCCAAGTTAAGTTTATTTACCACAAGGGGTGCCTATTGTCAGTCCTGGGTAGCTACTCTTCTACAACTTTTCGATGCATCCCTTTTACAACACACGTTAGTTCCTTCATTAGCCGGTAAATCAGATTTGCAAAGGCCTATAAACAAGGGATGAATGTGTGTCTGAGGACGGATGTATCCAAAAGTAGCTTTTCTGGATCTCGATAGTGCATCCTTGTTAAATAGCAACTAAAAGTTTAGCCAAAATATGCCTGTTCAGCCATACTAGCTAATTTCTATTACACAAATAAAGCTTATTACAAAGCAGCTCAAAGGTCAACATAAATTAAGATATTTATGTTACATTTTAAAATCGTAAGTTTTCATCACTGCATAATAAAAGCAGTGAAATCATTGGTCTATGCTGTGCATTAGTGAAGAATGTGTAAGTCAACTGTTGAGCAAACAAAATGGAATTAGGAAACAATTGGTGACCAAATACCTATATAGGCAAATAGATGGAAGCTCGTCTCTAGCCAGGATTTAAACGACTGATTCACTTCCAAACAGAAGTATAGACACTGTTAAGAAGCGAAAGTAAATTTTCAAACGGATAACAATATGAACTGCTAGGGTTGTGACATCCCCAAAATAAATTCCAGAGCCACTAGTTGCAGTTGGGTTGAAAAAAGAAAGATGTTAAACATATTACAGACTTTTATTTTTATTTTTCGCAAATACGAGTAAATACAAAGTTTAGTCTACATGTGGTGGTACAAAGTGGAGTCATATCCCAAGAAACGTCTGCCACTAAAAGTGGTTTCACAACATACTAAGTCATGCAGTAACAAAGTGTGAAGAACTTATTAGCACTTCTGCAAAGCACTTCCCATGGAAAAAATGCCTGACAAAGGACAATATACTGAAATTCTACAATAAATAATAAAATGCAATGTTGGTATGTTTCAGTAGAAGAAACAAGCATGTGCACTTTGCTAGAATCTGTTGTTCTCCCTATACTGCAGTGCTCCACAGAGGCTGGCTGGGAAAAAATGACAGTGAGAGCCTGCTAAGAGATTTTCCGGGCTTATGGGTCCATTTTCTGGTTCAGATCAGGTTAGCGCTGTTGTAAAATTGAGTTTATTTGGGCGTAAAAACCTCCAAACATGAGCCTGAGAAGGCAGCTCATCCCTCTGCTGTTATTCTGAGCCACTCTCGCCTTCTCATCTACTGTTTGACCTTCAGTGATTTCTTTAGATATCGCTCATGTTTAGAATAATCAAGAGAAGCAGCCTCAGAAAGGTGGGCATCACATATGGATTCTTAAACAGATCTTAAAATATCACAAGGTGTAGCACTTTTGTTGTTATTATGTTTTCCTTTGGGTATTACTCTAAATAGTTTCTAAGTGCAATCTGAGCTGGGTCCTCTAAATGTTTTATGAGTTAAACATCAATGTACTTCCCACCCTGGCAGAGGCTAATATGAATTTGCACAGAGCTGTCAGAGTGCGGGCACTTAACTTCAAGTCAGGCTCCTGCTAACATGGCTATATCTCTCAGAGATGTTGCAAATAATAAAAGGAAAGACTTGGCCTTCTTTTAAAGAGCACTTCAGAACTTTATAATTATTTCTGAACTAAAGTGGCTCTTTCTAACCCTTGGCTGAATATAATTACTTCTGGAGGTACAATGAAAATGTTCTTTCCCCAGCAGCAGGGACCTTGTTCGCTTTACATTTAATATCCGGTGTCACAGCTCATCACTGGGAATCAGTAAGAGGAAACTTCCTTCATACAAGCTTTATTCATACTTTAAGAAATGTGCTTGAAATAAATAATAAACAACATTCTCAATTGTCCTTCAGTGCTTTAACTCTACCCAAACTAAAGCTCAATCAGATGAATAAGACTGGCTCTTTCACCAATGTGGAGGAAATTTTTAGCCCTTTCTTGGTTAGCCCAAGTATGTTTACTGCATAATGTTGACAGAATTGAGAACTATGACGTGAACTAGGAATGGGGAATAATCATGCTTATACTTGGTTGGTGTGTTAAGATATTTTTGGGGAAATATTATAAATAGAGATTAAATGTACTGTTCAAAAAGAAGCTTTAATGACTACATGATTCAGCTTACATCACTAACGCAGTCCCACCTTGTTTGGTCCTGATTTGGGCACCAGCATCACTACCTGAGCTTCTCAGAGTCCGATTGTTATTAGGTTGTTATTGCTCTAAAATCTCAGAGATATACTTTGGCATCAATGCATAAAGAAATTTGTAAACAAGCAGAGCCTTTTTAAAGTCTATTCTCAAAGCAATAGGAAGGCATAGACCTAAGCAGTGGAGTAATATATTAATATTTCATGTTTCTGGTTAGATCTCCCCTGTATGTTCTGCAGCTGTCTTATAGCTTATTTAGAGATCCTAGCGAGCAGGTTGTTACATTAGTTGAACATTTAAGACAAAAATAAAAATTTTATTATACAGAGTAGTGCCCTGTTTTTCCCAAAATAACTTAAATAACAAAGTATAAAGCTTTGGGACTCATGTTTGGTTTTGTATTTACAGGTAAAATGAAGTTATTTGTGCCTCTTGTTCTTAAATATACCAGGATTTATGTGATCAACAGAAGAGGCTCTGGGAAGATTATTTAATTTTTGCCAAAAATAGCTAAATAACCTCTATATTTTCTCACTCATTCATAGATACAATGTATTTAGTATTTCAGAAATGATTAAATGTCGAAAAAAATTGTAGTTTTATCAGGACTGCTCTCAGGCAGCCCATCCTTTCTTACCCCTTTTTCCATCTCCTCTACCCAATAATCCTCCATTTGCCCATCAGCCTTTGCACAAACCACAGAAAGACCCACTGCTGTTTAATTTCATCCCACGATCAATCTCCAATCAACAGGACTATATAGGTAATCACCAGAATCTTCTGAAAGAGAAGAAACCCAATTTTCACAGCCTATATATCTGTGTATGGGATCCCCTCATTGATTGCTGTGTGAATATGGGCCTGAAGCAGGAGCTGCAGCAGCAGCCCTGAGAGGCAAAGATAGAATGAGTTTGTTTATGAGAATCAGGTATTTTCTGCAGCAGATGGAAAACAGAGGGGTCCAATTTCACATTAGTTTTCGTGTTTAGAGTAGTCGGGTTCGGGTCGCAGTGTCTGACTATATCAGCATCAGTATCAGTATCGATACATCAGAGCTACTTGCCACACTACAATCAGACATCAAACGCCTAATTAAAGGAGCAGGTTGACATTTTGCGAGATGCTCTTGTTTAGGTCAGAGTTAGAGGAGAAGGTCGATATCGGGTGTATCTGTGCCAAGTGTGAAGATGATTTCACATCTTGGTAATTACTGTAAATCTTTAAAGAAACACTTCTCTTGTAATTCATTAAAGAGTCCATTAAATGCATTGTCTCTATTTGTTTTGGAAGCTATTGATCTTTAGTTAACAAGCTTCTTATTAAATGTAAAAGAAAATATAATGCAAACTTTCAGGCTTAGAGATAAAATGTCCCAAATCATTTACAGTTTCCAAATTGAGTTTACTTTCGAGGAAAGCTTAAAATCTCTAATGAACAAATTGCCGCATAAGGCCAGTTCTACATTCACAACCTACCCTTAATCGTTTAACTTAAATATCCCATGTCGATTTTCCAGTCCCACATGCACCTTAAAATGCTTTAGTGCTATCTATTATAACAATTTTTCACACCAAGGATTTGGTTTACAGAACCAGCCTTATAATACATCCATTTATATTTTGAGACCTAGGTTCAAAGGGCATAATGCTTAAGGAATGGCCTAAGTGAAAACATATTTTATGCTCTAAACTCTGTGATGTATGGATGTAACAAATAATAAAATAAAAGTGAGAAAGAAAAAAAAATAGTACAACAATGTGCATTGACTCCAGCGTGCAAATAAAGCAGAAGTAGTAAAAGTAGTGAAGTAGTAAAAATCTCCGTTACCAATAACTAAAGACATTGAATGAAGAATTGTTACAGTCACTGCCACTCTTCAAAGGTAATTGCTGACGTAGCTGGCTGCTCTGCGAGTAAAGATGTAACCTACCTTGAGAAGATTGTGACGCAACACCACACTAGAGTTTCAAAAGACACGAGCTGCAGACAGAGTCAATTCTTGTAGGGCCACCACACACATACATACATATCAAAGACATGGGCTACAACTCTTTTGCAGAAATTTTATCAGTATTAGTGGGATGCATACAACAGTATTCACGTAGAACTGACGAACTGCCTGCCGAAGTTTAAGCAGCATGTGAACATTACAACACGTGGAAATAACACGCTGGACCGTGTTTACACAAACCTAAGAGACGCATACAGAGCCTTCCCCCGCCCCCACCTCGGGCTCTCCGACCACATCTCCGTCATGCTGGTGCCTGCTTACCATCCCCGGCTGCTACGCTCCAGACCCACACATCACTGTGTGGCCCAGTGACGCCGACGCCGTGCTGCAGGACTGCTTTGGCTGCACAGACTGGCAGGTCTTCAGGGAGGCTGCTGAGTGTGAGGGGGAGCAGGACCTGGAGGAATACACATCTGCTGTTCTAGGGTACATCAGCAAGTGTGTGGAGGATGTCACCACCACCAAGACTGTGACTTGCTGCCCGAACCAGAAACCCTGGCTGAATGCAGAGGCACGTTTTCTGCTGAAAGCCAGGGATGCTGCGTTTAGGTCTGGTGACTCACAAGAGCTCAGGAGGGCAAGAAGAGAGCTGACTGCTGGAGTTAAGAGGGCAAAAGCTGCATATACTCAGAAAATCCAGGGACACTTTTCCTCCCAGGATCCACAGAGCATGTGGAAGGGCATCAAGTGCATTACAGACTACAAACCTAAAACTGCACAATGCCCCAAAGACCCCTCCCTGCCTGAAGCTCTCAACAATTTCTACGCCCGGTTTGACAACCCTGACACCCTCCCCAGCACCAGAATAACAACTTCACCAGGAGAAATGCCCATCAGTGTGACTCCAGCAGAAGTAAGGAGGACACTGAGGAGGATTAACCCCCGGAAAGCTGCTGGCCCAGACAACATCCCCGGACGGGTGCTGAGAGAGTCCGCGGACCAGCTCTCGGACGTGCTGGCGGAATTCTTCAACGCCTCCCTCATCCAGGCAGCTGTCCCCACCTGCATGAAGACCGCCACCATCATCCCATTCCCCAAGAGCTCCGCAGTGACAGGTCTGAACGACTATCGGCCAGTAGCCCTTATACCGATAGTCACAAAGTGCCTCGAGAGACTGGTTCAGACCCACATCAAAGCCACCATCAATGTCACTGTTGATCCACATCAGTATGCATGTAGGAAAAATCGATCCACAGAGGACGCCATTTCCTCCGTGGTCCACACTGCCCTCACCCACCTGGAGCAGAAGGATTCCTACGTCCGTATGCTGTTTGTGGACTTCACATCTGCCTTCAACACCATGATTCCTCAGACTCTGATTAATAAACTCTCCTCACTTGGACTAAGCTCTTCCAGCTGCAACTGGGTCCTGGACTTCCTGATCAACAGGCTGCAGTCTGTGAGGATTCACAACATCTCCTCCCCCACCATCACCCTCAGCACTGGCTCCCCTCAGGGCTGTGTGCTGAGCCCCCTCCTTTTCACACTGCTAACATATGACTGCTCGCCTATCCATCCAGGCTGTCATATTGTGAAGTTTGCAGACGACACAGCAGTGGTCGGATGCATCACAAACCGTGATGAGTCCAGCTACAGGCAGGAGTTGGAACACCTGGAGGGTTGGTGCAGAGAGAACAACCTCTGCATTAATGTTAAGAAAACCAAGGAGATGATTGTGGACTTCAGAAGGGGCAAGCATGCCCACCTCCCCCTGCACATGGGAGGATCTGCGGTGGAAGTGGTCAACAGCTACAGGTATTTTGGTTTACACCTGAGTAACAACCTCACCTGGAGCAACAACACTTCCATTCTGGTCAGGAAGGCGCACCAGCGGCTCTACTTCCTAAGGAGGCTCAGTCGAGCTGGACTCATGAGCTCAGTCCTCACCCCCTTCTACAGATGTGTGCTGGAGAGCGTCTTGTGCTCCAGCATCAACGTGTGGCATGGAAGCTGCTCTGCTGCAGACAGGAAAGCTCTGCGGAGGGTGATGAAGATCGCACAGAGGATTGTTGGAGTCAGCCTCCCCAGCACCACAGACATCTACACCTCCAGATGCAGGAAAAGGGCCACCTGCATCAGGATAATAATACAATCTTTACATAACGTAGGCTTACTCCTGATATTTGTTGTTTTTATTAGTGTTATACATACATGCATATATATGCAATTCAATTTTCAAAGATATTGTTACTTATTGAGATGGACCTGCTCTATTCCATGTCTCTGAACAGATACCTTTTGCCACTTTACTACAGTATTTTTTCCCCTCAGTTATTGATTAGTACTTCTTTCATGTTTTGTAATTGAGATTTTTTTTCAATTCATCTCACAAGAAAGAATTTAATTTTGCATAAACTAATTAATTCCCTGTGTTCAGACTGACTCCATTACAGTCATGGAAGTGATACAAATCTGTGGTGCTTTTTCAAAGACTTGGCAGAAGATTTTTGTTTTGCCAGTAGAAACAATGTGAAAACACGTTTCTGGAGTTGTCACTGACGCAGCTGTTCAATCAAGAGAACATACTTAGAAAGCCCCCTCATTAAAAGTTCTATGAGTGGAATTTACCCATGCTGTCCCACATGAGGTGCTAATGTTATTTTTATTTCTCAGACTGGGCAGTATTAACCAAATGGCTCTGCTGGTCACATCATTGTCATACAAATAAGACTGAGTTACGCTATAATAAATTACACGAGAAGAACAAAGATGACAGTTGCCCCACATTAATACAAAATAAATTATCTTATTTTGGAGCTTCCAGCTCTGTGAACAAAAGGCTAGATCTCTCGAAGTTGCTCTGACTCATTAGCCCATCTAAAGCAGATAGCATAAAACCAAGGAGCAGGCTCTCTTGTGACCCATCCCAAACACACACTGAACACACACTTACCCAGTAAGCTTCCTCCATGAATTAGAGATGGGCTTATGAACTTATAATGTGAACAGTGACAGCCGAACCACACGGATGGTGTTTCTGTTCGTTAATGAGGGGGTTGAATCACGACTGGGAAATGTACTACAGCATTGACACCATGCTCGTGTAGCTATGTGAAACAAAAAAGAATTTGGGAGGAATTGTGTAAAAAAAAAAAAAAAAAAATATGTTATTAGCAGCTTTTGTTCCAAAATGACACAGTTGGACAAGGTGATGCCTTGTTAGCAGCTGAAAACTTCCCATATTTTGCATAGTTAGCTGTGGAGAGACAAAGCAGAAGAGGAACATCTGGGCCGCAATCTTTAAGTTCTCTCTCCATGTAGGGACAACATATTGTGCTTTTTAGCTTAATTAGCTCATAGAATTTTGCCAATTTGTCCAAAAAAACATCTAAAACATTGGTAAGAAAATAAATAAAAAATGTGTTTTAAAAAAAGAAGTTTGAATTAGAATACTTTCACATCTTGAACTATTCTATGTTTGCAGGGCACACGTATATTTAATTTATTTACTTATAAAATAAAAGTTTGTCAAACAATGGTTTGGAACTCTAAGCTGCCTAAATGCATGACTTTTAAAAGTAAAATAATATATAGAGTAACTGGTAGCCGAAAAACAGATTCCCAAGGACTCTATATCCACACATACAACTCATTGTTAAACTAAGCCTAACTGGTCATTCATTTCGATGAGTCATCCTGCATGATTAAACGATTAATTGAGACAAATCCAAGAAAAAGCAACCTGTAAAGAAGCAGATGCTCACCATGGGCATGCACTCTTAATGTGACGTGCATCAAGGAGGAAAGCTTGAGATACTGATGTAATATGGCATGCTGGATCTTCCTCGTCTCAAACAGGGCCATGCAAGACCTCCTGGGATGTGGGTTTGGTCCCTGGTAATAAAAGGGTAATTAGCTTCCCCCTTTTCCCTCCGCCCTCTCATCACGGAGCCTCACCCCTAGAGTGTGCCTCCCATCTAATACCATCATTTCCCCCGATGGATGTCGCAGCTCGATGAGTGCCTGTCAGGGGATTCTGCAGTATTCATGATGGAAATTACGGATGCACACGGTAATGATCTGAAAAAGATATACCACAGACCATTCAATAGACTGTTCATTCATTTGGATGTGTCAATCAAGTAACATTTCACTGCCAAATGGTGACTCTCGACAAAAGAGATTCTAAAAAGATTGTTAAGAACAGTGCAATTTTCTCAATTTTATGTAAGATATTAAAAAAGTTAGAACTCTGTCTCTAACAAATATTAACCTTAGAGAAAAAATAAAGTAATGTTTAAACAACGGTCTTGACATAGATATGGTAGTCATTTATTTATTTACTACCCTATTTAAAGTTGGTCAGATAAAGCAGGGGTCAGTTGTAAAGATTACATTTAATTAAATTCAATTTATCTGTATAGTTCGGCTCACAACTCAAATTATCTCAATCATCTCAAGGAGCTTCACAAGAAGACACACTTTATTTCAGTTATAACACATTTCAGTTATTCCTACTTATCGAATAGTAGATAAACTTCATTTTATTATTTAGATTTGCTTTCAGTAAAAAAAAAAAAAAGAGCAGATTGCATTAAGTCAGTGACTTGCAGCATTCCCTCCTCCTGGACCAACATGAAATGACAATAAAAAAAGTGTTGTGTCATTCACATTACAGCAATCTCTCATACTAAACATACATGTAGCAGCAGTATACAGGAAAAACTACAGTATATCATGCAGAATCTTCTGGCAGAACCTAAGACAGTATAAGAGGCCGTTTGGTTTAACTGACTGGGAAATTTAGAAGACGGAAGACTCAAAAAAATAAAATAAGCAGATGTGTCATGTGTTCAACGCTTCTGACACATATGAACCATAAGACTCACAGGAGTAAAATAAAGAAATAGAGTTTATTGAAATGTTTGCGTTCTTGAGGTCTTGAAACATGATTTGGCAGGGAAGGGCAGGAACGACTGGAAATGGCTTGAACGACACGGGAAACAGGAAGCTTCTGTGGGGTTGAAGACAGAGACGGTGAGTTGTAGCAGAGGTAAGGTGGTTTGACTGGAGTTGTTCTGAGTGGGCTGAGGTACTTGTGTAGGAGTCCAGAGATTGTAGTTGTCCAGGGGGTCCACGGAAGGTTGAGTGGTTGAGGCTGGGGCGGGCAGATCGAGCTGAGCAGATGAGGAGCGGCGTCCAGAGTAGGCGGAGATGACCAGAGAGCTTTTGCCGAAGGAGGTGAGCATGAAAGAGTCTTGACTGGAGCACCTAGGTGAATGCAAAAAATCATCAGTTAACAGGAGCAAAACTTGAGTCTAGTTTGCAAAAAAATCAAGGAAAAAAACAGCAAAAACAATTTGCTAGAAGCTACTTGAAAACACAAGAAGTGTGGCACTGAGGAACTTGAGAGGTTACCAGTTGCAACAACATCATTCAGGCAAAAAGTAGCTGATCCATCGCTCTTCAAGTACTGCTCAGGCTCGTCAGATGATGAAGGATACCTGTGCAGCATGCAGAGGTGTGGAATGACGCTCCAGCCTGGGTGGAGCTCCGGCAACCCCCAGTGGACAACCTGGATAGGTGTAAAAACCTCAGCCCTGACAGATGGACTTAAGATAAGATAAGATAAGATAGACTTTATTTATCCCGAAGTAAATTATTTTGCAAGGATTACAGAGTATCAAATAACAATTAACACGACACACTCCTCTCACATACAACACAGTACAGTACACAATCAACATATAACAATAACTACACTACTGTTTATCCCTCCTGCAGATGGAAGAGGAATTGTAAGAAAGACCTCCTGTGGCGTCCTGTGGTGACTCTCGGTGGTCTCAGTCTCCGGCTGAAGGTGCTCTGACAAGCCGTCAGCGTGGCATGTAGGGGGTGGGAGTTGTTGTCCTTGATGCTGAGCAGCTTCCTCAGCATCCTCCTCTCTGACACCTCCACCACAGACTCCAGTTCCAGTCCCAGGACAGAGCCAGCTCTCCTGATGAGCTTGTTGAGTCTGTTGGTGTCAGCCGTCCTCAGCCGGCTGCCTCAGCACTCGACAGCGTAGAAGATGGCGCTGGCGACCACAGAGTGGTAGAACATCTGCAGCATGGTCCTGCAGACGTTGAAAGATCTGAGCGTCCTGAGGAAGTACAGTCTGCTCTGACCTTTTTTGTAGACGGTGTGTGTGTTCTTAGACCAGTCCAGTTTATTGTCTATGTGGACACCAAGGTATTTGTAGTCATCCACTATGTCCACAGCTGAGCCGTTGATGATGACGGGGTCTGGGTGGTACCGCTGTTTCCTGAAGTCCACCACCAGCTCCTTTGTCTTCCCGACGTTAAGCTGCAGATGGTTCAGCCCAAACCACTCCACGAACCTGTCCACCACACTCCTGTACTCGGACTCCTGCTCCCTGCTGATGCAGCCCACGATGGCAGAGTTGTCTGAGAACTTCTGCAGGTGGCAGGACTGTGACCAAAACCTGAAATCAGAAGTGTAGAGCCCCCGTACTGCTCCGTATGATGTCTGATGTGGTGTGTTGCAGTCTTACATACTGTGGGCGGCCTGTTAGGTAGTTGTTGATCCAGGCCACCAGAGAAGCGTCCACCAACATGTCTAGGAGTTTGTTGCTGAGGAGAGCTGGTCGGATGGTGTCGAACGCACTAGAGAAGTCAAAGAACATGACTCTCACCTTGCTGCTTGCCTCCTCCAGGCGGGAGTAGACTCGGTGCAGCAGATAGATGATGGCGTCTTCCACTCCCATCCGGGGCTGGTATGCGAACTGCAGGGGGTCCAGTGAAGGTCCAACGATGTTGTGTGTCTCTCCCTGTACGTTCCGCTCCTTCGGAGATCCCTCAGCTGGTTCCTTGTGTAAACAATGTGAGCCTGACGCTGCTTCGCCGGGGCCACGCTGGAAAAAAGTAATCCAGCCACCA
This sequence comes from Orestias chungarensis, assembly GCA_032876305.1. Classification (NCBI taxonomy): domain Eukaryota; kingdom Metazoa; phylum Chordata; class Actinopteri; order Cyprinodontiformes; family Cyprinodontidae; genus Orestias; species Orestias chungarensis. The sequence goes on along the minus strand of JAVLVB010000433.1, from coordinate 1,838,088 downwards.
GAAATGCGGCCAAAAACCCGCCGCGCTGCATAATTGGCTTAAATAAATAATTAGACACTAAGAATGCCATGACAAGGCCAAAATACCCTAAATGACAAACTAACACAGGTAACAAAAACTTAGAACAAAGTAAAAGTAGACAAGACGACACGGAGCAACTCTGTCGGCAGCCGTCCTGAACGGCGCTCAGTTGAATAATAAGGTGTTCCTGGGTAACAAAAATGTAATTAAAAGCTGGAGAAGGACAGAACTAAACAACCAACCGTACAATCCATGCAAATGGAGGGTGTTACGGCTAACAAGCGAGTCCAACTGCGAGTCCTATTTGCTTCTACGGAGCGAAAACACTCAGAGAACACAAAGCTAATGGTTAAAATAGCACCAGCCAATGCAAAGATGCAATAATATTGTAAGAAGAAAGTAGAAGAGTCCCCCTCCAGCAGCCTATAGCGGCCTAACCCATGAACAGGGACCTGAGACAGGTCTTTGATTGAATTGTCTTTCTATATATAATTTTTCCCCCAGTCTTTTCTATCTCTTCCTAGTGTTAAAAGAAAAGACACCTGTCTCATGAAGTGAAACTTGGGTTTGGTTCCACAGAAGAGGTGTCTACTATCTAAAAAATATTCATTACATCCTCTTGTGAGAAACTTTAGAAACCACAAATAAACCTGCAGTCTAGGAGCAAAGTGCTCTGTCATACACATATGGAATTATCCGATCTCTGATGTATGAAAGGGAAGGATCATTAAAGGGTTTAAACGTGAGAAGGAGGTAAAATAAGGGAGATATATATTTTTTTCAATTGTATTAGGTTATCCAGTATTTGTGGACTTCCTTTTAGTAAAGAGATACAGTAGTCAAGCCTTGAAGTAACAAATGCATTAACAGTTTTTTCATATGACAGCTTTTTTGTTATCATTATGTTGCACTCATTGCTTTGTTGAGCTTCATTTTACAAATAATTACTGCAACTGTGTGACATGACATGGAGAAAAGCTGCATTTGGCCCTGCAATTTAAGTATGTTGGCTCAAAGATTAATTGTTTTTATAGGCATTGCAAAGTGTTTGTTTTTAACTTAGTTTTGTTTCATCTTGTTAAACGATTTTATATAAAATCATACATTGTTTCCAATTATGTTATGTTTAGTGTCATTGTTTCGGGAAATTACCAGAACGCTGTCACTCTAATTAGAAAACCTCTGCACCTTATCTCCAACTGAATGAATCACTTCTCGTAGTGTGTATAACCCTGGTTTGGTTTTGGATTTCATAAATTTGTAGCTTCTTTATGTCATATGGTTATCCAGATTTTCAAAACTGTTGGGTGTTTTTTCAGAAAACTCTCCCAATCAATATTTTCTGGTTAGTCTCTGAAGGTTTGTCTTATCAATCCGATTGATGTTCATTTGCCTTTTTGTCCCCTCCTACCTGCCATGTCTTAGTTTGATTAATTAAGACAGTTTGAGCATTTCACATTGTTTAGCTCTGCTGGACCGTAATGAAGTTTGCATCAAGGTGCAACAATAAAAATGAGCTTTAATACAGTACTTTCAAAACAAATTAAGCTTATTGTCAAGTTCTATTTCCTTCAAGTGTCAAAATATAAACCTATTTTGTGGGGGAAACAGATTTTAGGGTAAATATTATTACTTGATGTTTAATTTTGCTGAAGAAATTCTTGTTGGTCAAGACTAGAAAAAAGCAACAACAAATGCCTTTTGTTACACCACTTTCAGACAACTTGTAGAAACTCAACTGTGCAGCAACGCAAAGCAGGAAAAAAGAAAAGCGTTAAGGTTGCAGTTTAGATGGACTCAAATAAACCCAGATATTTTATCTTTTTCTTAAAGCAACAATACGTAACATTTCAACCTTCCTAAAAAATATTTGCATAATTGGTGATTATGGGTCAACTTGCCGCTCATTAAATGATACCTCTGCCATGGCCCGAGGGGGTCCGTATCGGTCTAACTTGCACTAAGCAACTTTGAGGAAGGGGGGCAAGAACCCTGCCCCACAAACAGCTACAAATGTGCTGAATGCTTTACGGCAGACGTCTCTTCCCCCATTTCTTATTTTCAACGTCATCATATGACATTGTTTTACCGGAATTAGATCCTTTACCTCATTGCTATTTATCCTTCACACAGGCACTGGAAACAGAAATGTATATCCGTACAGTTGTAGGTGACCATGAGATCAGGATTTTACGACACTATCCACTTGTTATAATGGGAAAGGCAATATCCCTTCAGGCAAAACACTACCACTTTTGTCCACTGGCCACCAAAATCAACCAGAACTGAAAGTTCTTTAGTGTTGCTTTTAAGGCAAACAACTATAAAGTATTTTAGATTAACCACTGAAATTTTGTTTGACATTGTATCCATTTGGTGTTAACTCAAACAAAACCTAATATTTATCTTGTCCACTGCAAATTTATGCCTATACATATTGCAAGCAATTCAGATTACCAAGTTCATTTTGTATAAAAAGTTAAATTTTCAGCTGTGCTACTCTTGTGTTTTTCATCCATCCATTCCTATTCCTGCTCATCAATTCTTTTTTTCTGAACTCTGTTTGTTGAATTTGCCATTTGCGCTTTAAAGCTGTATAAAAGTGACCAAGAGCTCTAAAGACTTTAGTCTAGATAAATATTTAATTTTGCAGAGAGAAATTTTATAGGAATTCTTAGAAAACAAGATGGCCAGTATTAGTTCAACAGTGTTTTTATTCTCTATATTCTATACATGTTTACATGTAATTACTCAATTTATCAAAACATCTGATCGTTATCACTCAATATAAGAGTCACTTTATTGAGTCCATGAAATTGGAACGTGAATTTATTAAATTCAATTGACGTTTGACATTAAAGCAGCTTTTGTGGTTGGATAAAACATACATCTGATCTGGTACAGTGGTAATAAAAAAAAAAAATAAAAAAAAATAAAAACTTTTACAAAGTTAAGTGTTTAGTCAGAGTTTAGTCGCAGCGCGAATGGCTTTTGTAATATTTGTGTGATCTGTGGTCACCTCTGTGCTGAAAAACTAAATAATTACACCAAAAGCATTGTCAGCTGTATAAATGGTGTTGTAACTCAAATCTTGGAGATAACAGATGCATCATTATTTTTTGTTTTGTTGCACAGCTAGGAGGCCTGAAACTGAGGATGCAGCATTGCAGAGGGGAGGGTGATGCAATTTGGAGGACTTTATCTGGGCATGAGCAAACAAGACAGAGGAAAACAAGATAAATCTAGGGAAGTAAAATGAGAGAAAATAAGTGTGTGTGTGTGTGCGTGGATGTGTGTGTGAGCATGCATGCAAGTGTGTGTATGCACACACTGAGTATGAGTTTCTATTTTTTTGTGTTTTTTTTCTTTTTTCAGCAGGCAGAGAATGCTCAGATCTCACACTCCATCTCAGACCTCCTGCCTTGAAACACATTATACACTACAGAAGAAAAAGGCTCAACCAAAATTCAACCTACTGATTTTCTATGTAATGTTTTAGATTATTACCAAAAGTCATTAAGTTATGCCTACAAATTTATATTGAGATAGTTAAACAGGATTTGCACAACTAAATTGAAAATATAGAAGAACATTTTTAAAACATCTTAATTGTGGGCTTTCAAGTTTTAGATCTTCCTTTTTGTATTGTCTATGAGGTTTCTCTTTAATAAAGTTATTGAACAATCAAGCACAGTGATATCATAGAAGGGAAAGTAAGACTGGTACTTTTGACCATTGCCTTAAAGTTTATCAGAACAGTAAAACAGTAAGACTCCCAAAAATTTCATGGTAAAATGCTGTACTTCATCTAGTATGATTTGTGTCATGTTTTTCAAGATTCTGACACACATAAACAGAGGACTCTCAGGAGTTCAAAGTTAAAGAGTTTATTGAATGAGTGTAAGTGGTCTTCTGACAGGAATCCAACTGGGATAGCGTCAGGAGATGACGGGAAACAGAGGGATCACAAGAAACGACAGGAACTACGCAGGAGACCGGAAACTCCTGCAGGTTGAGGACAGAGAAGGTGAGCAAGGTTGCGGGCAGAAGATGATTAGCAGGAGTCAGTCTTACTTGGAGTGAGTGTGGTTGACCTCAGGGAGAAGTCAGCAGCTGAGATTTTCAAAGTAGATGGTCCAGAAAGGTTTGTTATCCACGGGGTGCATGGATGGCTGAACTAGCAGACCGAGTTGAGCTGAGTAAGGTTGCGGGGAACAGGATGACTGAATCGGACCGGGGTTTCAACTGGAGAATATGAGCACTGGTGAGGTTTGGAGTTCCTGAAGGTGAGCACAAGATACAGTTACTAGATGCACGGAAAAACATGGGAGGACAATTATAACAAGAGAACATGGAAACTAGAGAACTTGAACACTTGTAAAACCAGAAGACAAAAACTAGACAGGAGTAACAAACACTCAGGCGACGTGTACTTCTTCTTCTTTTCTATCATGGCGGATCGCAAGCAACTTTAAGGTGCATTCCGCCACCTACTGTACATGAGTGTGTAACAATATTTCTTTACATCAATTAAATTCAATTTTTTAATTTTGTATTTTGAAGATAAATAAATAATGTTTTCCTTAATCTGCAAATATCCAGCATGTCTCCCTCATTTCCCAAAATTCCTTTTAGACTCCATTCCTGACCTGTCCTTCCAACCATTCTTCTCAATTTCTCTCTTTCAGGTTCATATTTTTTACAGTTCATCAATACATGTTCTACATCTTCTTTCTCTCCACATCCTTCACATTTATCATTACTTTTCCTCCCTATCATATACAAAATATAATTTAAGTAGGTATGACCTACTCTCAATCTGCTCATTGTTATTTCCTCCCTTCGATTTCTCATTTTAATATTTCTAATCAATACTGACTTTTGAACTCTATGCAATCTTCTACCCTTCTTATCTTCATTCCACCTTTTTGCCATTTTTCCATCTCTTCACTTTTAATATGAGATTTCCCTTCCCCTTTCCCAAAAGGAATTGTAATTGTTATTGCCCCGTTTAAAGCCCTCTTTGCTAATTTATCTGCCTTTTCATTGCCTTTAACACCTTCATGAGCTGGTACCCAACAGAACCAAATATCAATGCCACCCCTGTGTAATCTAAATAGACTGTGTTGAATTTCTAAAACTTAATCTTTCCTATCATTTCCTTCACCCTGAATACTTTCTATAACTGCTTTGGAATTTGTGCATATCACCACCCTGTCTGGTCTAACCTCCTCTACCCATTGTAAACTAAGTTTAACAGCCACCATTTCTGCTGCAGGCAACATGTAGCTGGTCCACTGCTCCTTAAGTACAGCTCAGCTTCATCAGGGAGATGGAGAACACCTGTGCAGAGCGCACAGGTGTAGAGAGACTCTCAGCTGGTTCTCTGGCGAGCCCTAGTGGACAACCTGAGCGATGGAATACCTTAGGCTGACAATTTGGAAAGAAATGCTAGATGAAAAGGAATACATTTTAACAGCGAATATTTTCTTTGAAACTGCAGTCCAAGTCAGAACAGCTTCATAATAGGGAAGTCCCAGCCCAATTGTTGATATCCCAGTTGAAGTTTGGACACATCTTTTGTATATGTCATTGGCCAGCACACAAACATTACCATATTTGGTATTTCTGTATATATAGTTTTTACAGAGTTGTTGACACATACAGATTGTCCATATGGTGCTTATCACCAAAAACGAGTCAACCGATATCTCTTTTTTAACACAAGGAATGAAATGGTTCTTGCCCGTGTCCTGTGTACTTGGTTGTGTAATAGCTGAGATGGAATTGAGAAGACTCTTCAAAAGACAAAAAACCAGGAAAGCACCAGGCCCAGATGGAGTATCACCGTCATGTCTCAAAGCTTGTGCTGACCAACTGGCTCCTGTTTTTTCAAAGATTTTTAACGAGTCACTGGAGCTGTGTGAAGTACCATCCTGCTTGAAACGCTCCACCATCATCCCAATTCCCAAGAAACCCTCCATCACAGGACTTAATGACTATAGACCGGTTGCCTTAACATCTGTGGTCATGAAATCCTTTGAACGACTGGTCATGACACATCTCAAGAGCATCACTGGCCCCCT
>JAVLVB010000433.1:1783498-1796832 GCA_032876305.1 Orestias chungarensis | reverse complement strand
GCTTTTATTGTGGGTTCTATCATTGAATTAATCTCAGCCACTAACCTGGCTCTCTGTCCTCTGAGGTTCCTGTTGCTGGTGGAGTTATCATATTGATTTATTAGTAAAACTGTTAATTTCTGGTTAGAAATTTGGGTAATCTGTTTCTTTGGTCATTACAATAGTTATTTTTGCAGTAATAATTATCAAAAAACTTTCAACTGAATTTTTAATTTCCATTAAATTTTCAAAAGACTCTCTGCATGCTAAAAAGAAAAACATAATAATTTGGGTTACCCTTGTTTAAATGTCTATTTTTTCAATCAAGTCAGTTGATTGGGAAAATGGAAACGGCAATGAAGAGCGATGCCCAGACGTAAAGTAACAAGATCTTTACAGTCAGAAGTGAAGAAACTACCATGTTTACTGTATCACAATATACAATTTGGAACACACAAGCCTGCTCTAACTATGTTTAATGTGTTTTCAAGAATCAAGAATCAGTTTATTTATATAGCGCCAATTTACAACAGGTGTTGTCTCAAGGCACTTCACAGAAAATCAATTAAAATCAAAGATACATTCTAACAAATCAATTTGAAAAAGATCCAATCTAAGGAACCCCAGCAGATTGCATCGAGTCATTGACTTGCAGCATTCACTCCTCTGGAATTAGCGGGCAGAAACAACTGCTTGTGTTGTCGTTGACTTTACAGCAATTCCTCATACTGAGCATGCATGTAGCGACAGTGGAGAGGAAAAACTCCCCTTTAACAGGAAGAAACCTCCAGCAGAACCAGGCTAAGTACAAGCAGCCATCTGCCACGACCGACTGGGGGTTTTAAAAGACAGAAAGCTAAATTAGAAGCACAGGATACTGAAATACAAGAGTTTATAGTAGCAGTTGTAGAACGTCACTGGAAGCATCTCAGCCCATGTTCTCATCCAAGAAGCTGTCTCAGCTAATAGAACGCCAGCCCAGGTGTTATCACTATGGAGAGAAGAACACTAAGAGAAAACAAAAGGTTAACAAGGTTGAAATAAGCGTAACTAAGTAGATTGGACAAAGGAAGAAAGTAGCAGAGAGAGAAGTGGTCAGATTGTCCTCCAGCAGTCTAAGCCTATAGCAGCATAACTATAGAAAAACTTAAATAACTTAACCCTATAGAGTGAGACATGAAGAAGGTAGACCAGAGGAGAACCGTCTGTCAAGACTGAGTTCCTCCCCTGCCGGATTAGGCTGTATTCTCTACCTCCTCCTGACTATAAACTTTATCAAACAGGAAGGTTTTAAGCCCAGATTTGAAACTAGACAGGGTGTTTGCCTCACGGACTAAAGCTGGAAGCTGGTTCCACAGGAGAAGAGCCCGATAACTGAAAGATCTGCCTCCCATTGTGCTTTTAGAGATTCTAGGAACCACCAGTAAACCTGCAGTCTGAGAGCGAAGTGCTCTGTTTGGGACATAAGGAGTAATCAGATCTCTGATATACGATGGAGCTTTATTAGTGAGGGCTTTATATGTCAAAAGAAGAATCTTAAAATCCATTGTAAGTTTGACAGGGAGCCAATGAAGTGTAGCTAAAATTGGGGAGATATGATCTTTCTTTTTAAGCTTCATCAGAACTCAAAAAGCTGCAGCATTTTGGACCAACTGTAGACTTTTAGTTGAATTTTGTGAACTTCCTGCTAATAAAGAGTTACAATAGTCCAGCTTTGAAGTAACAAATGCATGGACTAGCTTTTCATTATCTATCCTAGAGAGAATATTACTAATTTTTGCTATTTTCCTAAAATGAAAGAAGGAAATCTTTTCATGCCCGTTTGTAATCCGCTTTCTAGTCATTTCGGACAACTAAAGTTATTTATTTAGAAATATTAGCATTGTAAATGTAGGTTAAGTAATTTAAAATAAAAAAGTAAAAAATTATATTCTGACAACAGAGCAAATTAGAGTCTTGTTCAGTCAGTAAGGAAGAGGAGCACTTGTCTTATTTAGACTGAATGGAGTTAATTCACAGCTTAACCACATACCTACAATGCTTGTGCTCCAGAAAAAGACTGAACATTCAATTTGTCAATAATAGGTGTTTGAAGTTTTTAGAGACACCTATCCCTCACACAAAACAAAATAAAAGATTGCCTACAGAAGAAGAGCAGCAGGAAGACACGCTCCAAATCTCAAGGGCCTAAAGAGAGACAGTGATCTTCAATTACCAGCTGCTCTCTTCCATTTAGACAAAAAAAAAGAGAGAGGAACAAGAAGAATGCTAGCAGTTGGGTCAGGGAATTGTAAATATAATATTTAGAAAATAAGCTGGAATCAGGTTGGAGCTGCAATAAATCACAAAGGAAGATATATCTGAGATAATGGAAATTATTTTATACATTGCATCCTATAGTAGGGGCATCTTTATTTCCTAGACTTCACATCATTTAGAGTGCATTTCAGTGGGTTCTCATTTATTGATCATATCATTTGTAAAACCAACTTTCTGTTTGTTGCTTTATAACCATCTGACAATAGGGAATTTCTGTCATGAATCACCTCGTCTACCCTCACCCTAAGCAACTGTTCCCAATAGAGTTATTTGCAATTCCAAACGAGTTTCTGCTGGCAGATCTGTGTACTCAGGCCAGAACAGTGACAGTAGTGGAGTAGAGTTGAGTCAAGTTGTGGGGAAACAAGCACAGAGTCTAATTCAACATTGTGCTTCCCAGCAGTGGCTATTGACACGGCTGTCAGAAGAGCAAACAATAAATGTCTTGTTCTGTTTTCCACCTTCACTTACATTCTATCACAAGAAAAAAGCTCTAGTTTGTTTTTTCTAACGATGAAGATTTGAAGCTAAATGATATTTCAAATCCACTTTGTTTTTTTCAGCATGAATTCTGGGTGATTTTCTTAATTTTAATCACCTATTTTCTTATATTAATAAATTAGATTACAAACATTATCAGAATAACTCAACCATAATCTATCTATGTTTTTTTGGAGCTTGAAAGGGGTCTGGCTTTATTTTCTGCTCAGCCAGCAGGAAGTTTTGCATGGCAATTTAAAAAGTTGCCTAAACCACTAGATTCCAGCCTTTGGGCAAGAAATTAAAATACACGACTTGTATCCGTCTTCAACTTCATGCATGAGGTTCTGAATTTGCATTGTTGACGTAGTTGAGCCTTAAGCCTATGAATACCAAAGTTCAAAGTCAAAAAGGCCATGAGCAGAAGGCAGACGCAGAAAAAATACCAATCACACTTTGTAATGACAAAAAAGAAAACATAATTATATAGAAAGGTAAATAGAAATGGTTCTGATTGGGCTTTTTCATATGTTTAATGCATAACATTACACAAATTTCTAAGTTCCTGTTCAAGTTGTGGAAATAAGATATGCCAGCAGGTGAAACTTCTAAATTGGTGTCAAATATGACAATTACTGACTGCTTAAATGTGCAGTCAATAAATATTTTTGTTTTGTTTTAAATTTATTATTTAAAATATTATGCACAATATGAGAATGATCTGTTAAAAAAAAAAATCAAGTTCTTCTGGCTCGTTAACATTGGTTCTACTGCCATTACAAGAAATACCAAGCTCAGGTCAGAGAGAACTAAGCTGAATACAGAGCAATATCTTACCATTGACAGCCATGCTTGTTTACAGGAGGATGGAGGAATGAGTGGAGCACAGCAGACATTATGGGGAGGAACCAGTAAGGTGCAGTTGTTCAGTATGTTCAGGCTAATTCCACTTTTTTATTAGAACTTCCTGAGTAATCAAAAATCTGTTTGATATAGAGCCAATTTACAACACATGGTATCTCAAGGTACTTAGCAGCCTCACAACTCCATGTATAACCAGGACCCCCTTGCAGAGGATCTCCACCTCCAACCAGAGCCCACTGGAGAGGATCTCCAGCCCCAACCAGAGCATGCTGGGCAAGCTCTCCAGCCATCAGAGAATGCAGCTGGATATATTTTTCAGCCATCAGGAAACGCCGCTGGAGAAGATCTCCGAAGCTGAGGAATGCCAGTTGCCCTTGGAAATGGAGCTTTGTGGTGTGTGCTACACAGTTCCAGAGCCCCATTGTGGGTTCCACCGAAGACCTTCTGCTCCAGAGGCTCCAGATGGGGTTCAATGCGACCCGCCTCCTGCTTCAGAGATTCCCGAATGGGTCATGTGTGACCCGCCTACTGCTCCAGAGATTCCCGAGGGGGTCAGGTGTGACACGTCTCCTGCGATTCCCGAGGGGGTCCAGTGTGACCCCGCCTACAGCCTCTATAATTCCCATGAGGAGTGCGGGACCTACCTTAGTCCTACTAGCTTTCCACACACCATCTACCGCTTTGGCTCTACTTCCTACTAGCCAGTTCAGGACAGTTTGCCAGCCGGGGCAGCCGGGTGTGGCTTGCCTCCGGTCCCAGAACTAGCCGGTGTGGTTGTGTGTAGCTCGTCTCCGGTAGGAGTGTGCATCCAAAATGGTGAGAGACATCAACCTGGGTCCAACCCAGAGCTTTGTCGTTGGTACCTCCTAGCTCCGGAGCTCCGTTGTGGGTCCCTCTTAGCTCTGAATCTACATTGTGGGTGCCATCCCTGCAGCTGCCGTCTGCGGCCTACTCTGAGGGTTCCTTGCGGTCTGAACCCTCCACTGAGGGTTCTCCGCCGGTGTCGTCTGTGGTCTCAAGTGAGGGTTCCCGCCGCCAACCTGCTGGGTGACCTCCAGTACATCTTTGTGTGGCCTCCAGATTTTTGTGGGTTCAAGCACCCTTCTGGGTGGCCTCCAGATCCTTGTGGGTTACGCCTTCCTGCTAAGTAACTTCCAGATCTTCGTGGATTCCGCTGCCCTCTTGGGCAGCCTCTAGACCTTCGTGGATTCCGCCGTCCTGCTTGGCAGCCTCCAGATCTTCGTGGGTTCCGCCGTCCTGCTTGGCAGCCTCCAGGTCTTCGTGGGTTCCGCCAACATGCTGGATGTCTTCCAGATCTCCGTGATTCCCCCTGCCATCTTGCCAGGTGGCCTCCAGATCTTCACAAATTCTGCAGTCCTGCCGGGTGGCCTCCAGATCTTCACAAGTTCCTCCGTCCTACTGGACGCCCCCCATCTCTTCATGGACTCTGCCTTCCCCCGCTACTGCCGGCATCTTTTTTGGACTCTACCGTCTTCCAGGACGCCCGCCATCTCTGTATTGACTCCAAATCTTTGTGGATTCCGACATCCTGCTGCGAGACCTCCAGAGCTTAGAAATCTTAGGGACCTGTTGATATGGGACTTATATTATTATAACTATAAATCAAACCACATTAATCAGTATCAAACCATCAGATGGCTCTGGTTGAGCTTAATTTTTCAAAAACAAAACAGTCGGTCAGCAACAGATAGATAGATATTGTTTAGCATATACTGTTCATATAATCATGGAAATTGGTTAATAATGACCGATTGATTTGTGGAATATCACTAATGTTATCTTATGTGGGGTACAAACACAATTAAAATTTTTGATTTTATAAAATAATTGATTTGATTTAAACTGGATTTAAAGCGGTTAAACAAATAAAAACTACATGACTTTTAAGATAAACCCGGCACATCTAAAAAAAAAACTATTTCATGAACGTGATTTTTTTCGGCATCTGGTTGTATGCAATAATCAGTATTAACACTACATTGCAAGTAAACATTTGCAACGTTTCATGATGAATTAGCCAAAAAAAAAGTATTTTACACAAGAAATATTTTGGGGAAGTTGTTCATAATCTAAGGTTTAATCTATTTTACCAGTAAATTACATTTAAATATTGTAAATAGTGAAATCAGGCAGCGCTGTGAGCCAGTATTATTTATAGCTGTATAAACCAACAGTTTAACCACTCCAAAATTCAGGACAATGCCATTCAGGGAGGAGGATTAATTTGCTGTGCTGATGAAAACAAGATGTGGCCCTCTTTGTTTTTTAACGTGACGCATCTCCTGAGATTATGGAGCAAGTAATCAGCCTTGCTGTAAGCAGATCTGCATTGTGGATGATGACTTTTTCAGTGTAAAATATCTTGTTTTCTCATAGCCGATCTCCTTTGTGTTGTCATGTCTATAGTTTGTTTTCTGTATCATTTTGCATTCTCCCTGTTGAGTTTACAGTGCTAATGTATTTGCTGATAGAGTGTTGCTGAATGCAGGCCAGAGACGCAGGACTTTGCTTGCTAATTACTGAAAGATAAACAACTGTAGTGTCCTTCCAACATAATACAAAGCATGCTAGTTAGTTAATAATTTTCTTACCTGAACTGACTCCTGGGGAAGCTGTGGCACCTGAACATTGAGGCTCTGCATCCAAACAACAACAAAAGGCATGGGAAATAAAAAGGACTGCTTCTTTGGAAAATGTACTTGGTCATTATAGCATAATTAAACCAACAGAGTATTTTTAAAGTTCTTACAGGTCAGACGTTGGTTCGGTGTGCTTATCAGAGCAACAACAAACACAAGAATGATGAGAATTATTATCAAATACCCTGTAAACTGTAGTCCAAATAGTAGTCCCGGTAGGAAACTTAACATCAAACATTCCCTTCAAAAACACTTTAATTATTTCCCGTCTCTGAAATTATTGCCCTTTATGTATTTAGGCATTTTATTGGAAATCAATTTTGTCATCCTATTTTTCATCTAAAACACAGTTTGAACTAACCTATCTACACATAAAACATCCAAGTTCTTCTTGAATTAGAAAGGATAAAAAACAATTTCCATGTGTTTACAAATTTTTTAGTGGAGCTCTGTGTCGAGATTATGTGATGTCAGCCTCTTGTCTTCATTAAACATTATTTTTCAAGACTTCAGCTTAGATAAAATAAATGAATAAATAATTAAATCATACAGTACCAACTACTATTTACCCAAAAGACTGTCAAATTGTTTTTTCTTTGCTTTATATATGACAGCATACAGAGGAGCTACAGTATGTATTTCACAGGTTAAATGTTTCATACTGGTAAGACAAAGTGTAAGAATCATATTTTTTGTAGAAAAGTTACCTTCTGCAGCTTTAATGAAAACTGTGTTTCATTCCTCCTTAAAGAATGTTATTTTCAAAACATACTAATAATCTGACAAAGCGAACCCCAATTGAAATTCAGGTTATTTGTTGCTGTAAAGCACAGCAGTACTCCAGCAAATAAACCCATTTTGATTGTTTATTTTTATTTTTATACTTTGCTATAACTAGAATTGATTTAAGTTTCTTTGTCTGTGATTTATTTTATTTTTTTTCCTTTTTTGTGGTTGTTATTTCAACTGCTTGCTCAACCAGGAGACCTAGAAGACTCGACTGCTTTAAATTGTTTCTTTCTTTTTCACATTGGGGCATAAAATTGAAACCAGTCCCAAAAGCTTAAAGCCTGAAACTGCAAAGAAACTTCTTTACTTCGCCCCCGATTTCTCTTATGAGGGAGAGAGAGAGAGAGAGAGAGAGGTGGACCAGTGGGAGGATAGATGAGGGGCAGAAGGTGGGTGGAAGGGCGTTCAGTGCTCACACAATGAAGCGACAGGGTTCGTTTCGTCTTCTGAGGATTTGACAAATCCGGAACTGTGTCGAGAAGCTTTAGACAGAAAGGAAAGGCCCGCCAGAGCAGAACTGCCGAGCATGACAACCAGCTTTAGTTGATGTCATTGTATTCAAATTTACAGCATCCCCAACACTTATCACCTCGCTGCCACCCTCCTCGGCATGCGTGGGCCCACTTTGAAGATGGATCACTGTGGAGAAAGAACACATATTTCCTTTTTTTCGAAAGTCAGATTGGCACAAATTGAAGTAGAGGAAATGTATATGTGTGTCAGCGGGGCACAATGGGAAGCACACTGTAAAAAATATACACCTTAAGCTGTCAGTGTTACCCAAATAACTCTAAACTCTTACCTCATGATAAAAAATGGTACCATGGAAGTTATAAAAAAAATAATTAACTGGATTTGGAGCAATTTAGCAGACAGTTTAAAATAAATTTGACAATTGATCTAAAATTAAAGCTGCAGGTGCATTTGAACCAGATGCTTTGTAGTCATCAACAAGCTTACAATACTTTTGTGACTGATTTGGTCTGGATTTAAATTGTTTGGTTTTCTGCCACAAGTTTGGCTTATAAACATAATACCACACGTTTTCAGTAGAGTTGTTGTCATGATCATTCCAAAAGTCTAATTTTGGTCTTACTTTATCCACTTTAGAGCAAGTTATATCAGTCTATCCATCGATTTATCAATCCGTAATTAGATTTTGTATTAAGTTTTTATGATTTTTGGAATTTCTTTTTTTTTTTTTTGTAAAGTGCCTTGAGACAAGATGTGTTGTAAATTTGTGCTGTATATGTAAACTGAGTCATGGGATAATCTGTCATTGGGCAAAGGTTTCAAAATTAAGTTTAAATATCCCTTTGCCCAGGAAAACTCCAGCTTTTTTCTGAGTTGGGCTTCCCAAGCCATAAAAAGTGTGCAAACTAATTCTTGCATGTTTTGTTTCTTTCTGGTGTCTCTTGTTAGGGGAAAATACCCAGAAAGCAAAGAGACATCCAGATGTCCGAACCTACAAAATCAACATGAGTTTATGTGAAGTGTGACCAGCTGTAAAGTTTCTGTTTTTGTCCACCACTAGTATTCCAATAATGGATTTAATTCTTAAACCAATATCTAAACCCTAATTTAAGCTGCGTGTATCAAAATTATCAATAGTTCATTCATTCATGTTACTCAATCAATGGCCAAAGGTTAGGGTTTACTGTCGAAACTTCACTACAGTAAATGCTCATAATATACCATGATCAACTGATGCAGCACCTTTGTTACAGCATACTCCCACTCTATCCTCCCACCAAACGTGGATAAAAAATAAACTTTGTAGAACAACTAGAGACAGACTGGCCTGAGAACTGTAAACAAATATATAATTGGATATTATTATTATCATTATTTAGCTCCTGATCATGTAGTATGTCAAAGACTTTGGTCAACAATTGCAGTTTTAACAAATTTTATTATTTCCTTGATTTTAGAACTGTTAATATTTTGCTCAAAATATATATTTTTTGGTCAAAACTGGACTTAAGATAAATGGTTCCTTAGTTTGAAATTAAAATAAATTTCTTATTACGAAATACCTTTTTACTTCTTCTATTTTAGAAAATTTGAAAAGCCTATTACGCATATTTTCTTTCCAAAATTCAATATCTAAAAACTGCTGGCAATGAAATCCCAAAATGTATGAATACAAATACAATGATTTGCAAGCGCTAGATTCTAGCATTACAAACACATTTAATTGCTGATATGATAATTTTTATATGAAAATTTTAAAAACCTGTTCATATTTTGCCCCTGACTTTAGCTTTAGTTCAGAGCAGGACAATTGACTCACACTACCTGCCTCACAAGGCCTGACAACCAGAAATGTGTCCAATAAACTACAGTAGTGGCATAATGAAGTGTTGGGAGCCACTGACACTTGCAGAATCTCTCAGCAAACAAACAGCAAAGGAGAGTCGAGACGTTCAAAGAGACACGAGAAGATGACATTGCAGAAATGGTTTTCTCAGAAATACTGTTCACACCATCAGTAACACACCGAAACAGAGTGCAATAGATACTGCTGAGTCCTGCAGGACACAGAGATGACATTTCTCTCTTTTCCCCAAAGAAAAGCCACTCAACAACACCTCCTGGTAAAAAGGAACTTTTAAACTTCTCTGCTAAAAACAGCTGCAGGATAAGAGTGTTTCAGTCCGACCTTTCCTTATTATTTAGATCCAGGTAAGATGAATAGTTTGTCAGTCAAATATATACAAAGAACACAGATATTGAATAGCCATATTTACCCACCGTTTCCAGATAAAAGACAAGGCACTGTGTAAAATTTGAAGCCAAAAGCATGCAACACAAAACAGATGAAAATATTAAAATTTAATTTTAAGAATAAAATGAAAATGAAAAAAAAAACACAAAGCATGGATGGTTAATTGGGAATACAACAAAAATATTCTGCCATATAAATTTTCAAAAGATAGATCCAGGTTTTTAAACCGATTGTGTCACTATTTAGCTCCTTTTCAAACCCTCTTACACAGCAGGCCGTTAAACTCAGTAAAGAAAGTTCGGGAAGCTATGTGCAAAACTTTTTGGCTTAAAGGTATGTCCACTTTTGCCAATCATCACAAAGGTAAAAAGTTACAAACAACTATTTTTCCTGGACCTGAGGCAAATTTGTTGAGAATCTTAGCTACCTCTAAAATATAACCTTCTCCATGGTAAAATATTAGCCTACTGTGTCATAAGCATAATGAAATAAATCTTTAATATATGTATTGTGTCAAAAATGATTATTATTTAAAACAATTTACCAACAATGTTTTAAAACCATCCATTCTCAAACGTTTACGTTTTCACTGTAGCCTTAAAGCTAAAAGAGGAAGTAGAAGTAAAGCGATAAACTAAAATAACGGATTGGCAAAAAGTAAACCTGGCTTTTTTTTTTTTTACATAATGATAACAACAAACAAACAAAAAATAATAAAATAAAATAATAAATAAAATAAATGAAGTATGTAACAATACATTAAGCCTATTGTTTTAACTAAGGATTTAAAAAAGCAAAAAATTGGAATTCTATTTCAGTACCAAGTTAAAATATTTTGCTGTGATCCAGTTATCTCAAACTGATTCCTGTATTTTCGCTTGCGAAGTCTTGCACTTTACATACAATAATTGCATTAAAACATGCAAACAATTAAAGTTTGTGCAAAAAACATATCACCCAGTGTTTTTTTTTTTTTTATTATTTGTGTAATATCATGTAAAATAAGGATAACCAGAATTGCTTTTCGATTTATGCACCATCTTCTTAATTACTAGCCTATGTGTGCAACAAAGCCTGTTTTTAACTTATGAGGCATCCATGACCAGCCTGTCCTCCAAAACAAAACATGCAATAAGCCTGAAGGACTCTACCTTTACACGCCTAACCCTAAATCCTTCTGGTTCAGGAGTAAAAAAAAATAAAAAAGACTCAGCTGTTTACGTGGAGAAGCTGTTTAGACAGACAAAAAAACAACCATAAATAACATTTTTAGACAAAAAATTTCGACCATATACGACGGTTTTTAGAGACATTCATTTTCGGACTCATAGCATATTTTAATTTGGAGCATGTGTTGTCCATGACATAAACCAAATATTTAATCTGTAGTCCTGTTTTCTTCCTCTCTGTCCATTTACAAATTTGCTATCTACAATGTGCTTGTGTGTGTGTGTTGAGTGTTGTATTTAGCTTTACGTAGTTGCTTTTGTAGCAAGCTTTCTGAAAATTTACTCGTTCAGAAAACAATATTTCTTGTAACACCAAGAAATACCTTAAGTGTTATGTCATGAATACATTAGGGATTAAAGCTTTGGTGAGCATTATTTACTAAGACATTCACCTTAGCTCTGATTATTTATTTTTTTCCTCAAATAAACTTTTCTTTCATATATATTTTTAGATTAATGTCGATGAAGGTAAGACATCAACTAGTGAGATGTATTATAAAGTTAAAGTTTGAGAGAAAAACCTTTGGAAAGGCAAATATAACGTTGTATTATTATTATAATTGTCCTTCCCTGCTACATATGGGGATAGGCCCTAGCCGTTCAGTGAAAACTATATTATCAATATTTGATAAGCACAATAAAATATATATTTGTTCCAACTTTACCATCATTGCTTAAACAGTAATTTCACATGGAACAAGCCCCATCTCACAATATATCTTATAATGCAACCAAAATTATTATAATTCACTTCACAATATTTACTTCTTGTTCACAGTCTAAGATGAGGAAGATGCTGAGCACAATCACTGCTGTATTACGACTTCTTGTGTAATTAGAGTTTCACAGGAAGGCCTCATACATTCACAGCTCCCTTGTTTGAATAGTCCATATAAAGCCGTGTTAATCTTGTAGTACAGAGTGTTGACTGATGTCTGAATCAGCTCTCTAACCCGTCCTGTCAGCACTGAAGGAGGAGGGAGTCTTTTATCCACCCACAGTATGACTGCTGTGTGTGTAGCACCTCCTCATAAAGAATTTTCTACGTGCTACCTCACTACGGCGAGCCCCAGCACTTTGTTTTCAAGAGTTCAGCAAACCGTAACCAAATAAAGCAAAAAAAACAAGCATAGGGTTGGTTTATTGTGGTGATGTGTTGGAGCAGAGAGATGTGAAAATAAACATGCGTAAAACGTAAATATAATCATTCGCTCTTTCTTGTTTTCCTCCAGATTTCCTTTATCTTCTTTGCCTTTCAGTGATTTCAGGTGATGCTTGTTTGATAAACAGCAACGAATCTCTAAATCTTTTATATGAAAACAAAGTACAACTTTTTCTACTTGGCTTTATGTCTTAGAATGACACGTGAAAGATATGCAGAGATGCACAATTTAGTTTCTTGGGTAAATATCATTGCCTGCATATGTCTTTCAGTTGTTGACTACTGATATGTTTACATCAGAGAGATCAGCAGAGATGAGGACACCAATGAACCTGAAGATGTGGATCGAGCAGGTGATGCTGAGTCTCCAGTATATCTTTATTACCTCTAAAGAATGATTAGTTGGACAGCCAAAGATCAAAAAGGATCAAAAATCACAATTGTGAGAAAACGCAAGAACAGGACTAGGGGGGTTTCAATTTTGTTTTGTTTTCTAGCTCTGACAGAAACTGTAAATAGTGCTCCTGCAAATTCAACAAATTAAGAATTTATATCATTTTATACATGTCAGGCTGTAATTATAGCTTCTGACCCATATACAAAACAAGCACTCTCAGTAGTATAATTATAAAGTTCATTAAATAATTGGATGTGAAATTGAGCCAGTGTGGATGAACGGCAACAGATGACGGAGGGGAACCAGAGGTAAGAGGGAATCGACGCAGGAGACTGGAGAACACTGAGGGTTAAATACAACGGGTGAGGTGATGCAGGCGGAGCGTCATGATTAATGACAACGGTCTGACTTTCAGATGGGTTGTGGTGAATACCAGGAGGAGTGAGTGGTGAGCCTTTCCAGTCCGGGCAGATTGTCCGAGGGGGAGAGCACGATGGAAGATAAAGTCTGCAGCGAGCAGACCGAGCGGAACCAGCTGAGCGGTGGACCAGAGGATTTCGAGGATCCAGAGGTAACTTGAAGGTGTGTATTCTGGTGATGGTAGAAACCTGGGTGGAGCACAGGATATGATGAGGAGCAAAAAAACTAAGTATCAAAATAATCCAAAGTATCAAAATAAACAAACACCAAACTACAAAAGCTCTTAGGCCTGGGGGAATAAATAACT
>JAVLVB010000433.1:1753573-1783398 GCA_032876305.1 Orestias chungarensis | reverse complement strand
GAACCAGCTGAGCGGTGGACCAGAGGATTTCGAGGATCCAGAGGTAACTTGAAGGTGTGTATTCTGGTGATGGTAGAAACCTGGGTGGAGCACAGGATATGATGAGGAGCAAAAAAACTAAGTATCAAAATAATCCAAAGTATCAAAATAAACAAACACCAAACTACAAAAGCTCTTAGGCCTGGGGGAATAAATAACTACAGGTGAACTAGAAACCTGAGACATAAACTTGAGAGTAAATATCACTTAGAAAAAAACTAGAGACAACTGGCACTAAGAGTTAAGTGTTACTGGATGCAACTAATGCTCAGGTGTCGAGTACGTGGTCCACCACTCCTTTTATTCTGGTCCAGCTCGTTATCACTAAGTGGCTGCACCTTGCCTGGTAAGCATCTTGTGTGGCACTCCAGCAGAGGAACTCTGGCGACCCCCACTGGACAACCTGGAAAGTGACTGAAAAGACTCAACCTGACAGTACCCCCCCCCTCAAGGACCACCACCTGGCACCACCTGACGATGAGGAAGAGGCCTCAAAATCCCTAATGAAGCTGGTGTCCAGGATAACGGAGCGGGGCACCCAGCTACGCTCCTTGGGACCGTAGCCCTCCCAGTCGACGAGATACTGGTGACCCCGACGTCGTCAACGGGAAGCCACAATCCTCCGGACATCGTAAGCCGGGTGCCCATCAATGATACGGGCGGGCGGAGGGGCAACGGCTGGAGAGCACAAAGTACTGGTCTGAACAGGCTTAATCTGTGACCCATGAAATGTGGGGTGGATCTTGAGGCTGGGAGGGAGGCAGAGACAAATGGTGGAAGGACTGATGACTGATTCAATGGTGCAGGGACCGATAAAACGGGGGGAAAGCTTACGGGAGACGGACTTCATTGGGAAATCTCAGGCCAAAAGCAATACCTGCTGACCGGAGGAGTAGGTGGGAGATGGGATGCATATCCGGTCAGGATACTTCTTGTTCATGATTGATGATCGTTGGAGTGCTGAGACTGTATTCTTCCAGACTGAGCGGATGCGGCGGATGTGATGTTGGACGGAGACGACCGAGATATCCCTCTCATCAGCAGGAAAGAGTGGTAGTTGGTAACCCAGGGAGATCTTGAAAGGGGAATAACCAGTGGCGGTAGAGGCGTGAGAGGGTTGAATATAAAACCTGCAGGCCAGTACTTCTCGAGAACAAGAGTTGAAGACCCTTGGTTTACATCCTAATCTTTCTACAGCCTCAGAGTCCTTCCTGAATAAGTTGCTAAAAATATAAGGAACTGATGTGTTCCAACAGATGTGCAAATTACACAAAACGTTTTTGTATGATTTATTTTGTTTTACTGTTAAGCAGACAACCCAATCTAGGATTGTCCTGTTTTTCAAGATTATCAGCCCTACTTCTACAGAGTCTATTTTTAAGTAGTAAAAAGTAAACATGATAGTTCAATAAAAGCAATGTTAAATGATGTTACTATAAGCAATAGATTAAAGTATTCTGGTGTAAACTAAATTTTCTAAAAGAACACAACCTACCCTAATTAATTAAGCTGTGACTTTAAGTTGTAAAGTCCAACCTCACACAACAGCAAACAGAACAGTGAATAAATATATTATAAATCTAAAAAACTTCTTGAATTTCCACACACTTTGGAACTTGGCATGTGGGATTCACTCCCACTCATCCACAGGGGCATTGTACACCATTAAACTTCACAGCTTCTGCAGGACTGAGCTGCTTATACTGCCATCTTTGATACATGAGGTAGTGCATTCAAATTAGGCTGTAATGCGAATTACATTTTCCTAAAGCACGAAGTACTCAGAGCTGAGCGGACATGGACTGTTGGCGTTGACTGTAGCATTGACTCTAGGTTAGGTTTGAACTTTTAATGTCCATTTTTCAAAGTTTACACCTAACCCTACAGTGTGAACTATAGCCTAGACAGTTAAACCCTGGCTTTTGGCTATATGTGGTTTCAGTGGTGAATGCTGGAGCCACTGTCTTGTTCTTTTATTTGTTTTATTTATTTATTTTTGTGTGTGTGGAGCACCCCTTTTGTTTTGTTTTTATTTGATTAGAGTGACCGTCATTCTTCACTGGATGCTGTTTCCATGTTTCTTAGAACTTCCCAACTTGTAATTGTCAGTTTCCCATGACATCATTTAAATAAATGTTTGATTTCAGCCAAAGACTAACTGCTAGTGATGCAGATTAATACAGTTTATCTCTGCCCTCCTCCTGCTAAATGTTGTAAAATTTATTTGAATCTGGTTTTATTTTTCTAGGAGAAGAAACCTCTGTCCTTTTACTATATACATTTCCTTTATTTGTTCCAGATTAAGTTGTTGTTCTTTGTTTGTGCTAATTATAGTAAATTTATAATATATTTAACTTTATATTTTAGTTTAGTTATTAACACTTTAAAAAACTTGTAGGTCAATCTTGTAGCATTCTCCTAAAAATTTCAACATGAGAGTTCACTTTGAGCTTAACATATTTTTTCACCGGTGTGATATCCAGATTTTTTATTTGCACTGTACTAAAAAATAAATCCAATCTAAAAAGACTTTTTTGCATGTACAAGCTTACACACGCAGTGATGAGAGATGGGGAGTAACGAAAGTAATCACGCTGATCCATTTGAAATTGTTTAAATTGATTTGGGATGAAATAAAGACCCACAGTGATGAAATGCAATGACAAACTGAGAGAAGAAAATTACAAATTTGTGCAGAGCAGATATGAAAACATCAGCAGCCCTCATGCTAAAATGAAAGTGAGGAAACATCAAAAGGTCTGATGACAAGCGACAGCAGTGTTCAGCCCAATAAGGAAGCTAAATGATGAGAGCACAGCATGGTGGGAAAGTGGAGAAAACGAAGGTGTGCAGAAAATAACAAAGCATAAGAATAAATTAAAGTAGCCACAGCACAGTGAAATTAAATTGACACAGTGAGAGATGCAACTGATTAGCAGGAGAATAGAGTAGGAAAAGGAGAAGTCAGTTTCTCAGTCAGACTAAAGAATTACCATCCTGTATAAAAACAGTTTTAGCTTCAAAGCACTGTCTGTCTGTAAAGTATGCTCTTAAATATTGTTCACTCTGTAGTGCTACTGAGATTGTAAGGGAAGCTGTTGAGAAATCACTCTGCATAATAGTATTCATGTGTTACAAAGATTACCAACAGGTAGCTAGAAATAACTTTTATAGACGAAAGCCTATAAAAGTTATTTAATATAAATACATTTTTATGACTGACTCTTTTCAGTTGAAATATGTTTAATTGTCGGAAAAAGAAATGTTCTGGAGTTGTGTGATCAAGCAACATTGCTCAATCCTGCTTCTCAATGCCAAACACGCTTTATGTTTTCCAGCACATGTGATTCAATTGATTGCTTTTTCTTCTTAGCATGCCATCAATTGCTTCAAAAGCCTGGTAATTACCGATATATGGGTATGAACGCTGAAGACCATGCCGGACAGTGGGCTCGAGGAGAGGAGTTGTTTATTTGTAATTGACAAGTGCAAAGTAATAAAATGCAGTTTGCATCCATCCACCAATATGCTATAAGTAAAAGTATATATAGATTAAATGTAAAGACTATAAATAAAGTAAATAATCCATGCTGTATATATAAAAGTTTGTAAAAGATGAAAGTGAAGGTTAAGTTCTATATAACTCTATGTTTTTTTAAGAATGTGTGTGTCATAATGTTTAGTCTGCGGGCCCACATAGACCAGAGAACTCTCAGGAGTATAATAATAAGGATTTATTGACAAGGATGAGGTGTTCTTGGACCAGGGGAATAAAAGAGCAAACAGGAAACCAGCGGCAATTGGAACCAGCGGTGAAGACGTCTGAAGAAAATGGGAAGCACAGGTGAGTAGTCCAACAGCAGTGAGAGCTTGGTGAAGTGACAACAGGAAACGGGTTAGTTTGTGATGTCTTACAGAGGCGGGGACCAGAGGCAAACGGTACTCGGAGGAACAGGGGACAACGTGGGAAAACGGGAACAGTGTGAGGTAAGCAGACTTGGAGTATTGTACAAGGAATGGATGGGAAGAATGAATAGGAACGATCTTACTTGATGAACGCCAGGAGGATTGAGTAGTCAGTCCTTCCAGTAATGTTATGGTTGGTTTTCAAAGGGTTGTTTGCAGCGGAGAGAGGATGACAGAGAGCGAGCAGACCGAGCTGGAGGAAGTAGCGGTGAAACCAGATGACTGAGCAGACCGGAGAGTTCTCTTTAAGGTGAGTATATTGACTCTGTGGATGACCTGGGAAAGGGGAGCACAGGAAGCGATGAGAACGGCGAAGGGTGAAACAGGCAAAGTAATAAAATAATCAAAGTACCAAAATAACAAAACACGAAACTAGAGACGACCAAACTACAGAAAAGGTTAGAGACAAATACTAAACTGGAGATCTAAACTTAGATACAAGAAGGCTGGCTCAGATATGTACGTTACCAAATGCAACTAATACTCAGGCGACGAGAAGTGAGTCCACCGCTTCTTTTAACTCTCCAGGACTCATCTTTTGTGATGAGGTGCACCTGATCACCAGGTGCACCTGGGCGTTGCTCGGGTGACCCCTATGGACAACCTATAAAACATACTGAAAGGACTGAACCTGACAGTGTGTGTCTAAGTATAAAAATGCAGGTGGTGATTTTTTAGTCCGTATGTTGTTTTTTTTGCCCATACGGATATAGTCCTAAATTAGATTTTTATTAACATACATGTTCTCTTTCAACACATCTATTAATATCCATCTTGATGTAAAACAAGCCATAAAGCTCAACATGCCCTTATTTATTCAGCGTATCTGACACTTAAAAGACAATTGAGTTGCACCAATCCTTATTTGCATTGAAGTTTTTCTCACAAATTTTTTTGTTTGAAATTTATTTGCATTGAAGTTTTTCTCTGATCTACTGTTACCTTACACCATTCTGTTCTACAGCTTCATTGTATTAACTCATGTCAACTCTGCTACACATTTCTATACTTCTACAGGTATATTATCAGTATTTCCCAGCATTTCCGATCTTTATTCTTTTGAAAGCTTTTTTCACTTTCCGTCTGCAACATCAATCTTTGCTGGTCTATATTTCCTCCCAGTTTCGCCATTCATCAACTCTTTACAGTACTATTTGTGTCGTCCTATCAGATATTTTACAAATTGCAGTACACGGCCAACCTTAATTATACCCACCCTAACCCACACAAGTTGAATCAAAAAAAACAAGTTTAACAAAAACCTCCAAAAACTCTTATAGAAAGCGTGAATGGGTTTGTTCATGAATTTAACTATTTATTTTTCAAAAGAAAAAAATATTTTCTAATAAATTGAGATGACACAACCTGTTCATCTTATCTGGAAGATCTGACTAAAATAGGGCTCATCTTCTGCCTGTGTACAAACCTCTTGTACACAAAAAGCCAGCTGTCACCTGCACAGTGAAAAGATGGTCTATGGAAAATGGAAAGGCTCTGAAAGACTGTTATGAAACAACATTGTGGGAAGAATTGAGCTATCCAGATGTGGAGGACATTGACTGTCTCACACAGACTCTATTAACTTCTCTGTAGAGAACACTGTCTCTACCAAGACCGTTTTTTTTTTTGTGTCTCTCCAATAATTAACCATGGATAAATCCTGATATAAAGGCACTCCTTAAAGACAAAAAGAAGGCCTTCAGATCAGGTGAAAAGGAGGAACTGAAAACCGTACAGAGAAGGCTGAGAAGGAAGATTAGGGAGGGGAAAGCTAGACACAAGAAAAAACTGGAGGAACAGACCAAAGAAATGGTTATGGATTTCCACAGGTTTGGAAAACATCCTCTGTCGGTGAACATCCAGGATATAGACATTGAGAGAGTGGACTCTCAAATGTACCTGGGTGTTCATCTAAACAATAAACTGGACTGGTGGTGGCGTCTGCTATCTTTTACAGAGTGGTCCACTGGAGTGGAGCCATCTTGACGGCATACAAAAAGAGACCAGACGAACTCCTTAACAGGGCCAGCTCTGTCCTGGGAAACCCACAAGACCCAGTGCAGGTGGTGGGGGACAGGAGGATGTTAGCCAAGCTGACATCCATGCCGGATGCAGAAGATTCTGGCAGCACTGGACAGCTCCTTCAGGGACAGAATGAGGCACCCCAAGTTTTTGAAGGAGGTTTATCGCAGGTCCTTCCTTCCTGCTGCAGACTTTACAACCAGCACTGCTCCCAGCTGACCACAACCACAAACTTGCACACTGAACCACTACACTCTTTGGAAAACAAATAAAATAAAGTAGAGAGATGAGTAATATAAATAACTGCAAAAAAGAGGCAATTTGCAATCATACTTGTTTTGTATATACCATTTTTTTTGTGTTTTTGACGTTTTATTTTATAATGTGTATATTTAACTTTTTTATTTTTTATCTTACTCTATACTTAGTGCCCCGCTATCCTTTTTGCTGTGTGACCCTGAGTATTTCCCTACTGTGGGACTAATAAAGGATTATCATATCTTATCTTAATACATTTTGTTGGTTTAACAGCAACTGACCAATCGCTGCTCACATTAGCAGATAAAGTGAAATGCCTCTAACATGGAATAACAAAACCCTAAAACAGCAATGCAAAGTTTGCTATTACAACAACACTGGGGTCATAGGAAATAATCCCTAAAAAATAATTAATTGGTTTTGTTGTCAGTGGGAAACAGTGACAGCTTTTAACGAGTATGTAAAGAGGGGGATCAAATTTACTAAAATTCAAAAGCCCATGTAAAAGATGGATCAAGTCCTGTGGCACACCTAATGAGCATCTGAAAAACAGTAATTACCATATGTTCACCTTTACGGAGGTAACTACAAATAAATGTCCAATTTTTCTGTATTGGCAATGGCTAAATTAAAGACTAATGCAGTAAAGACCTAATGTATGATTCCTCTGCAAATAATATTGTTTGGCCTTAGCGTTGGCCGATAAGCTAAAAATCTCAGCGGTAATGCTTTAAATTTTTATGTCTCTGTCATTTCAAAAATATTTATTTTGATTGAGTTTAGCGCTACCTTTGCTGCACTTCAGCATTGGTGGAGCATTGCTGCCCTGTAATTATGTTAATTTTGTGTTTTCTTCATATTTTTCTCGATCTCTGTTCTGGGGACTAGTTTCTGGTGTTTCTATGGTACGCTGGATTTTTTCTCTCTATCTATTTATATTTTTTTAGACTTCTTAGTCCTGCATAAGTCTATCCTTTGCAGGGCTGCATGCAGTGTACTCAGCTTTTCATCCCATCTCACCAGTAATTGTTAATAAATATTTATGGTCTGGGATTTCTCAAAGTAAGGGCTAGATTCTTAACAATGCTTTTCATTTGGATTCTCTAAGTTTCTTCATTTTCAAAATCTTCTCAGTTTCTTTTTTTTCTTTTTTTTTTTGAATGGATAAAACATTTGTCTATTATTTGTCCATTTTTAAAAAAGAAATAATACTAACAACAAAAATCTTACATGTCCGTAAGACATGCTCAGTCACTGACACCCAGTGCAAGGTTTGTTTTTATTTATTTATTTTTTCTAAAATCTGTCCTAAGAAAACTATTTAAAGTATGCTGGATTGATGTAAAGTTTAGTTGAATAATAAAAAAAAATCCCCCAAAACACGTGCACTGCAATTGTGATAGGACTGTGAATCAAAAGCTGTTTAAGAGTTTAGTATCATTTATAAGCCGTGGGCTGACTGTTGTCAGGTCTAACAAAATCAGCCACACACAGACACATTCTACGCATAGGTCACAAATGTTGAATTTCTCCTTATTAGCCACTGTTGTTGTAGAGACAATGGCAGAAGCATTTCATCTGGGCAAAAGGGAAAGGAGGCTTTCTTGTCTCTGAGATGTCCAAAGTATTTCACCACATAAATGTTAAAAACTCTTTATTACTTTTTTGTTTCTTTTTAAATCCGCTACCACAACTAGTTGCTGTATAATAACGTTATTTTATTATAAGAAATCCTATTTAAAAAAAAGCATTTTACTTGTGGGCATTATTACCAGGCTAAATAAAGACTAAACAAAATATCTATACAGTTTACACACTTTGCTGGTTAAACTGTAAATTCAGGATGAGCAAATAATTTATGCAAACATATAAGATATCAGTACTGAATGTTTATTGTAAATTGATTTAAACTTTATCTGAAATACTTATTAAATACCTGCAAATTTTCCCACGTGTTCCTAACTGTCTTAGATTATATTAACACTTCAGTTTGGGCTCTGGTGCTCATTGGAATGAATGTGTTCAAAAAACTGTGGTGGATAAAATGGAAAAATATTGTAAAAGAGCCTGAGAAAGAAACATAGAGAGAGCAGGGTTCAGTAGAAAAAAATAAAAACTGCTAGACTTTAACACTAATTTGGTGTAAAAATGGGAGCTGGTTCTTGCATGCTATGAGGAATGATTGGGTCCAGAAAATCCATCTCTCTGGTTTTCTGTAACTGTCCATTTGTCATGGTAGAAAGTTTGAGCCTCATTTACTAACTTATGTCTTTTATGACAAGTTTTCATTTTTAAAAACAACTTCTTCAATTCTAGATGTCACAGTGTGGAGTCTGTGCTGTTCTCATTTTCTCGTGGTTGTGTCAGAACACTCCACAGCGGGTGTGATTCAGGGATAATACAGTTTTTTTTTTAAAACACTGGACACCTCCCCAAAGATGTCACATCCTTGTCTGTGCAACCCTTTAAGACAAGATATCATTATAAAGGAGCATCTGACTTCATTGTTCCACACTGTCACTTACTGGAAGCCTTTATTGTACAACATGTTCAGCCCAGGAGGTCATGTAATTGGGGCATGCTGAAAACCTTTCAGACACCAGGCTTTTGTACTCTTGGATTTGGAGTGTTACGGCCCATGCCCTTTCTTCTGGATTTTAACATCCCTGTTTAAGAACTTCTAACTTGTGCTGATTGGAAGTGGAGGCAGCTGGGCAGTGTCTCCAGAATGACATCAGATCCAGCTTAAGATGCACTATTCCTTCTCACTACATGCCCATTCTTTCTGTCTCACTGCTACTATCTCTCCCCCCTTTCTCCCAGTTAAGAGTTTTGTTAAATACAGCACGTTTGAAGTTATCCTATGCTTTGCTTCCCTTCTAGGGCAGGAGCAAAGATCTGAATCCACAATACAGCATTTGTTTCAGTCTGCATTACCTGCTGAGATGATGCAGAACTGTGCTCATGGATACTTTGTTGAAAACAAGGAATTGTTAAGGAAGTGGACGTCATGAAGTGACAATTCTATTGGGGAGCCAATTTATTAGGTTGTGGTGCCTTTGAAATGGCGTGACTTGGTTTTGCAGGTATCCCATGATGAGTCCGGACACATGGGAGTTAGGAAAACCTACGACCGTATTTTGAGAAATTTTTGTTTTTGCCGCCGCTGAAAAAATATGTTTCTTCTTATATTAAAACCTGTCAGCTCACTGGTAAACCCAATCAAGTCATAAACCGGGCACCACTTTATTCCTATTCCGACTATTGGTAAACCATTTGAGCACTTAATAATTGATTGTGTGGGTCCTCTTCCCCCTTCACGATCAGGTGCTAAGTATATTTTGCCTGTTATGTGCCAAAGTACCAGGTATCCAGAAGCATATCCGATGCACACATTTACTGCAAAGTCTTTCAGAGTGACCAAGGATCTATTTTTCATTTGTTTGTGCAGGTTTTGAAGCAGTTACACATTAAGTACAGTCAATCTACAGCATACCATGAACAGAGCCAAGGAGCACTGGAGCAATTTCATCAAACATTAAAATCTTTACTCCGTACCTACGGTGTTCAGATGAAAGCTGATTGGGAAGATGGTCTGCATTGGTTATTACTTGCAGCAAGAGAAGTAACACAAGAGAGCACAGGCTTTAGCCCTATTTAATTAGTATTTGGTCATACTGTGCGTTGTCCGTTAACAGTTTTGCGTGTTGATTCGAAGGATGCTGAACCGCCATAAAACATGTTGCATTATGTTAATGGGTCAGAATCAGAATCAGAATCGTTTATTGTCATTCACACACATGGGGTACATGGGCACAAACTAAATTTCTGGGGTGACAAAGACCCGTAGCTGCTGCACCTGCGGCGCGCTGCATCGTGTCCTTGAGGACAAGGGAAAATGACACAGGGAGAGATGAGGGAGAAAAAAATACAATTCACACTTTATTCTTGACAGGATACAGCTTGAAGTTCCAAAAAACCTCTGCACAAGCAACAGTAACACAACAGAACAGAGCCTTGGGATTAAGATGAGGATGAAGGCATATGTACAGCTGGTATCAGTGTGTGTGCGTGTATGTGTAGGTCTGTGAGCTGTGAGCTGCTCTGTCCTTCGATGATAACATAGGTGTATTCACTTCAAACAGATCCACAGATGTCAGGGGGAGGGTAGGGTTGCAGTGGAAGGAGCAGCTTGTTTACATAGTTCCAGGAGAAGTTGAAGATAGCAGACCGTCAAGGTCGCCCCAGGGAGCCAAATAGGGAAAAACAATGATTTGTTTGGGCCAGGCAGATTTTGTTTTCTGTCTACCTTGAGTCCCGCTGTCTCTCGATGGCGAGTCCGATCAGCCGAATCTGGACCTTTCTGCCCGTCTGAGAGACCAACTTCTCCAAGATTATTCCACTCCATACGAACTCGCAGCCTGCCTGCGATCCGGTTCACGAATCCCATCCAGTTTGCGGTTCGTCATCTCAGTCTGAGTGTTGGTCGCTCTCCAGACGCCTTCATACGCTCCCAGCCGCTTTTCAATGGCCAGGGCAGTTGCCGACGCTTTCTTATTTTGCTGATACATCAGGTAACCGCCGACCCCAAAAAGCAGAAATCCTGTCATCATAAATCCAATCATGTATAGATCTTCCACGTCCTCGACTGACATTTTCGACAGACACACAATCTTCCACTTCATCCAGGAATCCATTGTATATCCTGCGAACGCTGTCCCGTCTGGACACGAGGGTTCCCCTTTGCCCTGTATTCCCGTCAGGAAAATTTGATCAATTGCGTTGAGAGACCAGCTGACCAGATCCATATTTTCGGTTTCGGAAGACATGTAAAAAGACGCTCCAACAGAGAATGAAAGGCACAAACACAGGGATGAAGCAGGATAGATAAGGGTAAGGTCGGGAGACAGAGAGAAAAGCGTCCCCCTTCTTCGAGAGCAAGTAGAAAATATTTATTTATTTAAAAAATATGCAATATTATGTGAAAATATGCAATATTATGTAAATATGCTACACAGTTGCCAAATGAGAAACTATTATCTGCACAGGAAAAAATGAAGTCCTTGAAAAATAGACCCTTGCTCTTATTTGGTCTATATGTTTTGAGGTCTATGTGGTTTCACGGCCTTTAGTTGTTTTCAACGATCATAATCCTCTCACCTTCTTGAATTCTTTTCACTGTCCAAATCAGAGACTTGTGAGATTTTCATTTTTTCTGCAGTCTTTTTCCATAGATATTCATCATACCAAGGGGAAAGATAATGTCATTGCAGATGCTTTGTCGAGAGCACAAAGTCAGTAACTTTTTTTTCTTCCCTTACCCGCCACTTCAAGGTACCCATTGTTGACCTAGGGATGGGACAACTCTGAGATTTTGAGTGTGTTTCCCTGTTTAAGAACTTCTAATTGGTGCTGATTGGAAGTGGAGGCAGCTGGCCAGTGTCTCCAGAATGACATCAGATCCAGTTTAAGATGAACCATTCCTTCTCACTACGTGGGCCCATTCTTTCTGTCTCACTGTTACTCTTTCTCCCCTTTCTCCCAGTTATGAGTTTTGTTAAATAAATCAAGTTTGAAGTTATCCTATGCTTTGCTTTCCTTTAAATTGTTATGGTTCTAAAGCCAGACCATAACGGGAGGTTAGAGCAAACAGATTTTCTTTCTTCTTTTTTTTATACCTCATTAGTGTTATCTGAATGAAACTTTCTTCTCTGGACAATTAAAATGTTTTTTATAACTGGGAAATAATTAGGTATGATTAGCACAGTAGAAAAAAACTAGTTTAATCTCCTATTCCAAACAATGTTATACTTGTGAAAAGACTGAAACTAATAAATTAAAAACTAAAGAAATTTTACTTCTGTGTTTTATTTAATATTGCATATTTTTTAAATAAATAAAAAAATTCTTTAAAAAAATCCCAACTTATGTTTGGTCTCAAAGTTATTTAGAAATAACAGTTAGAAATAGTTTACAATAGGTTAACCATAGATTTGTACTTCCTGATAATCATCGTCGTTATCAACATTTTATCATGTTTAATATATTTCTTTTAGTTGTTATTTTAGGGTTTTAGAATATTGTCAACCCTTCCAGACCAGTAGGTTTTGCCAAGCAAACCTTAAGCTATGAGGAGATTCCACTGAAGTAATATATGTCTATCTCTGTTTAATACAGTTACCACAGTTGCCATTCTCTACTGCAGTTCAAGAGAATTGAGGTATCCATTCGGACGACAGTTTTACAGCGGCCATGTTTACTTCGCATTAAATCCTCCACTTGACAGAGAACTAACCTTATTTTGAGACGGAAAGCAGGGAAGCATAAAGGAAAAGGACCGTTTAAATTTACTGTTTAATTTGGTTAATATCATTGGTTCAGACTGTAAATTTACTGCAGCCCTTCCATTTGAATTAGACTGCAGGGAACAGTTAGAGAGAGGCTGCTTGAACAAGAATGAAGTGTGTACACAAATGCAAATCCACGAGTGCTGGATCAATACTGCAGTGTTTGCTGTTCTGTACCAGTCTCTGTTTTTTTATTGTATGTGTGTGTGAATACTAATGGTTCATTGTAGAATGTAAAAGAAAATGTGAACATATTCCCAACACATGACACATGGAGCTAAAAAAATCCAAACAAAACAAAGAATATATATATAGTTTTTTATATGTTTCATGTCATTCTTCAGTGTGAAAGACTATCAGTGAAGAAGGTAAACTGCAAGTTTAAGTAGTCGGTGTAGCGGAGAAAAAGTAACTGTATTGTAATATTCAAAGAAGTTGAAGAATTACCTTAATGTTAAAGTGAATACAGTCGAAAATGGCTGTGAAATCACTTGGCCTTGTTGGGCATGACAAGAGAGAAGTAATGAAGTAAATACACACTTTCTGCAG
The DNA here is from genome assembly GCA_032876305.1 of Orestias chungarensis. NCBI lineage: Eukaryota > Metazoa > Chordata > Actinopteri > Cyprinodontiformes > Cyprinodontidae > Orestias > Orestias chungarensis. The sequence continues at coordinate 1,770,217 of JAVLVB010000433.1, read as the reverse complement.
TTGAAGTTTGTAAAAAAAAATAAAAAATTGTTTGATAAACACGCCATGGGTGTGTGCTTTTTGTTTTTTGTGGGAACCTCTGGGTCCTTGGTGTGGGATTGGAAGGGTGTCTTTTGGTCCTTTAAACAGACTTCCTCTGTTGCTTCTGCCTGCTACCGTGGCCTGCTGCCATAAATAGGTTGGTAAAGCCCTGGAGTGTATCTTGTGATGGCACTGTGGCGGCTGATGGGTTGTGCTTGACATGGGGCCAGCCCCTCTACTCCCAGAGTTCTTGGGTCAGTTTTGATGAGTGTGCCTAGCTGGCATGGCTGCAAGTCGTGTTTTGTACATGGGTGGACTGAGATTGCTGCCATTAGCAGGTTCCATGCTTTGTTTGATGCTTTGTCAGGGGGGATGTCGGTACTACCATCTGTGAAATGCTATGGAGGAATTGGGACATTTACTGTGGGAAGAGAGGAAACATTACTTTTTGGATTAGGGTTTGCAGATGTTTTGGTTGGTTGGGCAGTGCCGAGGGATCTGGGTGTGTTAGTGTTATGTTGTCGGCATCTAGGGATCAGAGTTCTTTTGCAGGGGTGTGTCCCTGTTTGTCGGAGGCTTTCAACATAAAAATAAAGCCTAAAATTTAAACTGACCATGCCCATTCTGCAGAGAATTTTAGTATACATTACTACATCAGGTAGTGAAGCGAAAGTGAGACACATGGTTGATGATATTCCTACAAAAATGTGGAAAGATGCCTCAAATGTGGTCTGAGCCTCAAAAGGGAGGCATGAAGTAACGGAACAATTTTTGGATCTATCTCAGGATATTGTCACACAGTTCTATCATGTGTTTGCTAAGGAGGAGATGGGTGTTCCGTGGGATGGGAACTCCAAGGTGGAGTTATTAGTAAATAGGGGGCACGTTGAAGAGGCAAATCTTTAACCCTACTTTTATATTACGAGTCAAATTGACCAGTTTTAAAGTTTGAAGATCTGGGTAAACTGTAAGAAGTGTTTTGTAAATATGAAACTTCTTCTGTTTGCCTTAATTAGTGTAGTCGGCATATAATGATGGAAATGATTTATCTCATTTATCTGCAAGCACCCCTGCATGTTTATGTCACATAAATACTATTTGGGTCACTTTGACCCAGTGGTTAAACCAGAGGTGAACTGGTGACAGAATTGTCAGAGTATTTCTTTCTTAGCGAATCTGAGACCTATTTTACCTCAAGCACACACAGGTTAATCGTTTACAGATTCTGACTTTTTTTTACCCCTTTATTATGACTTTTGACAGGAACCATTGACATTAAGGAAATCTCCACCCACTTTTGGTGGACACCCAGCTGTCCACCAGGAGAAAAACATACAAAACATTCTTTGCTTGAGAGTCTAACATTACACTCTGTCCGACAGAACTTTACATATTTAACAACCAAAAGAATCGAATGGCAGACCAGTTACAGATCAGGTACTGGTAGTCCTCATTGATTATAGCAGTGAAATAAAAGGGTATATGTCTGAAAACGAAGAATATCGTAAGCTATATTCTGATTCATATTTTACTGCTATTAAACCAGATCTTGGAAATATCATACCAATTCCTTCAAACAAGACTTCCATGTCAAAAAATATGAAAAAGAGGGGTCTTCTTCCATAAATATGCGTCAGGAAAAACTGTGTACAGAAAACAAAGTAATGACAAAGCCAGGGCCCACAAAAAGATGATTATTTATGTATCATTCTTTCAAAATAATAGTGACAGAAAAAGTGTAAAGATGTATTTATTTTATGAAAATAAAGTGACTTGCGACTTGTCCTGATCTAACCACTGCCTGTTAGAGGTTGAGTCTTTCAGACACTTTTCAGGTTGTCCACTGGGGGTCCACAGAGCCTCCTTAGCTGAAGCACCTTCTCCCGCTGCTCACCTGGCCAGGTGCAACCGCTTGGCAGTAACAAGCTGGACCAGTATCAGAGGAGCGGTGGATCAGCTTCTCGTCACCTTAGTATTACTTGCTTCCGGCAACCTCTTGCTCTCAGTGCCAGCTCTTTGATTGTTCTCTAGTTTTACTTTTTGTCTAGCTAAACATTTTTATACCTCTAGTTCTCTAACTGTTTTTTGTAGTTTCCGTTTTTTTCTAGTCTCCATTTGCCTTAGTTATCCAATTGTTTATTTTGTATCCATCAAAGTTAGTTTTTGTAGTTGTTTCAAATTATTTTGATATTTTGTTTTTCCCCTCCTTGCACCCCTTATCATCTCCTGTGCTCCACTAAGGTTCCTTCCATCTCAGTGCCCATACCTACTCAAGAATCCCATGGGTCATCACAATCCTCTGGTTTCTCCACTCTTCTGGCTAAGCTCGGTCTGCACGCTCCAGCATTCCACCATCTGCCGTGCTCTCCCCCCTGGACAACCTGCCTATACTGAAAAGACTTGCCACTCACTCCCCTTGACGTCAACCATCCACCATCAAAGTAAGAACGTTATTTTACTCTTCACGCTCCACCCGCATCACCTCACCCCTTATGTTTACCTCTCATTGGTCCCCCTCAGAGTTTTCCCGCTGAACTGTTTGTTGTCTGCTGCCTCTGGATTCCTTCGCTGCCGATCATCTCTGGTTTCCCTTCTTTGTGTGTGTCCGCTGATCAACTCTGGTTCCAAGATCAATTCAACTCTTTCAATAAACTTCATAATTGTACTCCTTAGAGTCCTCAATTTTATGTGGGTCAGAAGCTTAAATAATATTATGACAGTGAGGAAAACCGTTGCACTAAATATTTTTAGGTTTAGGACATCTTTGGCTAACTTAATGTACACTCGGTCAATTTGACCCAGGGACAAAACTGCTGTTTCCCACAAATGAATATTAGAGGAGGGTTAAACACTCCAGAATGGCTACCTTGAGGGATTCAAGAAATATTAAAAAATAAGTATTAAGTCGAATCAACACTTAAGTTATGACTTTGATTATGGAAAATACTTTATTAAAAAGTCTATTTTAAATAAACCCCTTTTAGATATTTTGGCTTTAATGTTAATCTTCCATATTAATCAAAACCTTTCAGAGCTTCTACGGTTTTAAATTTGAGCTGAAATTGATAGCTTCCCACTTGTTTTCTACAATTACTTTAGCAGATTTAACATTGAAAGTTCAATATTTCAATCAGAGTAGTCCACATTTTTTCTCCGTAGTCTTGACACTTGCTATGGCAAAATTAAACAGCTGTAGACGGCGCCTGCAGCAAATTGACATATACTCCATCAGCTGCTTGAAAATGTGTCCAACTGACAATGCTTGCTTCTAATAGGACTCAAATATTTTAGTTAAAATGTCCTCTACACCTTCACAAAATTCTTAACCAAGAAAAGACAGAAAATACAAAAGGTAATACAAAAAATCAAAACATAATCTAACCTTAAAGAAACGGTTACCTTGTACTGAGCCATGAACCACACAACCGTTCCTTAAGGCTCAAGAGTACATTTAAAAGGGTTCTAAAATTTATTTGATGCTTTTGCAAAGACACAGTGCTAGCCACAAATTAGCTAGAAAACACTGAAAAGCTATTTTTTTCTGTGTTGTTTGCCATAATTTTAGTATGGTTTCCTTAAAAATTGTTTGAGATTATTTTAATTAAACATTTCTGCATTTTTTCATTTATGTTCCTGTTCTGAATAAACTCTTTAAATGAAAGTTTGCTTTTCTTTAAATTGACTAAAGTGACTAATTTTGCTGAGATGTTCATGTTTCCTGAGTTCCACCTGTCTAAATCGATAAGTGGATACAATTAAAAAATGAATCTCAAAGATTAAATATTAATCCCTAAACACTTTCTAAATGTTGATTGATTTATTATAGCAATCACCCTACCTCGTCAAAACACTGCTAAGAATGGGGAAATAATTGAAGGAATTTTTTGCACTTTGTAACTGTATGTTTGAGGATTATTTAACTTTATAGGGCCATAGTTAAAGGAATGTAAAAAAAAATGTATTTCCTTAATGTTCACAGTTTCTGGCAGAGATGGGTTTAGAGTTTTTATATTTCAGAATGAGATTTCTGAAACAAAACATCTCCCTTGATTAAAAACAAATTATTATTTGGTACCAAATATCAAGAAAAATATCAACTAAAACCTTCTGATGAGACACGTTTCTGATTAAAACAATATATAATCAGTCACTCTTAAATTCTTTCATACTAAACCAGGGTCTAAGATAACCAGCAGACTGGGATGATTTTTCTTCAACAAGAAATCACTTTATTACAAACTGCCATGATACTTCAAGGACGATTTTTTTTCTCCATGTGGAGGAAAAATAAATAATTTTTTTTTTGTTTTAAGTGAGCACAGGGCTGAGACTTCTCTCTCATCTCAGGGTTTATTCAGGAGATATTGGCTGCTGCGTTGGGCAATGTGTTACATTCTTCATTACACAGTGTTTTATTATTTCCAACCGATATCAAAGCCATCTATTCCCGAATGTAAAATATATTCTGGAAAGGAAATATCAGACTGTCTGGGCATGTTAGTTCAGCTCCGACCTTTATTTCTTCTTTTCAGGGGCCTGTCCACATATTGATCATTTTCTTCCCCAAAAAAAAAAAAAAAAAAAAAAAAATATATATATATATTCAGGAGATATTGGCTGCTGCGTTGTATATATATTGTTACACATAACTATATATATATATAGTTATGTGTCCCCCTGCAGAAAAATTATTAATTAAGCAAATGCATTTGTGTTTAAGTAAGTTTTGTTTAAACATCAACTCAAAAAAATAAAAAAATAAATACAATAATATGTTCAAACTTGTTGTACTGCTCGAGTTTATTGATTGCTTTCCTTAGTAAAAACAAAGAGGTATCATTTGGAGGTAGTATAAAAAATAATACCTAATAAACCTTTCATATAAAAAATCAAGCAACTTAGTAAATATTTAGGAATATATATGTTTTTTCAGACAGAAATAGTCAGCACAAACCCAATAATCAATAAATAGAACACAATCAGGCTTTAGAGTAGCTGTTTACAACTTGGCACATTGTTGCCACCATTATGGTATCATTGGTCCATTATAAGAATTCCACCGTTTAATAAACCACACAGGCTATTTTTTCATTTACATTTCTAACTAAGCTATCACACCATATCAGACCAAACCTGTCAAACATTGTCTGGCTTTCGTGTTTTTCAGTGAGTGCTGTAATTCCTATCTTAGTGCTGGACTAATTAATTAGTCAACCCACCTGTGCTGTTCATGCCTACTCCCAATCAACTTCTTTCCAGATCACCTTGTGCTTTATAAAGGTTTGTTCAAGCCTATCTTCACAATATTGTCCTGTTTCTTCACATTGACCATTGAGTAATTCCTAAACCCACGCAAGCAAACCATTCACAGGCTTTGTATTGGATAATAGTCAACTGTGGATACAGTAGTTTACTCTCCGTATGAGAACTTATCTCTGTGCTCTGCTCACTGCAAATCCCTATGTGACATCATTGTTCTGCCGACTGTCACTCTTCCACTTACTGAGGAACCAAAGTTCAGGATTTGAAAATCTAAAAAGTTTAGTAGCTCTACTAACGTGTCTAACGTGCATTTTTCCAATTTATGTGGTAATCTAAAACCAGAAAATAGATTCCAACCCACGAATATGGCGTCTATAGCTTGCAAAATGGGCAGGGGTCAAACTTTAGTTGTGGTTAGGAAAAAACAAAAACATTCCTAATACTTAATATTTGTATTCACAGTATCTAGCCAATATGGATCAAGAAAAACAGTCTATAGCTGTTTGGGAGATGTAGATACTCTTCTTTGTATTTGATTTATTGTAAAAATCTGCATACATTGGGGTTTAAATTATGTATATCTCAAGATGGCGGCGCGTGTACACACAGCGGCTCCTCTCGCTCTCGAAACAACAGTGTTTTTGGGTTTTTACTGTAAGAAGAATGTTTGTGTTTGTACGTCATCGTCTTCATCGCACCCTCACGCTTTCAGGCGGATATTCTCCCAAACGTTTCTGCTAGACATCTGCAGAAATACGGACATAACTCCAGAGGACGCGAAAACGCTATGGGACTACGGTTTGCTCTGGAGACCAGCCAAACCCCGGACCCCTATCCCTGGACCCAGCCCGCCATGGAGGTGCCATGGACGTAAGCTGAGGAAACAGAAGAGAGGGAAGCGCGGAGGTATCTGAGCTAGGTTAGCCGCTAGACGTCACCAGCAAGCCTGCCCATCCATCATCCTGGCCAACGTACGCTCGCTGGACAAAAAACTGGACCACATCCATCTACTCCGGACACACTGCAAGTATGTGGCTGAGTGCTGTGCCCTTGTGTTTGTGTAAACTTTGCTCAACAACACCTTCGCGGACCATGCTATCCATCTACTGCCGCTAACATGCTTCCAGGCGGACAGAGCGCTCGTCGAGGGCTGGGAGACCCGAGGCAGGGATCTCTGTTTGTACATCAATGATGCCTGGTTCTGCGACGCTGTGGTGGTTTGCAGGCACGGCTCACCACTGGGGAAGTTAATGCTCATCAAGTGCTGGCCATTCTCCTGCCCAGAGAATGTGGTGCTATCCTGCTTGCAGCCGTCCACATCCCTCCCAGCTCCACCAACAACAAGAGTGAGGCACTGAATGAACTCCACCAGCGTGAGGAGAACTCTCAAGAGGATTACTGCCAGGAAAGCCCCCGGTCCCGATGAGATTCCTTGCCGCGTCCTGAGAGACTGTGCAAAGGACCTCACAAATGTCTTCACAGACATATTTAACATCTCGCTGAGACAAGCTTTTGTCCCGACGTGCCTCAAACCCACCACCATCATCCCGGTCCCCAAGAAGTCTTCTCCCACCTGCCACAACGACTACCGCCCCGTCACACACCCCTATTATCATGAAGTGGTTTGAGCGGCTGGTCATGCACCACATCGGGTCTGTCCTCCCTCCTACTCTGGACCCCCACCAGTTTGCATATCGCTCCAACCCCTCGACTGATGATGCTATTTCCATCTCCCTCCACTCAGTCTTCACCCACATGGAGACCAAGGACTCCCATGTTAGAATAGTGTTCATAAACTTCAGCTCAAAATTCAACACAATCATCCCCCAACAGCTCATCCTAAACTGTCCCAGCTGGGACTCAACACCTCCCTCTGCAAATGGCTGCTGGACTTTCTGACAGGGAGACCACAGGCAGTTTGGGTCGGTAGCAACACCTGCAGCACCATCAGGCTGAACATGGGTGACCCCCAAGGATGCGTGCTAAGCCCCCTCCTCTTCACCCTGCTGACCCAAAACTGCACAACTTCATTCAGATCCAACCTCTTCATCACCATGGTGTGTCTCATCAACAACAACGATGAGACAAACAAAGTGAAGTGCGCCACCTGGCCACATGGTGTCAGGACTCCCATCTCAAACTGAATGTGGAGAAAACAAAGGAGAATCATTGTGGACTTCACAAGAGAGCCTGCTCAGCACACTCCACTGTTCATCAACGGTGCTGAAGTGAAGCGGGTGAGCGACACCAAGTTCCTGGGTGTTCACATCTCCCAAGACCTGTCCTGGGACACCAACACCACATCTCTGACCAAAAAATGCCAACAGCGACTATACTTCGTGTGGAAGCTTAAAAGAGCAAGAGCCCCGTCGCCCATCATGCACACATTCTACAGAGGCACCATTGAGAGCATCCTGACCTGCAGCATCAGGGTGTAGTTCGGAGCCTGCACAGTATCTTGCCGCAGGACTCTGCAGCGCACCGTGAGAGCAGCTGGGAAGATCATCGGTGTCCCTCTGCCCTCTCTACAGGATATCTACCACTCCCGCCTTACCTGCAGAGCAAGCAGAATCGCGGGGGACCCCACCCACCCTGCCCACAGCGTTTTCACCCTGCTGCCGTCGAGGAAGAGGCTGCAGAGTCTCAGGGCCAGAACCAGCAGACTCAGAGACAGCTTCTTTCACCAGGCAGTGAGAACACTCAACTCCCTTCCTGCTCTGCCCCCACTGGCCTCTCCGTGACCCCTGAACCAACCCCCTCCATTGTACCCGAATGGACTCTGCCCTCCTACACTTCTACTGCACAAATCACTTTACCCCATACCATTGCACATAAATACATTCTCCATGCTATTTGCACTATTGTCCATCGGGACAACTATACTGTTACTGTTTACTTATTTGTCCTGTGTTAGTATTTCAAATATTATTTAAAATAGTAATGTTTTAGCTTAAAGGTTTTTATAATTTTTATAGTTTTTATAGTTTTTTTAAGCACCGTGGGTCCAAGAGGACTATAAGTTCATCTGTGTTGTATGCTTACATATAGCACATTTGACAATAAAGTTGACTTTTACTTTGACTTTGACTTATACTGGTTAAAGACTTTTATAATGCCACAACACTGACTACACAGAGGTTTCTCAATTTAGGGAAAATATTTACAGTATAGTAAATAAGGCTGCAATGAATGTGTAAATAGTATGAACAATTGTATTCGTATATTGGTACTCAGAACAAAATATTATAAAGTCTTTTTTTTCAATACGAAAATCCGAATTTCAGCATTTCAACATTGGCTGGGGAAAAACGATTTCACCCACCAATCTATCCAATGTCTATACCTGCTTTTCCTTGCAGGGTGCTGGGAGGACTTTTGCCTTGCTCAAACACTCATAAGATGGCCGACAGACTAGAGCCAGTCATGTCTTACGAATGTTGGAAGAGGCCAAAGTACTCAAAAAAAACTTATTGCTAAAAGAGCCCAGACTGGATTTTCACAAAATTATTACTACAATGGAACAGCAGTTCCAGCCATGACCAAGCAGTGCAGCTTCAAAATATATGTTGAACAATGCTCCTTATTTTAAGAAGCCTGGGTTAGTCACTTTCATGACCAGTGCTAGCAGCTTTGTTGGCTCTGTCACACATCGCTGATTCTAAATATGAGCTTATTAAATTTGGCAGAAGGTAAAGAAGTCCCAAATGCAAGCTGAATCATTTTAATAATTAATTTGTCCCTGCCTCAATTAAGATTTTAAATAATAGGTCATTGGATATATCTCCTGGGTCTAGAGAAAAGATTGCTAAATAGAACATTTGTTTTAGTCCCAGTTTAATCTCTAAATATGGAAATTCTACAACATAAAGAAGGGTGGATTCAATTTTTATGGTCTTTTATGTTTGTTTTGCCGACTTTTTTTATGGTTAATAAAGCTTTTTTAGTCTTTAACAAAATTTGCCAAATAAAAAACAAATTAATAAAATGTGCTATCTATTTTGTCTCTGTCAGTTTCCCTTTGGTTAAATTGATGTAGCGCGACTGAAAACATTTTGGCAAAAAGCATACTGAAATCTCCCAGTGTCCATACATAGTACATCAGATAGAAAGATTTTAATTTATCTGATTGAAAATTAAGCTTTGAACAATATCTACTGACTGCAACTAAAAATTTAACTGCCAAAGAACCTCAATTTTCTCACAGTTTAACTTTGAATACCTTGAACAAGATTGCACTCCAGATGGCAGATTTTGGTGATACCTGGTTTGTTATTTTTCTTTGAATCACCAGCTCTCTTAGAATGTGCAGCAGATGTAAACATTTTACCTAAATGAGTGAGATGCTGCAGAAGAGTAAAGGAGGCTTTTCTTCATCTTGTGTTCTTTACTTAAAGAGATCTGGCGTTTATGTCATAATGGGAATTTCAATCGCTCAAACTAAGACTTGAAGCTCTACAGCAAGACTATAGGTGGGGTTGTATGTTTCTGATGCAACAATGCAACTGGGTCACTATGGCTGACCAATTTTGTACTCTTTGAACTAGCTTTACTGGAAAAGGCAGTAAAGCAATTCTAACTCGGATGTATTGAAGATTGAGAGCTGAATACAATGCAATAACATACTGACAGCACTATATCTTCATAATGCATTTTCATCTACTCCCTGAAAGGTTTAGTCTAAATATTGAAAACACAGACATTGTCACAGTACTAAGCTTACAGGTTTATCATTGTAACATACACTTTCTTTATGTATGAGCTGTCTTTTGGAAATTGTTTGTGTATATATTACAACTAAACTTTACAGTTATGTCTTCAATTAATCTCTCAGATATACCATGATTTTAAAATGGTACTCAGTGAATTGGTTTAAAGCATGTTTTGAGGCTCCCACTACTATGCTATTATTTGGCAAGTTAAGAGCTATTAGTTATACTATTCCCAAAACTAAAATAAATAAAAAATATTAGTATTTGTTTCTTCTTTTTTTGAGATCTTATAATACATCAGTGATACTAACAGGAACACAGCCAAACAAGTTGAAGAATCAAGAATCATATTATTTATATAGCGTCAATTTACAACAGATGTTATCTCAATGCACTTTAAAAGAAAATCAATTAAAATCATAGATACATTATTACCAATCAGTTTGAAAAAAATATCGATCTATTGAACCCAGCAGATGCATTGAGTTATTGACTTGCAGCATTCACTCCTCTGGAATCAGCAGACCGAAACAATGGCTTGTGTTGTCATTGACTTTACAGCAATGCCTCATACTGAGCATGCATGTAGCGACAATGGAAATGAAAAAACTCCCATTTAACAGGAGGGAACATCCAGCAGAACCTGCTTTGGTACAAGCAGCTGTCTGCACTACCAACTGGGGGTTTGAAGAGAGAGAAAACTAAAATAGATGCAGAGGATAGAAAAAAACAGAGTTTAAAGCAGCGGTTGTAAAGCGTCGCTGGCAGCATCTCAACCCAATGTTCTCCTCCAAGAAGTTGTCTCAGCTCACAGAACGCCAGACCAGGTCTGGCTATAATGGAGAGAAGAACACTAAAAGAAATCAAAAGGTTAACAAGGTTAAAATAACGATAACTAAAGCACATTGGACAAAAGTAAAAAGTAGCAGGGTGAGAAGTTGTCAGATTGTCCTCCAGGAGTCTAAGCTTATACTGTAGCAGCATGGATATATACCAACTATAGATACTCACAAACATCTCAAAACATATAATTAAATTACCCGGTTTTTGCAAATTATATTTAAATTGAACAACTATTTTAGTTTCATATTTTGAGTTGAAATGTCTGTAACCGGGCAATTGCAATTGGAATTGCAGAAGCTGAATAATAATATAAATGTACCCTACACCCTACTAAGGATTTAAAGTAAATAGAAATATATCAAACATTACGTAGCAGTAGAAAATTGTATTTTCTGAAAGACTTCACCTCTAAAATCTCCCTGTTTAGTTTTCTGCTATATTGCTGGCTTCAGGGTCATCAATATTTTCATTTGAGGTCCACTCCCCTCACCGCCCACACTCATAGGCTCTTGCCACAGTAATATCTAGAAATGTGAGCCCTTGCCAAGCAAACAGACCCACAGCAGTATGGAGAACTTCACATTATTTCCCAGAGGAGAATCGAAATTACAAAATGAAAGAATATTCATCCATTTCACACATCAACACTGACCCACATCAGCCCACAAAGAACCACCAGAGCTGTTCAACCCCATCAGCCCTCCCTCCAATAATCATAATTTAACACAAAGATTCCTAAAATCTGCCTTTAAGTGTTGGTGAATTTTGTCCATAGCAGAAGAAATGCTAGATGAATCTATGGTGAATGCAGGAAGATCAAGTCTTAAATGCAGATCTACCAACATCTATAGCCTGGTTTACTTACTTTATATTGCCTAGATGGATCATCAAGACTCAGGGCTTTTTGTATCTTTGTTGCCCACAGCAAATTAAAACACCTCCAATCTTTGCCAGACTTCATATTTATTACTACATCTTTATTTTCTGTATTTTCCTTTCTTGCCTTTCCCTCATTTGAACCCGTAACTGCTTTCTAAGTGTTTGGACATTGACCCTGTTTCTGACTTTTGGATTCCTGCCTCAAAATCAATGTCTTTCTGCAGTCTCTAAAGAAAAATATATTTTTTAATCAAGAAGTTAGACTTTAAACAATCGGTTCAGTCAGATTTAGACTTTGGCACTGTTTTGTTTAACCTCATTGTTGAATATGCTTTCTTTTATACATAATAGAAAAGAAGAGCACTGAGTCAGCCTTATACAAATTAGCAATTACCAAAATGTGGTAGTTCTCAAATTAAAAGTAGCCTAAATTTCATATTGCTCTCTGTGCTGAAAGATTTGCTCATTCTGCTGGTTCCTTATAGCTGATAAGGCCTCACACTTGGCTGATAGGAAAAGGTGGAGATTTGGAGCTGAGACATTTCTCCTTTTCTGTGTTGTATATTGTTCTGGTCCGTAAAATTCAATGTGTTTTCTGTATACATATGCATTATGTAAAGTCGCAGGGGTTTCGCTTTGGATTCATTAATCTTTCCATTAACCTGGCTATTATTAATTTTCATTTAAAGGTCCACAAAGAAGTGCTTTGGAATAAATTGTGGGCTATTTATCATGTTAAACCAGAGAGGGAGATAATCCAAATGAGGTGTGTAAAAACAGAATTAGGGAGTATGGTGATTCATTTAAAGGAAGTCACAGGGTAGGAGATCAGGTATTTATGAATACTAACAGGAATAAGCACTGCTGAGTAAAAAGGGCCTTAAACGGGTGAGCATGGATTTCTTACATGACACTATGGAAACAAAAGGCCCAAGTAAGAAACTTTAAGAAAACAATGAGGTAGAATTGAGTACGGTTAGTACTTGGTTAAAATCTGGCTTTTACCATTTTTGAAACTTATATTTGCAAAATACCATCTGATTGGACCTGAAACAAAGAGAAGACAGAAATCCACTTGAAAAGATGTTAAAGTAATTTAATGTTAATATATGTGTGTGATCAGGTAAAAAACTTTAAAAAGTAAAACAAAATGTGAAGCATAACAGGAACTTTCATGTAAACAGGTATAAAAAGATGATATAAATTCACAATCTGGATGATATTATTATCTCTCTTTTTAAGTTTCATCAGAACTCTTGCTGAGACGACAGGATCCACGAAGACTTGGAGGTCGTCCGACAGGACAACGACAGGAACTGCGAAGAACCGGATGTCATCCAGTAGGACAATGACAGGAACCATGAAGACTTGTAAGCCGTCCGGCAGGACGATGGCAGGAACTACGAAGATCTAGAGGCCACTCTAAAGATTGGCAGGAACCACGAAAATCTGGAGGTTGTCTGTGCCGGACTACAGTCTTTAAGGCTTGTGGAGGCTGGATCAGTCTTGTCGGCTGGAAGTGGTTGAACCACTGAAACTTCGTACAGCCTGGCTGTTTTCACCTCAGAGGACTGGAGCTGAGAATATTTAAGGGGCAGTAGCTCAGAAGAGAATGCAGGGAGCTGGAGCTCATTCCCAGCTGGCTCTTTGGGGAGCTGGAGATCCTCTTCACCATGCTCAGGCTGTAACTGGAGTTCTGAGGCTGCTGAGGGAAGCTGGAGCTCATAGGTTGCTAGAGAGGCTGAGCTGGCAGATTAATGAATAGCTAGGGTGCTGCTGATCCTTCTAACTGAGGTGATTCAGCAATCTTCTTTAAACATTGGGATGGAAGTGAAGGCAGGGAAGCTACTGAAGACTGCTCATCTTTGGAAAATGGTATTGACTATGCTGGACTAATTTGTATGGAAGGTTCCGAGAATTTGACACTATAAACTGGGTGTTTGGAGTGTTCTTTTTCAATCTGGGTCAGAAGCTGCTCCTGTTAAAGCTGGAGATCTGTAACTGCTCCAGGAAGCTTAAACTCTCAGGCTTCTAGAAACTGGAGATCCTCTCCAGCTTACTCTGGTTGGAGCTTGAAATCCTTGGCTGTAGCCGACTGTATTACTGCTCCGGCTGCAATACAGCCTCAGTATCCGGCTGCTACTCGGTTGCTTTTTCTGACGGCAGGCACACTGCTTCCATGGCTGAGGACTGTTGCGCTGCTCTGGCTGGCAGGATTGCCAGCACAGTTTTAATCTGCGGTTGCTGCAGGGCCTCAGATGCTGGTTCTGCTGTTGGTTTCTTACAATGGCATGTTTTATGGTGAGGTGTTTGTTTGATGGAAAATGAGAGTTGATTCTAACTGGTGAAGGCTGGGTTTGAACTCGAAGACAGGAGCAGGAAGACTTGAAGGTCGTCCTACAGGACAACGACAGGAACCGCGAAGAACCGGAGGTCATCCGGTAGGACAATGACAGAAACCATGAAGACTTGTAAGTCGTCCGGCAGGACGATGGCAAGAACTACGAAGATCTAGAGGCCACTCTAAAGATTGGCAGGAACCACGAAAATCTGGAGGTCGTTTGCGCCGTACTACAGTCTTTAAGTCTTGTGAAGGCTGGATCAGTCTTTTCGGCTGGAAGTGGTTGAACCACTGAAAGTTCGTACAGCCTGGCTGTTTTCACCTCAGAGAACTGGAGCAGAGAATCTTTATGGGGCAGTAGCTCAGAAGAGAATGCCGGGAGCTGGAGCTCATTCCCAGCTGGCTCTTTGGAGAGCTGGAGATCCACTTCACCATGCTCAGGTTGTAACTGGAGTTCTGAGGCTGCTGAGGGAAGCTGGAGCTCATAGGTTGCTGCAGAGGCTGAGCTGGCAGATTAATGAATAGATGGAGTGCTTCTGATCCTTCTAACTGAGGTGATTCAGCAATCTTCTTTAAACATTGGGATGGAAGTGAAGGCAGGGAAGCTACTGAAGACTGCTCATCTTTGGAAGATGGTATTGACTATGCTGGACTAAGTTGTATGGAAGGTTCCGAGAATTTGACACTATAAACGGGGTGTGTGGAGTGTTCTTTCTCAATCTGGGTCAGCAGCTGCTCCTGTTTAAGCTGGAGATCTGTAACTGCTCCAGGAAGCTTAAACTCTCAGGCTTCTATAAACTAGAGATCCTCTCCAGCTTACTCTGGTTGGAGCTTGTAATCCTTGGCTGTAGCCGACTGTATTGCTGCTCCGGCTGCAATACAGCCTCAGTATCCGGCTGCTACTCGGTTGCTTCTTCTGACGGCAGGCACACTGCTTCCATGGCTGAGGACTGTTGCGCTGCTCTGGCTGGCAGGATTGCCAGCACAGTTTTAATCTGCGGTTGCTGCAGGGCCTTAGATGCTGGTTCTGCTGTTGGTTTCTTACAATAGCATCTTTTATGGTGAGGTGTTTGTTTGATGGAAAATTACAGTTGATTCTAACTGGTGAAGGCTGGATTTCGACTCGAAGACAGGAGCAGGAAGACTTGGATCATTCACTGAATTGTCAGGGGGAAGCAGAGGAGGCATCTCTGCTGAATCACGTAGTAATGGGAGGCGCCAGCCACCCGAGCAAACTGAGATGAGCCAAACCGCCGTGAACCCATCCCTGGAAGAGGGATAGCCAACCTTGAGCCTCGGAAGTAAGTTACTGCAGAATGAGGTGAATTGGTTCACTCAGCCAAAAACTCTGATTCGTCCACTGAAATCCCACGGGGAAGCACAGTGGGGATCTCTGTTGAATCACGCCGACCCTCCCGGAAGTAGTGGGAGGCGCCAGCCACCGGAGCAAACTGAGTGGAAAGAAAGCGTTGTGGACCACTTCTTGGAAGAGGAATGGTCAGCCTTGAGTCTCGGAAAGAAGTTGCAGCACAATGAGGAGAATAGGCAAATCCAGCCAAAAGCTCTGAATCGTCCAATGAAGTCCCAGAGAGAGAAGGCGGAGTCATCCGCGCAGCAACACGCTGACCTTCCCGGTAGTTGTGAGAAGCGTCCGTGAAGTTCCGCAAGCATGGCAGCGTCCTCGGCACTGAGAAGATTGTAGGTCTTGAGATGGCGGAGATTACGGCGATTCCTCCAGAACTTTGGTCCGGCGCGCATATTTCGCATGTATGTTTTTGAAACATCAACGTGTTGGTGTTGACCCCCCAATGCTTTCTGCGTATAGTCACCTAGCCAGGCTGATTTCCCAGCTGCTTTTTATTTGTTTTCTTCCTTTTCTGTACCTCGTATTAACAGTTAGATTAATATTTTAAAGAAGTTATTTGTATGAAAGTTTTTGTGTTTTTGTTTTTTGTATTAAAACCTCATTATTTGCTAAACAAATGTCTGGACTTCAAAACGGGTTTTGTTTCTTTTATTTTCAGTGTGTTGGAAAGTATTTCATTGTAAAGTACTTATAAAAAATCACGGGTTCCTTTTTGGAATGTCACCCCAGCGAAAAACTCAAAGTTAAGTTCCTTGGGAAAATACCATCAAATTCAAAGCCCTCTGAATAATACACAAGTCTTAAGTCATTCCACTGTCTTAGAGAAAAAAAACAACAAGGAATTTAGAAGTAGTTATCAGTAACTAAGTATGTGTGGACATCACTGACCTACCTGGTTTTCTTTGTGTGTATAGTAGAGTGGTGCTACTAAGCTCTCGTAAACCTGTAAGCAGCTAATACATACAACAATCTGCAAATATGACAAGGGTCAGAAGTATTAGTAGGCCTTTAATCTTTAACTTCCCTAAAAAAGAAACTAAAAAAAAATTATAATGTAACAATTACTGATCAATTTTTTTATTAAATACTTTGTATGTATTAATATATATATATATATATATATATATATATATATATATATATATATATATATATATATATATATATATATATATATATATATATATATATATATATATATATATATATATATATATATATAT
>JAVLVB010000433.1:1692877-1722419 GCA_032876305.1 Orestias chungarensis | reverse complement strand
ATATATATATATATATATATATATATATATATATATATATATTTTTTTTTTTTTTTTTTTGTTTAATCTTATGCTTAAGGTTATTAAAAAACAATTTTATTTTCTACAAGGAGTAATTTAGGGCTTTTTAGATAAATATCTATGATATTTTAGTTAATTTCGTATAAATCTATTCCTTATTAAATTGTTGTTAAGTAGAAAAAACATTATACTTTGTTTAGCATTTCATATTATTTATATTTTGTCTCTTAAGTGTAGGGCAATGATAAAACTTACATGCCACCCTGGGGGCAACCTCTATAGGGATGCACTAGAAAACCTAGGAGGACAGACTGTAATCTAATGTAACCAACAAATTAGCTTAACTATAATCTGCATTTGTGGAGCAACAAATTTGCTCTACAAAAGGAATAGTGTAACACAGAATCCTGATTAAATGATTTACTTCATTCAATCAATGAAGACCTCATCCAACAAAAAATCTGGCAACATTAATGTAACCATAACCTGTGTTTTATTGACCTTGGAACATTTGAATTATATTTATGGTGTGTGTGTGTCTGTGTGTGTGTGTGTGTGTGTGTGTGTGTGTGTGTGTGTGTGTGTGTGTGTGTGTGTGTGTGTGTGTGTGTGGTTGTATAGGTGCATGAATGAAAATGTAGATACGTGTGATTGTCCCTTGAAGGTATACAGTTGTTAAAGTGGTAAAAAACAGTAGAGCTCTTCTACCCACAACACCTAAAACTAGCAAAGGTGGACTCGCCTCCAGAAGGCCACTGCAGCTCCAGAAATGCAGTTACAAGGCACCGCTCTTGGGCAGTCATGCACTGAGGTAGGTTTGTCATTTAGGCATCAGAACAGCATCCCCAGTCCTAAAGAAGGGCACCTAGCCTATCGAATGCCTTTTCCCTACCAATGTGGACCCAAACCCCCAAGGGGGCCCAGCGTCACCAAAAAACCCTAACAGCAAGACCTCCCAGCATTGGGTGTGCGACATATTCATCATTGCATTCTGGTACCAGAATTCTACTACTACTAGTTATCCACATCATCAACATGCATTTTAATTTAGAAACATATTGAAAGAAGGCTATTATTTAAATGTTTCCAAACCCTTAATCGGGAAACTGCAATGTTTCATTTACAAGCCTCCCACAGGCTTTAGAGTGAAGTTGGCTTTGCCTATTGTATTGATGCTTTAGGCTCTTTGTATGGACCATGCACCATTTTATATGTGCGGAACACCCGCCTTTACATTTAATTATTCATAAAAGCTTTTTTTTTTTTTATTAGATGTGTAGCTACAAAAACTTCATATTTTATACATGTAGATTGGTCCAACAGAACAAATTAAAATATATTCATTTCATATGAAATCCTGAAAGGACAACGTTAAGTTTAGCTGTTAGAATTTAGCATTTTTGTGATACCTAACTATCATCTGAATTAAACTGATGTGTAGTGGTAAAGTACACAGAACCAAATGGTCCAGTTGATTATAAGATGCAGTGATACTTATGATTCCAAGGTGCTGGTCAAAAGTTTTTGTTTCCATCTAACTGCTCTGAAAAGGCTTGGATTTTGAAATGTAATTCTTCCAACAGGTTTTTGTGAAATTTCACATTGTTTTACCATTTAATTCTGAGCTTGTTGAAACACACACGCACACACACACAAGCACACACACACAAAGCCTATTACACTTTTCTATCATTAGCAAACTGACTGTATATCTTTTTATTTCTGCAGCGCGTGACTCTTGGAGTTGTAATCATATAATGCTCCTTTTGTTATATCCGTTGTCTCTGTGTTGTGCAGAGCGAACATGCATAAAGGCAATGATTGCACATTTGAGTATGTTAATATAGAAGTGAGTGCTGATTTAGCTTAGAGGCGCAGTGTGTACTGTTTAAAGCTGGGTTTGAATATTCATCACAGTCACACTCAGCTGAAGATGAAACAGCGTTATTGTTCATCAGCAGCAGTGGCACGCTGCCTCGTTCATCTTATGCACATATTAATGGTGGGGACAATTCACTTCAAGTAATTCCTAATCTGTTTGCAAGGAATCTCTGAAGGCTGTTCAGTCAGTTTGATGCAGATGATGGAAGCTTTTTATCTGCGAGTACCCCCCTGAGAAAAAAAAATAAAAAAAAATCTTTTCAAATTTTTAACAATATCTTGAACAAATTAACCCCCGGAAGGAATTTATACAGCTCTTTGTGATCTAAAAATAAAACATGCATGTAATAATACATCAACAATAATCAAAACTGAAATATTTTTTGCATATCTTAAGTGACTTGCATAATTCTAAAAATGATGAATTGCATTACTCTTGTAAACAGGGTCGAATATAGGATGTATTTTTAATTTGAAGGTTACAAAAACTTCTGACACGATGGCTTAGTGCATCATTTGTAAACCAGGATGCTAAATTACCACAGTTAATTCAGTTAAAACACTGCATACACAAACTATGAGAATTGTCCCCAGTATGACATCTGATAATTTAGTATAAACACAACATTTAAAAACAACAGAACGAAACCTGCAGTTAAAATTAAAGGAATTGGGATAATAATGATTGTCATAATCACCACAAGTGAATTATTTCAACATTGATCAATATAAATAATTCTAAAAATCAATAAAGATATCTGAAAAATGAAAAAGACAGTTTTCCAAACTCAGAGTAGAATTTTATCTTAGATGAGATGATTTGCAGAAAGATATTAGCTTTTAGGTCTTAGCTGAGTATGTTCCACGGCCGTAATATTTTGTTCACCAGCAGGAAATAGTTTTCTTCTTCTTTTTCAACAATGTAAGTAAAGAAAGACCACATAGAAAAACTGAAAGACCTTCAAAAAGTCAGAATACCTCCTGAACAAGAGGATCTTTACAAAATGAATATCAAATGTCAAGTTATCTTTAAACTGTAGCAACATAGAAGAAAGTTTCAATTTCTAAGATTTAGACAAAAACTAAAGCTTTGAATTTACTAAACACGCTGCTCCATATCACTGCATCTGTTCATTACAAATTGTTGCAGGACATTTTAAATGTGTTTTAGATATTTAGTTGCAAATTTCATAACTTTTTCTATAGCTTGACCATTAGGCCTCTAATTTTTGACGTATGTACCTAAAACATCCAATGAATCCTTCACATTGCACTGAAACAAATGCATCACTTTTGATTAAACTTCACTCTTTACCAAAAATATAGCTATAACAAATTTATGAGTTTTCTTTTTACCTCTCCATTATCTGAAGAAGGTGAAAACAAGACTATCCCTGAATTTAGCATTGAGAAATGTTAAAGTACACTAGTACATCCCATAATACAAAATAATAGAGAAATTTACGTTTAGCTCATTTTACTGACACTAATAAAAACAAAGTTATTTTTTTTCTTCTCTAAAATTTAAAAACCCAAAAGTTAGTTTGATATAGCATAGTCTGTTTTTGTGAACCTTTTAGAATTAAAATTATTTAGCTTTTTGCCAAAAAAATAAATAAAAATAAACTATTAAAAGAATCCTAATCAAATATTACAGACAATGTTTTTAATTCTGACATCTCATGCAGGATGGCTAAAACTATTGCCTTATTTTACACTCCATATCTGTTTTTGTTCTTTTTGTTTGCATTTGGATTTGTTTAAAGTTCAGATTATTGGTTTTGTTTTTTGTATTTTTCAAGATCTCCACGTGCACAAAGATACTCAGGGTTTTAGAAGTGGAAGGGAAGTCATGACCCAGATCTGATGTTTCCAGAACTATTTTTATCTCTTGCTAATTAGCTAGACTTTTAATTTGTGCTCTGTCCTCCTGACGGACCATGGGGGCATTTAACACTCTGCAACCTGAAGCCCAGCTCTTTTGATGTACCTTCTTCTCCCTGCTGCAGCTGAAAATGTTAACACTACCTGCACATAAACGCTTAAAAGTTTATAAATGCATAATCAGGTTGTTTTTTGAAGCTGGAAACATTAATAAAACATAAGGTCACAACTTCAGTTTTGCTCACAAAAGTAGGGATAGCCAGGCCTTGCTCAATATTTTATCCACACCTAGAACTATTAACAATAGATAAAAAGAAAAATATAACAAAAAAACAACATCGTTTTAGAATCTAAACCCTTAAAAGCCTTTCGGTCTCAGAAAAAAGAAAGCTAGAAAGTTTTTTTCTTCTGTTTTTTCTCAGTTTCTCAGTTAGACAAGTTAGAGACCTCTGCAGAATTCCTTACAGAGAATTCATCCAATAACTGTTGGAGGGGGAAAGACAAGAAATTAGTTTTCTGCTCTCTGCTGATATGAAACAATATGAGCAGCTGTTTGTGTGTGTGTGTGTGTGTGTGCGCGTGCGCGCTTTGTGTGTGCTTGTGTGTGCGTGTGTTTGTGTCTGTCACCCAGGGCTCTTCATCATTCTGCTGCTCATCAAAGATTTCAATGTTCCAAAAAAGTCTCAACGCATCTTTGAACCTATGCACCCACTAAACACAAAGTGTCCTAGAGAAATAAAGGAAATACAATTTAATTGTCTTGCAGTCAGTCAGTTGAAATTTCAACACAGAAGGTCAGCTTTGGTAATATAAACTCTGGCCATGCAATGACCGACAGTGGTCAAACAGGAATTCCAGAAGATAAAATCGATGCTGAAGTTTCTCATCTATTCACCTTATAGTCAACTGACAAATCTGAGAGAGATAAGCATGAAAATAACTGTGGCAAGTTATAAACCATGGGTGTTTTACTCCGGTTCTTGCTTGGGGTACCTGAAACAGAGGGTTAGGAGATAATTTAACACCTGTTAAACCAGCGCTGGATTAGGTAGATTAGCCAGAAATCAAATAAGAGTAGCATTACGTAAATAAGTAAATAAACAAAAGATTAATCAAGTTCAGAAAAACGTTTGATTCCCAACTACTGATTTATTTAATACAAGATCATATCAGGACAACAAACATGAAAATGTGTATAATTCTTGAAGAAGAAAAAAATAATAGGAACTTTTCCACACAGCCAAAGTTACCAAAAGCTGGGTGAGTGACCATGGTGTTAATGTTATTGTTTCCCTGCAAACCCACCCAACCAGATAACAAAAGAGAACTAAGTCTGTATTTTTAAGAGGAGAATGAGAGACACGAGGGTCAGCAATGCATATGACCTAAAAATGCTATTAAAGCAAACTTAGCTCAGATGTAATAAAGGCTTAGATTGTCTGATGGATTTTCATTTTAAAAATCTTTATTTTTCTCTCAGTGACATAATGTGCAATCAGTGAGTAACCAGAGACTGTTATAAAGTGAGAGTAGTGTTACTTCAAAATGTATGAATCAACTACAAGTACAAAGTATGAGAAATTATATCTGTTGAACTGATAGAACTTACAATACATACAGAAAAAAAAACAAAAAAAAAACTAGTTAGATTCAACCCAACTAAAGAAAAAAATATATATTTGAAGATAATTTATAAATTCCCTAATTAAACAAGCTAAATAAAATTAATGATTCAGACAGTTTTCGGTTTTATCAAAAATGATTTTTATTGTAGGTCAAGATTTAAGAAGGCAACTGAATTATTATTTTTATTTAATTATTTATTTATTTTGTGTTTTTTTTTCAGACTGACCCAATTTCTCTCTTCTGTGGCAGAGAAATGCTTTTTAATTTGTTCTAATTAAAAGTATCTTTTTCTGCACAAAGGTTTATTCTTTTTTTATTTTCCTCCTGATGTTTTTTTTTGTGCTTAAACTGTGGTTTTTAAATGCAACAATTATGAGCACTTTTTGAAAAAAATATTTCATTCAGGAAAAAATCTGATATTTGCCTTCACTGTGAAGATCTCTGAGAATATGATTACATTCTTCTGCATAGCTGATTTTACAACATGAAAAAAACAAACAAACAGGACTTTTGGAACAATGCTTCCCATCGAAGAAATGTAAAGAAATTCAGGATGCATTTTTGTTTTTTGTTTTGTTTAACCCCACATTTCTATTAAACATGAAAATAGGCTTCTATATCAATGAAAATCCTGTCAGGCGGATGGTCATCTCAAACAAATTGAACCACATCACACCAACGTCTTTCCTGGCCAGGGTGGAAGATTTTCCTTAAACCAAACATGTTGACTGGGATATAAAAAAAAAAAAAATTGTACATATTTCTATATTTGTGGTGGCATTTATTGTTTGACCTGCTCTTTTTCTTACCTTTCCATTATAGTTCATTTTATTAATTACACAAATAATTAGGATGAGGATCAGTTCTTATAAAACCATGGTTTTAAAGCTGGAAAAAGGTAGAATGCCTTTTCCGTCTCTGAGTCGTTTAAGTATCTTGTCTTGGATAAGTGGAAGATAATAAAAGGATAATAAATGGATGGATTTTCTTTATGTATAGATATACTTTTCAAATACCTGTTACTTTTCAGAATGTGTAAAAAAAAAATTTGTGTTTAGATGCAAACTCTCACTTATTACTTATTTAAACAAAACTATGCCTATACCCTATACCGTTCAGAATCCACCTGATAAAAATTGTCTATTTCAACCGAATAGCTGAATAGTATATCAATTTATTTTTTACATATAAAAGCACACATAATCATTGCACTTTATTTACATAAACCGCTGACAATATTTAACCCAAAAAATTACAAAAACAAACTATACACAATATACTTGTAAACATTTTACATTAAATTTAGCCTCATTGCTCCAAAGCTTCTGAAAGTGAAACTGTGTCTGAGCTGACTGGCAAGCACCCTCAAACATAAACTTATGGACCCCATTACAGAATATACCTTCAGATGGCAGTAAAACCTGAAGCAGTTCATCATCAGTGGATTGCGTGGTGGCCCTGTCTGCTATCATGTTATCATTGCTTATAATTTCCAGTACCATCAAACATGTTTCCAGTCAGGTGGAGTGTGCCTAATATTAATCTAACTAATATTAAACATGAGTGGCTGCTGAAATGGGGCGCACAGAACAAGTCATGTGATGACGTAGTCGATATATCAACAGGAAATTGCACTATTGTTTTCATTTATTGTAACAATTGGATTGTTGGAAATTTGCCATGCTTTGGGAGTTTACATGAGTTAGAAGTGGAGATCATTCTTTTTTTTTTACCACAGGCGGAGTCTGTGGCTTTAAAATGGATCGCTGTCGTATAATTTCAGTTTGTCCGTTTGAGTTTAGATTACAAACATGTCAAACTAAACTTGATGGACATGGAGCTGCTATAAGGGCAGGGCCGGACTGGAAGATTTTTTCAGGCCAAGAGTCAGTCATTTAACCAGGCCACCCTGGGCTTCCCACAAATGCATGTTCCCACACATACATGTTCACTCCCACACCTAAATGCATGGGAACAAGCAAAACGCAGTTGTGCATGTGTGCACACATATTTATAGCAAATTCAAAGTAAAAGGCAACCTATTAGACCTACTGTAACTTCAGAGGTTGTAATATAAAGTAACTTTACTGCTGTTAATGCAATGTTACTAAGGTAATAAACATTTTACACAAAAATAAGTGTCTAAGTTAAAGCTTAACATATTCAAATCATGTAAAAAATTAACTGCCTCAGTGGCATATTATCATACAGTGGAATATTAATGAACCCCTACCTACAGTAAATCCAAGGATGGAATACACAAATGGTCATGTTTGATCTGGGATACATAACAGCTAATCAGCAGCAGACAGAAATATTCAACAACACAATCACTTAATAGAATATTATCAAATTGCAAAGAAAACTATTATTACAGTTGAGAGCCATTTATGTCAATGCTATGCTCATGTGTTGTTGTTCTACTGTAGAAATGGTTTTGTAAATTCTCCCAAATACTCTCCTTCTCCTGAGGTACCAGCAGGACTGGTGTCATCACCATCACCACCTTTGAATAGCAAACATATGTTTACAGTTTTTCCATAAACTGTATTTCACACTGATTTGGCCTTGTATTCATATACATGATAATGATAAGATTATATCCCATTAGCTGGACAAGTAAATAATTAAAAAAATTAAAAAAAATAATAATAAATTGGCTTTTAAATCAGTGATTTTAACTGACCAGTCCTTATCTTAATTTCAAGGCTAAACCTATACAGGCTCCATATTTACACTGTAGGCTGAATGTGTGCAGCCTCAAGTTCCTTCATGGGTCTCTGTTTAAACTTTAAACAATTTTTTTTTTTTGTAGAAATGTATTATTAAAATTAAAAAAATATACATTTAACCGTAAAATAACACTTGTACCAACATTTTTTGTGCGTGTTTTGTTTTTGCTTTCATAAGCGTACTTGTAATCTTTATTTTAATAGCAACATGGGGGGACAGAATAAATAAATCTGTTACTTCTCTGCATTTTGCCGCGTTCTCCTCCAGAGCCTTTCTCTTTTTGTCTGTCTCCCTCTCTGTTTGTTGTATCCCATACGGAGACCCGAGTCGCTTCTCCTCACGTCATGCTCCGCTCGCTCGTTGCGCGAGCTTTGGTCAACAGACACACGCCACGCCCCTTCCTCCACACCTGTGTGGTTGATACTGACGTTTGGGGCGGCTCTTAATCGAAATAAACCAATCATCTTTCTCTCCTCACATGCCGCTAGCCTCTCTTATCTGTCTGAGACAGAAAACATTAACTTAAAATAAGCAGTTAATCTTTTTCCTGTAACAACAACATTGCTAAGCGAGAAGAGATTTTTTGGAAATAAAAAAAACAAACAGACTTCTTATACAACAAAGTATTACCGTTGTTAGTAGCGCTATGATAGTCTTTTCAATTTGAGTGAAAATGGAGCTCTGTCTTCTTTTATTTAAATCAGAAGTTAACCTTACCTCAAATGAAGATTAAAAAAGCTAACCTTAACCTTGCAGATCATGAATGTGCACGTTCAATATTAAACAAAAATAAATATGAAAAGCTGAATCCATAACTGATCCGATTACCGAGTCGACTGATTACTTGTGTGGAAGGTGTTTCTTTGAGAAATCACAGCAGACATTTTAAGGGGCTAGAATGTCTTTTCGCTATCATTTTAATAAAGGTTTGTTGATCTTTAATGCTTTTCTTTAAATTTCATTTGGGGTTACTTGTAGTCCTAAGCAGTCATGAATTTTGTACCTATTGAAGCTCACTCTCCCGTATTGAATAGCAGCAGCATATTAGTGTGTCAGCTTTCACCTGTTATGCAAAAGTAGCAGAAAAAAAAAATAACAACTCTAATAATGTCTGCTGGCAGAGGAGAGGAGAAGCAATAAAGGCGAACACATTCAGACAGATTGCTAACATGAGGAGCAAAGTGACTGCAGATTCTTGCGAGAGTAATATTACGGCCATTTGGCTAATAGCCACGGTGCTTGTTACGCCGGCTTCACAGAGATGGAGAACAAACAGTCTAAGTGAGCAGAGAGGTGGGGAGGCAAAATTAGTGCGTCGGATTGTTTTAAGCAGGTTAGGATATAGGAAAGAAAAAATAAAAATAAAAAATAAAACTGGTCTGGCGAGAATATCTCCCAGAAAATAATTTATTTTATATCGAAGGTAATGTGCTACATCTTGAGTAAACTAAACAAGTCTGATTTAAATAAATCTAGCCTTATATCATATGGTTAAAGCCACTACACATTAAGGCAATTATGACCTAGCATCTGGGGAACTATGAATACAAGAAAGAAATACGGTTGCCGAAGTCCAATAATCCTGTTGGTGTTCTGTACATAACACATTTCATTTTCATAGGATATTCACCCATAACTTGGCACAAGAATATACCAATAAAAACAGACTGCCTGATAATGTTTTTAACAAACACATACAACCAACATCGTACTGAAAGCTGAGGCAATCACTAAGGCAACGGCTAGTGAGGTGTATGAAACAATTTGGTAACCACACGGGTGTCAACTCCTGTCCGGTCCTGCATCTTTTAGACATCTCTGTGCTGCATCCAAGATACATGAAATAATTAGGTCATTAGTAGGACCTGACTGCATGTTCAGGGGGCAGTTTAGCCATCAATTCAGCCTATTTTGCTGTGTTGCACCTAGGTCACATCTTAATGTTACAAGACAAAACTGAAGATTTACACTTACTTTGGCCAGTCTACAAAATTAACAAATACAGTATACCCTTTGTCCAATATGCTGTAAGAATATAGTTCTGGAACCTTATTAATCTTAATAATAACCTTAATAATAACCTTAAGAACCTTAATAATCTGTTCTGAGCAATAACCACTGACAGAAGACTCAAACTGGGTTGTGATGGAGCAGTGTCTGACACACAGCATCAAAAATAAATAGGTTTACAGACTTTAAAAAGAAAGACAACACAGTTAGGTTTACTGGTAATTTACGTTTTGGACCACAGATTTGTTCAAACAACACTGATAAAAATGTTGACCAAATACAAGTAACTAAAAAGTTATAAATACAAAACAAACACAATAAAGTCTGAGCGAACTGAATTCAATCAGTTCAGACTACAAATCTGATAGCAAAAGTTGAACTTTTTAGGTAGAGAAAGGAAGAGTTCCATCACGGGTCTCAGCCATATAACTCTGCCTCCAGTCTTTTGTTTAGAGGCAGTCAAGTTTTTGATTGGGAAGCGCAATATTTACTGAGCATTGCCTCGGCAGTCAGCTCTGCTTATTAGAGCAGTTTTCCAGGCTCGGCCGGCACCCGAGACGCTCCGGTTTGGATGTGAAGGTAAATTCTGCCACCACCCGCAACTGTCACGGGGACTTCAAATATTTCCGTACAGGAGGAAATAGCACAGATTGCACATTCTCAAGAGCATTGTGACACAGAATATGTGTGTGTGTGTGCTTTTATAATGTTTCCAAAGCAATAAAAAACACTGCAATCAATCAAGTGCATTTCATTTTTATAGAGTTGTAGTTTGCTTCCTTATATTTTTATCTTTCCTTTAAAATTATTTGTTGTTTGTTCTTGACGTTTAAACCCTATTACCCTATACACTTTCTAGGATAAATACAAGCCCTCAACTCCAGCTGTATATAAAAGATAAACACAAAGTTAATTCTGGGTAAGGAATTTTTACCTTCCTCATTCTTTCTTTTATTTGTTAAAAATTAGATTTCCTCTTTTTTATTCATGTACATGTACATCTTACTAACATGTCAAGTTTATTTGTTTTAAGTTTTTACACCAAAGACATTAACTATTTTTAAAGAATATGTGGTTATGAAGCCTTTAAAAAAGTTTTTTTTTATGAACATTTAACTATTGTGGAATGCTTGATTATTTTTTTTTAAGTTCATTGACATGCATTCATTAATAATTATCCACCATGGTTTTAATGAAACCTATATTTACCTTGTTACCTTGCAGCAAGAAGCCTCACGTGATTCCGGGTCGTTTTGGAAGGAGTTTGCATTTTATGCGTGTGCATCTGGGTGTGTGAGTGTTTCTCTACTGGCAACTCAGAACCTGTCCAGATTTTACAGTCTGCCTTTCGCCCATTGTAAGCTGGAGGTAGGCACCAGCAGTCCAGCAGGTTGGATAATGGATAGAGACATGCATCATCCACAACATTCCCTGTCCAGCAACAGCAGTAGCCTAATTGAGTACCAATTTGTGCATAATCCACAACATTCCCTGTCCAGCAACAGCAGTAGCCTAATTGAGTACCAATTTGTGCAATAGAAGATGGAAGCAAAGCCCTCTGAACTTGAGATTGTCCTATGCAATTGTACGTTAGACAAATATGCACATCTTAGTTAGGATTTCATCACCAGTATTATATACTAGTATCATAGAGCTCACTGTGAGGAAACCTATTTCACCGTTGCATTTGTTGGAGATTCTGCTGTGTGTGATTGAGAAACGAGGGCCACTGTAATCTGATTCAAAAACCTAAAATATGTTTTCAGCAAATACCAGGTTAGAAGATGTACAAATAATTCTTGAATCTGTTTGTTACTGTTTAAGAATTTTTTTCAAAGCATTTAGTTTAACTCATCATACTATGCCTTGCAAATGTATTTATGTACCTTGATATGTGCACTACCCAAGTTTTTTATTATTATTATTTTTATTTTCTTATGTTAGTACAGGTACAGCTGTTGTGTATATGCTTTAAGCTTTTTGAAGAAAGCAAACAAGCTGTATCAAAGAGATATAGAGAATAGAGAAGTCATGGATACAATTCCAAGAGAATAAGAACTCCAGAGGAACTGTAGAAATTTTCACCTCAGGTGGCAGAATCTAATGACAGGAAGTGTAAGAAGAAGAACCATCAAAAAGTGATATTGGCACTTTGCCACAATACTTGCATGTGAGACCGAAAACATGGGAATTGTATTCTGGTGAAACAAGACCAAAATAGAAATTCCACCACATACAGAGTTCTGAGAGAAACTAAATCTGCACATCACCCTGAACCTACTTCCCCCACTGTATCCAATTGAGGATCCGTGGCATGGCTTGAACACTATTTTTACAGATCCTCTCTATTCAATTTGAACGTGGTTGAGCTATTTTATAAGGAATAATAGGAAAACAACTCGAAAAAGACTTGCAGCTGTTCTCAAAGAATAATTGCAGTAAAATAAAAAAAAGAATAATAATATATTGAGCAATGATTGATTTTCTTTGAAAATCACATTTAGACACTAGTTTTTGTTGATCTATAAAGTTTAATGCCAGGAAAAGCTTTTGAAATTTGTAATTGTAGGAATGCTTTTCATCAGGATCCCTGCTGTTGGTTGCTTTCTTCCTCTTTGAGTTGTTTTTATTTATTTTTCTTATACTTATTTATGATACTGTGCTTTGGCTTTTTTTACTTGGTTTTATTTATCATGTGAGCCCAAGTACTTTTGTGCCGCTGTGTCTTTGACAATTTGTTTCCCCCAATTTTTTTTTCTCATCAGTAGGTCAAAAAGGTGTTCAACTAAAACATGCAGTTTTTGATAAAAGTACGTTGCAATAGTTTGTAACTTATTTTTATTTATTACATAAGAAAACAGCTCTGATATCCACATGATTTTCTCTGCATGTAGTATGTATTCAAATAACTGAAACTGAGTTTAAGGTAACGAATTCTATATGTATTATATAATAAGGCAACAAAATACACATCAATAAGTGTCTTTTATTCTTTGAAAATGTTGTTACCCTGTTTGATCTGACAACTTGGTTCTTTTAAACGACATGGTCTGATTAGGCAAAT
Organism: Orestias chungarensis; assembly: GCA_032876305.1. Lineage (NCBI taxonomy): Eukaryota > Metazoa > Chordata > Actinopteri > Cyprinodontiformes > Cyprinodontidae > Orestias > Orestias chungarensis. The sequence goes on along the minus strand of JAVLVB010000433.1, from coordinate 1,709,200 downwards.
GTTTGTCCTGCAGAGTCTTAGGCTTTTGGATTCAGCTAAATTTAAAATTAAAGCAGGCTGGATGAAAGTGTAATGAGGCCGATGTCTTTTTGGCACGATGGCTCTTGCAGTTCATCCAAAAACACCAAACTTTTGATCCTGGGAGTTTCATCATATGACAGAAAGAAGGATGAAACAAGTTTGGAGGAAAATTACCATATCTTAAAGCAATGCCAGGACCAATGTTCCCTCTGTGAGGAGGATGTATGATGACCTCTAACACCACCAAAGACCACTGAGTTGCATCAATTAATTTTCAACACAAGCAGGCAACATATAGATGAAAAGTGAAGGAACCGATTACACAACAAAAAAACACATTTTCATGAAAATAATAATTTATGGGACAACAAAATAATCTAGATTGTTAATTGATAGTATGGTAGGATTTGTTGCCCTAAAAATCTCAAACAAATTCAGCGTTTTTAAAAATGCTATTTATAAGGAACAAACAAAAAATAGATGTCAGTAAAACATACAAAATGTTTTCAAATTGATGAGAACTCTACCACTTGTTAGCTCCAATTACTAATTTGTTAAACAAAAAAAGCAAAATAAGATAACATACTTTTTTATCAGGATTTTGTATCATTTGTTATCCGCTAGTGTGTGAAATTGCACAACCAATGCCAGGACAATGACTTTGGCCCTCATCATGATCTCTGATAATTTTTAACCTTTTCAAATTAGATCAATGAAAGAAACCACACATGCAACGTGAATTACTTTTAAACATCATAAAACTGTTTATTTTGTTAAACACTTTTGAAATAAGTGTGATTTGAAATAATAATCTATTTTGCTATTTTAAAGGTTTTATGTTTGGTGCATTTTTTCTGCCCCTGCTTGAATTATTTCATTGTTGGCCATCCTAAGTTAAAATTGTGCCTGATGTTTTATTCAAATGTGGTATTAGAAGAGTATTCAAAAACCTAAATGCATTTCTAACTAATGTTAAAGATGGTAATAAGTTTTTATTATGATACTACAGCATTGTATCAAAAGATATATATATTTTAAACTATGTCTATACAAGTCAAAAAAGGGGTGAGGGAAAGTTTTAATTGTTTAGTGCAACTTCATGAAACAAAACAGAAGTGTAAAACATACATATTAGTATTATTTAAATTCCCCCTAGATTAAAAGTACATTTTTGTTAGACTTATGCTGTTGCAGGCCTTCAGAAACAACAGTCTTCCTTCCAACACCTCTAACAAAGTTAGCTATTTGTAACATCCTGCCGGCATATAATGAGCATCCACCCACCTCCTGCTGCCCAACTGGAAGGTCAGTGTATAAGACCACAGCTCATGTCGAGGTCAGGATAAAGATGATACACGGCTACAATTGATTGCTATCATTAACCACATCATGGTTGTTAAAAACATGACATCCAAACAAACTTTGTAAAAGGTCATCATGCAGATGGAACCTCCATTATTGGAGAGATATAGTAGTCTTGATGAAGGATGGAAAAAGACTGGAAAAGGAGGGGAAATTAGCTTTGTGGGGTCATAGGGAGAGCTGAAGTGGAGAGAAAGAGGCGTTTTCGACTGCACAATTTCATCCATCAGAATAATCTCCTCCCCCCGTTGAGTGATGGATATAAGCACTTCCTCCAAGGGCCCTGAGGAAAACTACCTCCTACCTCCATTCATCTATCCATCCATCCATTCTTACCTCCTTCCAGTGTTGCGTCTCTCTTCTGTTTTCTCTCCTCAGCAGGCTCTTGAGCGGCCGGCCCCGGGGCCGACAGTGACGGAGACAGGCCGCGAATGGCAGAGGCATGGAGGAGAAGGAGTGTAACGACACTGTCCAAAATATAGCGACGTGTTCTGTCTTCCGGTTTCCTTCCGTTTTTCGCTATGAAAAAAATTAGCTTAAGGTTTTTGCTGATTTCCTTGCTGCATATTTTCACTCATCAATTGGGATGAATTCATGTCAGAAATTTGAATGTTGATATTTTATAATAATGTAACCTCATTAAGCGTTTATAGAAATCTTTAAAAAATTGAGAGGAAGTCAAAACTCGACAGGTGTTATCTTTGATGCCCCAGACACAAAATAAACAGCAATAATCCATTCATGGCTAATAGAGCCATGTAAAAAGGAAATTTCTTTGGGTAACAATTGCCAAGCTCTACAATTAAGTGACACTCCACCCATGTTTTTCAAATGCATATATTAGAAGTTGCCTACCTGCCTACCTACCTATCTACTTAGTTTGAAGATGATAGGTCATCAAATTGAGCATTACTATGGAAAACATAGTAGGATTTAAGATAATCAGGCTACCCTCACACAGGGCAAATGTGACCCAAGTACATTTTTGTTTCCCCATAGCTCAGTTCTGATATTTTCACCCAAAATTTAAATTGCACAACTTCCATGTGTGGTACTAAATTTGATACTTATATGAAAGTGTCTCAGAAAGGTCATGTCACATTGTACATGAATTTGATGCGATTGTTGTGAGACGTGTCATATTTTGTGTGACTTTGCTGCTCATCTTGCGGCAAGGATTCTATGCCATAAAGAAAAAAGGCTGCTCTGAAGTCAACAGAAGTCCCATCCTGGTCCTAGCAAGATGTGGCCAGGGGATGTATGATCACCAACCTTATTGTGGAAAAGCATAAACCGATTTTTACCAAGAAGTGGCGGCTTTTGGATGCATCTATTCCATTTCATCGTCAACACTATCTGTCCTGGTGTTAGCAACAAGCCGTACTTAGGCTCAGTGAAAGTATAGATTTTATTTCATTTTCACATTTGTTTTTTTCACATTTGTTTTTCGTTAGAAACATTGATGCAGAAAAATAAAGCAGAGATTTAAAAGCAGGAAACGTTGCCTTTTTAACCACATCCTTCCTAATTTGGTCCTTCCCTTCACGTCAATAATCTTGCATGACACTTTACACAGCTTTACACAACTTTGACTAATTTCTTTTTTGCAGGATGGAGCAGGTTCAAGAGTCATGTGTCATTAGTTGCTGCCACTGTCGTTACTGCTTGTGATGCGTTTGCCTGAACGTGGTGAGGTCAAGTTTGTTAGGTGTTTTCATGCTTCACCGGCACTTCTCTGGCATGAGAGCAAAAAGGAGCTATTGTTTGCCATTTCTGTGGAAGGCAGGAGAAGGGGGAAAAAAGAGCACAACTGCAGGCGCTGTGTGAAATGTTAAAATGGAGATTAGCCCAGCCACCACAGATCTCGCTGCTAATGATTAAACATCATGCCATGCATTTCAATAGGAACACTTCTGGCTGCAAGCACTCTGATAAGTTTTCGGATTAATTCACACATATGTAATGCCAAAAAATGAAAAAAAGGACCCTTTCAGAAAGGGAAGCTGCTGGTTCAGATATCTGTCCACATGGCTCGGTGTCCTTCGACAGGAACAAGTAGAATCTAAAAGGAAATCTAATGAAACCCTTGTAGCCCCCTTTAAAAGGCTGCTGCTTTAAGATAAATTACTGCAGAAATGAAAACAGAGCTAATATGCCTTTTTTGTAGACAATTGGTTACTTTTTGTGGCGAGGGTTTACAAGCATACTAATAGTGTGTGGAGCTTTGAATACATATTATTTTCTTAACCCTAACAAAATTTAAACCCATGAAATAAAAGTGAGTGTATAAAAACTCATCATTATCAACTTAATAATCCAATAGTGTGCAAAATGCATTAGGGTTAAAATGCCTCTAAGTTTAAATCAAACGAATAGTTGCTCTATTCAAATCAAATACGCTTTTTCTTCCTAAGAAGCTGCTTCTATTTGTTACAACTCTGAAACATTAATAACAATTCCCCATATTAAATCAGCCTCAAAAAGCCTATTTTACAAATGCATGTTTAAGTTTTCATAGAGGTGTTACTTTGCTATTCTCTTTTAATATTTTTTTGAAGTTAGTTAATTTAAACAAAATTTATATTCTTTTAATTTATTTTTTGTATACATGTTCATAAACACACATACACACCTGATTGGGCAATCGATGCAATTTCAATTGCTACTTTGTTACTACTGCTGCTGCTACTTGTAAGAAAAGTTGTCCATAACTGGTGCTTCTTTAACACGAATTGAAAATAAGATTTCATTTTAATCAGGATTGAAAGAAACAAAACAATGGAGGTACCTTTAAGGATCATTTTGAGATGGTAGCTAGCAAGACAAAAAGACAATGTTGATGAAAAGCTGACACACAGCATAAGAAGATCTTGGCATAGGCAATAATGCAGAAACTCCACAACATTACCAGCTTGTGAAACAATATTTATGTGGTGTGAAAAGGTTAGTGTATATCACTCAGAGTCTCTACAACGTCATATCTGTCTAACCTACTCACAAAGTTCCGGCAGATGAAGTCATTTTGGTGTGGTCTTACCGCACCCAAAAAAAACAACTTTTCAATCAAACTGCAACACGTTCCAAATTATTCTACTCATCAAACAGTTTATCACATTGGGTTTATCATTCAAATTAGTAAAAAGGATAATAAAAAATGTTTTAATTCTAAGAATAACCAGCAGATTGCATCAAGTCATTGACTTGCAGCATTTATTTGTCCTGGACCAGCCTGCAGCGACAGTAGACGATAGCTTGCGTGGTGTTCACTTGACATCAGTCCTACTGAGCTTGCATGCAGCAACAGTGGAAAGCAAAATCTCCACTTTCACAGGAAGAAACCTTAAGCGGAACCCAGGTCAGTACTAGCGGCCATCTACCACGACCAACTGGGGGTTTAAAAAGACAGAGGCACAGAAGCTAGGTGTATTTTATCTGTTAAGCCAAAGTAAAAACCCTTAATAGCAGGAGAAGGAGAACACTGAGTTACTGGCAGCCATCAGGTGAGCCAAAGCCCCCTTCAGGAAAGTGTCAAAGTTAGCAAAATCCCTGACCAGGTATAACTTCTATGGAGAGAACTACTCTGATACAAAACAGACTGTTAAGACATGTAGAAGTAAAGGCAGCTATTTTAAACTGTATACTAGGAGAAGAATGTAGCATAGTACTGTCCTCCAGCACCCTGGGCCTATTGTAACAAAACTACATAGATAGCTCAGAAAAAAAAAACATGACCCTTTAGGATGAGCCATGTTTTCTGATATTTTGAACTCTAGACCTTGCAATGTTGTCATTTAAAGTGAAAACTGTATCACAGTCACTGGTTTTATGATAATATTCTGCTTTTTTAGATTTAGATTTTGTTTAAAATCTATGAAAATATTTTCGGATTATGGAGACTATTCCTCATGTTCACCTTTTAAGCCTGCCTGCTACTACTACTCATACATACAATTCTGTTTTCATACTGATATGTTGTTTCCAAATGTATCCAATACCCACTCAAATAATAAAACATACAGAGGTAAACAGATTCCCCCAATTAGGTCCAATGGCTTTGAGAAAAAAAAAAAAAACATAGACAATTTATGACTTCACCACCTCTCTTGGGGTAACAATTGATGGTACAGGTGTCTCTAGTGAAAGTGGGCCATAATGTATATGTCCATAAACTGTCCTTAGGACTAGTGTATCAAATCAACTTAAATCTAAATGTGGTTTCACCACTTCCTTAATCAAAAATAAAAACGTACTATGTTGGCAAGAACATTATCAATGATCCAGGTGGATGTACAGGTTTGGAAAATAGAACCAGTCTGACGAAAAAAAAAAAATGGCATAACACAAATGAAAGTGAACTGCACCTTAAGGGTGCTAAGCAGCTTGCTGATAGGTAAATAATTACTTAATATTAGTAATTTGCTTTATAAAGTTTTTGAAAGTATGTGAAAGAAAGCACAGTGAGATGAGAAGCAATTTTTAAGAAATCCCTTTTCAAGTTGTCAAGATATGTATTGTTTATATAGACTTTATAAAAAAGCAATAAAGAGAAATACTTCCAGCAGGGAAATAGAAGGCTGCACTGATTACAGCAATGTAAGACTGCTCTAAAGTCTTAATCTCTATCTGTTAGGGGACATTAAACTATTTGTAAATGTTTGATTTGTTATTATGATTTTGGTAAGGATTATAATTCTTTCCAATTGTTTAATAAAACAAAATAAACAAGGTAAGAAACATTGAAATGTAAAATATACTGGTTTTGAAATATGGATACTCTGATTTATAAGGGGGAAAGTGCTGAATATAATGAAACAAAATTCTTATTAATGCATCTCTAACAAAATCTTGAGTTGTGTTCATTGAAAGGAGGGTTTGCAAACTTAGGGTCTTTTTTGGTTGATTATGTGATTACACCCCATCTGCCCTTGTAGTGTTTGCATTAAATGCTTCACATCGTCTGAAAGTCTGTTGTAAAGAGTGTAATCTATTCCGCCATCCTCTGTTGGGGTAGCTGCAACAGAGCTAGGGACTTTAAAAGGCTCAACAACCTGATAAAGACAGATGGTTTTGTTTTGGTAGAATACTGGGGAACACCAAAAAGATGATGGTTCAAAGAAAGATTCATTGTAAAATGAAGTAAAATAGGGAAAACAAAAATTCTCATCTTCACAAGACTGCTTTACAATAACAGTGTTCACAGTCAGAGGCTTACAGAGATATGCTGTAATACAGACCACACAGGAGATCATTCCTGAACACAGCCATAAGCATGCACAACTCTTTGAAAAAATGCTATGATATGTGTTACGTTTATAATTATTCTAAATGTAAATGCAGAATTATCAAATCAATTTAAATTGATCTAAATCATAGTAGATTTGACCAAATTAAATTACATTTAATTTAATGTAATTAATTTGTTTTGATACTCGGCATGCGCTAGGACATCCCAAGTAAGGGAGTAGACTGAAGCTTGAGTTGGCTTCTCAAAGTTAAAGTTAACTGCTTTAAACAAACAAACTAAAATTGGTTGGATGCAACTGATTGGACATCATTCACTGACAAGAATTTATCAATATTGATAAGGTGTAAAGTATAAAATTTAAAGTGGGCGAGGAAATGGAAAGTCGGATTGAACCAACTGAGTACTATAACAGTGAGAAACTAGAGCGGAGCTCGAAGGTATAGATTAAAATATAGAATCCATCTATCTTTCACCGCTTACTAATACTCATGGATCAACACCAAAGGAAATGTCACATTTATGTTGGATAGGGGATCTTTCGGTACCTTAAATTAAATTAGAGAAATATTTGGCCAGTTGGAGGGCTTCAACGAGATTATACATGTATAATTGACATAGAGTGACCAACAAGTCCCACTTCCGAGCTTACTCTTATATACACTCAGAAATGTCCCCAGCCAAAATCTATAGATCCCATAAAAGATGAAGATATATGAAAATAAGACATTATTTCAGACAAAATATCTAGATTATATTAAAACAATTTCCATCACCTCTTAAAAAGGATTCAACAATTTTCACGTCAATATTTTTTCTTTGACTGTCTTTGTTTTTTAAGACACCCCACATTACATCACCACACCCTCACAAGATAGAGACTAGCATTGGAGTCTACAAAGTCCCCACCACATCTACTAATGTATCCAGATTCTCTTTCATTCATACATCAACTTCCACTTCCCATTTGCCTGTCAGTCTGCCTAATACCAATTACAAAAAACTGCAGATGTCTACTTGCCTTTTTATTGCTTGCTTTCCAAGCTGAATAAAAATAACTTCCCAAACACAGAACATCTGACTCAGCCTTTCCACCTGTCTACCCATTTATGACACAAACTGGATGTTCTTTCTAAAGAAACTGACAACTTATTACAGACAACTTTTGTTAGTTATTCCTGTATTTTCTTGTCTGAAAAATAAATAACTAATTATATATTTATTAATCTTTTCTTATTTTTGTTTATATGAATGATTTATTTTAGCTTCAGCTGAACATGACACAGAATGTCTTTCAGATCATTAAATTAACTCACTTCTCACTTCTCTGTTATCTGGCAGAGATTCCTGTCATTACCAGATCTTCGTTATTACTCTGAGTTTACTGACAGTTTGTTCTCCTCTTTTCACCCTCACTCTGCAAAAATATAGAAAACACAGGTATGTTATATTTTGCAGCAGATGCCGGTGGTGTGAGTAAACAACACTTCATATAGCACCCTTCACCTTAATTAGCAACTTTGAAAAAATATATATGCATAAAAAGACTGAAAATACATTCAGTTCAGTGCTGTAGCGTTATCTCAAACTAAATACATCTGTTTGTAAACTATTTGATTTTATTAACCCTGTTTTATGATGATGTGGAACAACTATGTGGTTAAGAACAATATGCGTTTTCACATTAGACTCCACAAACATTTCCACTTAGACCAGATGAGCTTGTAGATTCCTTTATTGTTGCTTTTATGACACAATTGCTAGAATTTGCTCATAACAAAGTACAGTGAAAAAGTCCCCAATCAAGCACCGCAAGGTTAACGTTAACTCGTCTTTGTTTTTGGAGATTATTGGTCTCTGACCTCTACTACCCCATGAACAACCAAACTTTGCAGATATGGTGTACAGTATACAGAAAAGTGGGTGGGCGTGGGGATATTCATTTTCACAGATAAATTTACAATGGCAGTGACCAAAATGATCAGGGTCTAAGCTGGGCCGCAAGGTTCTCTCCCTGCTCCATGAAAGTTCACAGTGGATATCTTGCTGTTTTCTGATAGATGCAATAGTATATTCAAAGTGCATCAGTTTAAGCAGATAAATACTTTCATATAAAACAAATAGTAAAGAACAAAAAAACAAATAAACAATATGATTGTGAAAAACACTATGAGATCACAAAACATGTTTTCCTTTTTTGTTAATCTGAACCACTGTTACTAGTCCATAGACTGGTAATTGACCTTTGCTTGAGAGCATCACAGGAAAAATAAACCCTGCCAGACTTTTCAAAACTACATTTTTAGCAAGCAAATGTGTGATTATCAGCTTTTATGACAGTGTATATAATAAGGTCCACCGTTTTCGTCTCTTGCTGTATGTTTTTTTTTTACTTTTTTTCTTTTTTTTATCAAGACAGAGCAAATATAAGTTTTTTAACCTGTCTCAACAAGTATTCATAAATGAAAGAAAGTTTATAAGGAGCAATGCAAACTGTGTTGCAAATTTAATTTTAAAATGATCTATATTCAAGACTTGACAGGTTATTTGAGAGAAGAAAATTGGGATGACAGATATTATCAGTACATGGGAATCTGTTAGTAAAAGCAATTCATTTGGTAATGTTAGCAGTTGGTGACAACATTGATCTAATTTTGCATTAGTGGTTCAACTGGGGCTGAGAAAGAAACACTAGTTTACAAGTGGAATCAGTTTGTTGCAAAAACCTAAATTAAGATGGAATTTCTTAAGATTTCAGAATAAAATATGAAAATGTATAATAACAAAGCCCAAACAGGGAAACAAAAAGCAAAATGTAACAAATGTAGGAACAGCTAAAGATTTTATATTTAACACAGCTTGTTTTTATTAGGTTACTGTTTCCTAAGATAGTACTGTGGATTTTACATTTAGAAAGGATTAAATCATTGTTAGTCTTTCAGAAATGTAACTTCTTCACCTTTACATATTTTTCTGGCATATAGATTTCTCCATTTGTTTCTTTCTGCATCTCTAATTGTTTTTTTCTGCTTTCTCCTGCTGCTGTGACCTGATTCAACCACAGAGAATCAATATGGTTTCATCTTACAATATTATATAATCATCTATTTCCTCTTTTAGGTTCAAATTACATTTCCTCTGTAACCACATACAGAGATTACCGGGACTAAAGTGAAAAGACATTTTAAAATGGATTGAGATAAAAGGACAAGAAGGACAAAGATAGAATTATACAAAACTTTACTGCAGCGAAAAAAAGGTTTCAAAAGGTTGAAAGAAAAAAAAAAAGGCCCACCAACTAACTATTACAATTATGGAATATGGAAGTAGCAATGGCAAAACTGGTCATTCAGATAGAAACAGCTTCGCTGTGCACCGCTTTTCATAAATAAAAAGGAAACTAGGAAATGTTGAGTAATCCACGAGAGATGTGTTTGATTTTGCTTTACTACATTTTGTATTATTTTGAAAATTTTACAATCAAAAGAAATGATTGCTCGTTACTAAATAAATTGTGTTTGAATTGTGATTGAATTGGAAGACATTTTCAAAAATAAACAATGAGGTTTTGCTGCTGCTGTCGCTCCATAACAACTCCCATTGAAGGAATTTTATCTGGAGTTCATGGTCTTTTATACTGTATATTACAATTTGGCATATGAAACCATGCAACTTTTTCATGAAAAATTCTGTCTTTTCACTTTTACTCTTCTGGCTACTTCAACTTTTCAAGCTCATGTCTTTTTCTAAACTGATGTACAATACAAGACAATAGATAGTCCACTGAAATAATATTTTTCAATCATTCAGTTCAAACAATGTTAATATTTAGCTTACCTGAGCAGGATAATAAAGACACAGAGACACACATATTATGACACACAGTTTGAAAAAGTTGACCCACCTGAACTGTCAAGATGATCATTATCTTGGTTGCTGGCTTTCAATCATCTCAGTCAACAAATCTCCCAGCTCATCAGTCTGTGGTCTAAGTCGGGGTCCCCTACAAGTCTTGAACCAATCTTTACAAGCAGTGGCTGTTGTTTTCTACAGCTGTTTTATGATGTCTTTCCACAGGACCTTCACAAGGATGGCCTCAAAAGAGCAAATATACATTCCATTATACAAGATTCATTCAAGATTTATTAATTTATTGTCATTCGCATCACATTAGGGTAGATGAGCATGAACAAAATTAAAGTTCCGCTACACCCATCCAGACAAACATCACAGCACATACATAGGGAGCCATGTGACTGAGGCCATGCAGTAATATAAGACGCTGCCTTATCTTAAGGTGAATCCAATTATACAATACCAGTGATTGTATAAGTAGTATAATTAAACCTTTTCCAAATGTGTGGTGGAGTCCTTATTGGTCCTTTTTTATTGAGTTATAGACATTCACAAAAGCAATTCTTCCATTTTTTTATTTTTTTTATTTACCTATTTATTTGGTTGAATCAAGATATTTGTCCTCAATCAGGGAATTTTTTTTTTTTAAATATGACCTTAAACAGCATCTTTGCAGTTTCACATTTGTTTTCTCATTGTTCATCCCTCTTCAGAAGTCAAACCCATCCTCCAAGCACATCATAAAATAAACTGCTCATTGCAAGGCACCGATAGAGTTGAATTACTGCTAGAGATGGAAATTTGGTTTTATTTAAGGTGTGTTGGAGCAGGATGCATCTGAACATTTCAGGAACTCCACAGATCTGAACTTAAGCACCCTTCACCAATATCAACAAGAGGAGCCAAAGCTGTGCAATAGCAAAACATCAGTTCTGTCTTACTCTTATCAAACTAAGGCATTTAGACCATCAACAGATTTTTGAGAGATGTTTTTGAAAATTAAAAAAATACATTTCTGCCAAGCAATAGCATAACAACAAAATTGCACACAATTGTTTTCCAAAATAAAAAGAAGGTTAGGCTAAAACTGAGTCCGTTGGGAGCCCACATAAAAAAAAAGATTGGCACAGGATAAATGGTCCCTCAGGCTGACACAGAAAGTTTCCAAGTTGAGTAAATCCCTGATGCGCCAAAAACTGGAGGAATAGGTAAAGGCCCTCAAAAGATTGATTCAAAGTAAAGAGGAAATACTATGAAAAAATAAAGAAATGAAAAAGTTTCTAGTTGTGAAAAACAAAGATAAAATGGGACAAAAACTAGTATTGGAGTAGCAGAATGAAATGTCAAAAAATTGTAAAGCCAAGGAAGCATTAGGTGGAAAATCAAAGATGAAGAAAAATAAATGATACAAACTAAATGTGAACTTGAGGAAGACAGAAAAGGAGACTGAATAAAAAAAGTAGTAAGCCACAATCAACACAGAAAGAGAAGGAAGCAATGCAGATACAAAATTCCTGGAATGCAATGAAACAATGTGTGCATGTAGAAACAGTAGAAAAATATACAACCCTAACAGAAAGTGGATAGGAAAAAGCAACCAACTAAGGAGGCAAAGGGAACATGCAAAGGACAGAGACTAATTTAAAGATAAAATGGAGAAGTGCAGGCAAACAACCTAAACAAACGTAGATGAGGTAATAGGTTGAAGTGATGAAACCTTTGGGGGAAAGGAGGCAGAGAAAAGCAACCTGCTGCAACCGTGTCATCTGCTTCAAAACAAGAGCCCCGATAATATTTTTCATTTGTTGTTCCCAGAAATATTGTGTGGCAATGAATTTAATCATTTTGCCCCGAATTTCAATTTACTGCTGTAATGCGATGCAACAGCGCTATAAGCAGAGTGTCATAAATGCCTTCCTCACAGTGCGTTTGATATTCCTTGTACACTGAAGCCACACATCTGTTTTTTTTTCCATTGAAATTTGATTTGGTGACGCCTCGCTTCAGGGTGAGACGTGGAAATTCATGAGTCAATTTCCTGAAGTGGAATCCAATAAACTGAAAAAAAGAAGAGAATAGATGATTTCTAAGGGGAAGCAGGATGCTAAGACATTAAGAGTTGTCATAGCATCATAGAACCGCTATAGCATTTTACCTGATTAAATAAAAAAACAACTAAAAGACATTTCATCCTATTAACAGATATTTCAAACCAAACCATAAAATCAACAAGTATCAAACCACTACTGAATAGAACATTTTGGAAAAGCTGCTATTGCAAAATTACTGTCCTCTCTGTATTTAAACAGTTATACACACTTTTAACAATGACCATCTGTTTCGTGTCTTTCATTCAAGTTTCCATGCTCACTAAAAGATTTTGTCCAACTCAGTTTTCAATGACATCCACATATATTAAGACTTCCTATTATTAAGTTTTAAGTATTTCCTATTATTGTTACCCCCATTTTGGATATGAGTAATTTGTCATTAGTGAATGGCTAAGTACCAGAGGCTCTTAAGGTAGCTGTAATAAAACCCCTACTTAATAAACCTCCTCTTGATCAAGAAGACTTAATAAATTACAGAACCATATCTAAACTTCCTTTTTTATCTAAAATCCTTGAAAAAAATTGTTGCTAATCAACTGGCAGAGCATTTGAGGAATAATGACCTATTTGAAGAATTTCAGTCAGGTTTCTGAGCTCATCATAGCACTGTGAGAGCTCTACTTAAAGTCACAAATGATATTCTCCTGGCCTCAGACTATGGACTCGTGTCTATTCTAGTTCTGTTAGATCTCAGTGCTGCTTTCGACACAGCCAATCACAATATCCTCATAGAAAAGCTCGAACACACTGTGGGGATCAAGGGAACAGCAATAGGCTTGTTTAAATCAATTTTGTGGATAGATTCCAGTTTGTTCATCTAAATGACATCTTATCCGCATTGTAAGGTTACTTGTGGAGTACCACAGGGTTTTGTACTTGGCCCTATTCTATTTACTATATACATGCTCCCTATTGGTAAAATCATCAGACAGCATGGTGTTAATTTTCATTTCTTTGCTGATGATACACAACTGTATTTATCTATAAATCCTGATGAATCCAGTCAGTTTGGTAGATTACAGACATGTCTACATAACATAAAAATGTGGATGACTTTAAACTGTCTGCCCTTGACTCTGAAAAGACATAAGTTGTTATCTTTGGACCAGAACCTCTAAAAAAGAAATTGCTTAGTCAGCCACTTGACCTGGGTAGCATCGGGTTTGCGTCAGGTGACAATGTAAAGAACCTTGGTGTTATTTTTGATCAGGAAATGTCTTTCAAGTCCCATATAAAACTGGTCTGTAAGATTTCCTTCTTTCATCCTTAGGAATATAGCAAAAATTAGAAATATTCTCTCTAGGACAGATGCTGAAAAGCTAGTCCATGCATTTGTTACGTCAAGGCTGGACTATTGTAACTCTTTATTAGCAGGAAGTACACAAAATGCAGTTAAAAGCCTTTAGTTGGTCCATTACGCTGCAGCAAGAGTTCTGATGAAACTTAAAAAGAGAGATCGTATCTCTCCAATTTTAGCTTCCCTTTATTGGCTCCCTGTCAAACTTAGAATAGATTTCTAGATTCTTCTTTTGATATATAAAGCCCTAACTAGTCAAGCTCGACCGTATATCAGAGATCTAATTACTCCTTATGTCCCTAACAGAGCACTTCGCTCTCAGACTGCAGGTTTACTGATGGTTCCTAGAAACTCTAAAAGCAGAATGGGTGGCAGACCTTTTAGTTAACAGGCTCCTCGCTTGTGTAACCAGCTTCCAACTTTAGTCCGTGAGGCAAATACATTTGTTCTACCTTCTTCATGTCTCACTCTATAAGGTTAAGTTACTTTAAGTTTTTTTATAGTTATGCTGCAATAGGCTTAGACTGCTGGAGGACAATTTGACCACTTCTCTGTCTGCTGCTTTCTTCCTTTGTTCAATCTGCGTAATTACGGTTATTTTAACCTTGTTAACCTTTTGTTTTCTCTTAGCGTTCTTCTCTACATAGTAACCACACCTGGTCTGGCTTTCTGTTAGCTGAGACAGCTTGTTGGATGAGAACAAGGGCTGAGATGTTTCCAGTGACGCTCTACAACTGCTGCCATAAACTCTTTTTGTTTCTTCAGTATCTTGTGCATCTAATTTAGTTTTCCGTCTCCCCCAGTCGGTCGTGGCAGACGGCTGCTTGTACTGAGCCTGGTTCTGCTGGAGGTTTCTTCCTCTTAAAGGGGATTTTTTTCCTTTCCTCTGTAGCTGCATGCATGCTCAGTATGAGGTATTGCTGTAAAGTCAATGACAACACAAGCCATTTTTTCGGTCTGCTGATACCAGAGAAGTGAATACTGCAAGTCAATGACTTGATGCAATCTGCTGGGGTTCCTTAGATTGGAAACCTTTTCAAATTGATTTGTTTATGATGTTTTTTTGATTTTAATTGATTTTCTTGTAAAGTGCCTTGAGACGAAATATGTTGTAAATTGGCGCTATATAAATAAACTGATTATATTTTAATTCTATTCTATACTTTAAAAGGACAACAGTGGTGGTGTGATAAGAGCAGGACAACATTCAACTCTGTTCACCATTCTATTGTTCCGTTGTTGGAGACTCTAGTTGAGTACTTGACTAGCTTGAGTGTATTTAAAAGACATATGTTTTGTTGTTTCAACAGGTAACATTTCAAAAAGTAACGACAATTGCTATCTTCCAGCAGATTGGAATCTTAGGTCCCTCACATTTATTATGTAGATGTTCCCACTAATTCTGATTGTAACAGATAATGAGATGGATTACAAATAGTTATGCAGATGATACTTTGTACTGTGTCAGCAGGTAAGTATGAACCCATTTGTTCAGAGTTACATGTAAAACATATGAAGTAGTTTAACAGCAAAAAAAATTTGGGGGTTCCAGTTTGTTTTTTTAGCTTTTGTTTTACCATTTTAATGCCACTGCATTGTAATTCCACTGCATAAATTGAAGGTTATGGAAAGGTTACTACTTTTTAAGTGGTACCAAAAAAAAAGTAATGCATTACGTACAGAGAACTAGGGCTGCACAAAATTAGAAAATCTAATATAGATAAAGGCCCAATGTAATGACTATTCTATCCATATTCTAGATTAAAAATAAATAAATAAAAAATAAAAATAAAAACTTTTAAATGTATCATTAATATCTCAACAAGGTTTTATCAAACAATATTCTCTGGCCATTGTCTGGTTGCAGTAAAACACCTTAGAGTTTTTTTCTTCTGGCCATCTAAAATATTTGTATGCCACATTAAAAAAACAGCTGATACTAAAGATACAATTGAAAGAGAGAGCCAAATGCACATTAGGTATATAATCAGCTAAGGTTTATTAAATGTAACTAACATTTAAATTGAAATAGTATACCATGTTATCTGTTCTGCAAATAAACAGAAAATAATAATAATAATACTGTAATACTACATTGCACAGTACAAAAATAGCCTTCAGGGGTAAAGAGAAAATGTCTTTCTTGAATTTAGGTACAAAACCTGCTTTTTGAAACAGATCCCCGCTCACCATACACCAGTAATCCTGAGCTAACAAGCTGCAAATTATTCTTAGATGTACTTGTAGGACAGATTTAGGTAGCATTATAAAAACTAAAAAAATCATTATATTATACACATATATATATATATATATATATATATATATATATATATATATATATATATATATATATATATATATATATATATATATATATATATATATATATATATATATATATATATATATATATATATATATATATATATATA
>JAVLVB010000433.1:1606716-1691120 GCA_032876305.1 Orestias chungarensis | reverse complement strand
ATATATATATATATATATATATATATATATATATATATATATATATATATATATATATATATATATATATATATATGTATATAGTTTTATCTTCATATTTTAAAAACCCACACTTGCATGTACATACAACTGTACAAAAAAACAAGGCATCACTAGCTGTTTTTTTCTATATAAATATAACTAACCAGCACGTAGGCTACAAACAAGGGCTTCTTATAAAAGCAAACGTTTTTTTTAACAACCGTTTTCTTCAGTTTTTTTTTTTTATAGTAATTTAAAAAAAACTATTCTCACTATATTGTAAGATCTCAATTTTAGCCTATTACAGCTAAAAGCAAATTATGTTCATCTGAATTTGGATTCAAACCCAAGTAACTCAATTAAGCACTTTTATGCAGAACACTCATTTTAAGTATTTTAGATTCTTTTGTATTAATGTATAAACAAGGGTGCCATACCCTGAGCTTGATGAAATAAGAACTATATTGTTTTTTTCTTACATTTGCAACTCATAACTTTCAACTATTCAGGAACAATACAAAGTATACAGAGTGCCTTGCAAAAGTATTAACACTTTTTTTACTTCTCATATATAATATTTGTTACAACCACAAACTTTAAGCTGCTTATTTGGGATTGTATGTGATAGACCAGCAAAGTGTTTGTACACAAGGAAAGTTGACTTTCTTTTTGCTTGTTTCTTAAAAAATCTGAAAACATTTGCTATGCATTTGTATTTAGTCTCTGAGAGAATTTTAAACAATGAAGTGCATTGAGTTGCCTTCAAATGTCACCTATTTTGTAAATGGAGGGCAGTTGTGGGTAGCTAAACCACGTTAGAGAAAATGTCAAATACAGGTTTAAGGCAGGGTTAGTGTACAAAACAACATAGTAAGCTTTAAACATCTCCCTAAGCATTTCTTTTTTAATCAATAAAAAAATATATACAAATAAGAAACAACTGCAAACCCACCAGGATACGGTCACCCACCTAATATTATACGAAAGCAAAGCATAAAATCAGACAATAGAAGGTGCTGGGCCCTAAACTCACCTGGCAGAATTTGGACAGCCTTTACTTTTGACCTCCACAGGTCTGAGCGAACAAAAAAAAAAAAAAAAAGGAAAAAGAAAGAACCAGTGTTCAAAGAAAATCTGAACTTCCATTTGGAGATTCACTCAGGAGATACAGGACACAAAGCAAACATGTGGAAGAGGTTCTTTAGTCAGATACGACACACATTTGAAATGTTGAGTACAACACAATGCTTGTCAACTAGAAATGCAAATCCCCAGTGTGAAAAAAGGTGGTGGCAGCATCCTGGTTTGTAGATCCCTCAAGCAGAGATCTATCTTTTAGATATTGCGGCTTCAGCTCACCTGGTTCCAATTTTAGCTTCAATTTGTGAAAGCACGCTAGTCAGACAGTTTAGCCATTTAATGTCTTTGTAAGCAAAGGGACATATCTAAAAGAAGCCGGAAGCAGGCCCCAAAGAATGACGTGGATACACTTCAGACCATCATTCATTTGGAAATATGTGGCAAGAACATAAAAGAACATGTGCAGTTGTATATTGTCTCCAAAACTGTCTCAAAACACATTCATACTCCAGTTTCTAGATTGTTTAAATCAATTTAGAAAACCATGCATGATTTTGTCTTCCTCTTTAAAATTACAATACTTTTTGTTGGTATATCATAAAAAGTCACAAATCTATTCAAGTTTTCTGTGGTAATGTTGCAAAGCTCAAGAAGTTTAAATACTTCATCAGGGTCATGTACAACTTACTGACATTGTTCGAATTTCAGAGTAATAGCTTTTTCATTTTTATTTTATCTCAAAAAGAGTACCCATGTAAAATTAGTTCTTATTTTCAAAAGTGCAGTAAAAGCTTCAGGAACTATAGTTGGTTTATAACTACAAATTATGTCCATAAGGAAAACTTTAGTTTATTCTTATTTTAAAGACTGTTTAATGTCCTGAATGACAACAAAAAACACCTTGTTTAACAAGGTTTCTTGTTTTGTTTTTGTTTTTTTGTTTATCCATATTTAGCTATTTGTTGATGTTGCTGTAACAAAAATTAACAACATTCCCTCTATGGCGGTAGATATAAATAGAAATAAAAATTCAACTTTTCAGGTTAACAGCAGAAAACAATCAGGCTTTTCTTATACAGTATGTCTATAGTAATCTTGATTGTTTGACAAAGTTAACACCACTGCAACAAAAACAGAAATGTTTCACATTTATAAAGTTTGCTTGTCTTCGTGCTTCAACTAAGGGCTCACTTCCAGAGACTCCAGCTTTTGCATATTACAAAAATCCAAACAGAAAAAAACCCCACAGCAAACGTTATCCAATGATTTGTGTAGAACAAACTGTGTAAGGCTGCATTCAAGTGGATATTGACTGTTGGTACCCCAAATCTGATAAAATAATAAAACAGCTGGTTTGTATTTTCAATCCATAAAAAGACTTTACAGGGACAAAAATTTGCATCCAATTGAAAATTCCTTTATTATTTAAAACATTAATATATGGTTTAAACTTTGTATTTACACTAACCAAAAAAAAGCTTTTGTAAGCATTTCAAAAAATGTATCTAAGAGATCTTTCTATTCATAAATAAAAGTAAGCATGACATCCTGATCCAATTGTTTCAACTGCACAGTTTATGTTATATAAGATAAATGGAGGCAAAGAACAGTGAACTGAAAAACTAATACTGAATGACTGCCTAAATGAATGATTTGTGAGGGACTTATTTTGCTGATTTGATTTTAAGCAAATAATATATATTTAAACACAATGTTCAATTGTTTTTCTTTGATTGATATCGAAAATAGTATTTATTCATTCTTGTTTGTTATACAAAACGGGTGACAAAAAAATGTGTTTTGTTCAAATTTCCAGCACCTGGTACAAAGAAGCAAATATGTGGCTGGAAATTTTCACTTACACCCAAACGGTCAAAATAAACGTTCGTGGTTGAGGTCAAAATATTTATTTTTCTTCAAATTCTTTACCTGTT
The DNA here is from genome assembly GCA_032876305.1 of Orestias chungarensis. Taxonomy (NCBI): domain Eukaryota; kingdom Metazoa; phylum Chordata; class Actinopteri; order Cyprinodontiformes; family Cyprinodontidae; genus Orestias; species Orestias chungarensis. Next base: position 1,688,085 of record JAVLVB010000433.1, on the reverse strand, counting down.
TTAAGTATTCTTTAAACAATGTGAAATAATTCAGTTCAGCCTTAATTTCAAAAACTATTTCCAAGTTTAACTCCATTTATTGTTCACCCACTTCTACATTTATTTTTGAGTTTACATATTTCGAGTTTAAAGGTTTGGCACATCAGAATTTTGGAATTAATTAATAACAAATCACTTTTCATTATTCCAAGTTCATCAGCATTCAAACTACAAATGCGAAGAGAAAATACTCTTACAGTTAGAAAACCAACCTTTTTTTTTAACATTAATTTTTTATTATTTTGTTATAATGAAATCTGAATATATGAAAGATCAGATTTCTGCTTTGTCTGTAGTGATGCACATTATGTAGCAGTTTGCTCAAAGATAAGATCGTGTATTGTTGGGTGGATAGTCCTTCACAGACTAATTTGTCCCATTTATCAAGTATTTGCTTTTAACACATTATTGTCACATAGACATTTATTCAAAAATATAATTCATACATCTGTTCTATAATTGATTAAATATGGTTTTTGTTTTTATATTTGCTGTTTAACTGCTCAGAGGCATTTGCAAATTATTTTTTATTACCTAATGAACCTCTTGTTACTCTTCATTTTGCTTCAAGTTTGTGATGACCTAAGTAAAGTTTTGTAAAAGTAATCTGAATTTTTAAACTGTTTTCCAGGATTTTTTTTTTCCTAAATACCTTTTCTGTATTTTTTTTTTTTTTTTTGGTTTGTTTTTGTGTTTTCTGTGACTAACTATTTCAGCAGTGCAATGTCCCATTTATACATATTATTGAAGATTTGAGGGCGGCTAAATTGTTTCTGACTGGTTCTTAAACAGCTGAGAGAAAAAAATATGAAACCATTGATTTATACAGATTACTAGTAGACTCTGTCGACTGACAGAAGATGAATGAGAAGTGCAATAACTGGCTCAGAAAGAAAATAAAATCATTTTCATATGACCCAAAATATAATGTAACTAAGAGAATCCTTATTAAAAAAAAAAAAAAAAACTGTGTGAAGTACGCAAAGTTGTATTTTATCCAGCAGTTGTTATACAACTTCGAATGACTAGAGTTTCTAAGAAAAATATTCTAATAGGAAACGATTTGTTTAGGAGACATTTATGAATTTATGTCAAGAATGTTGAAAGAAACCAGCAATAACTTTCAGTTAATAATTCATTAGGTGTAAAACAGGTGATTAATAATACTGTTTTATGGTAGGAGCAAAATTTTGTTTCAAAAAGCACACATTGATTTTTCTTTTTAAAGGAAATTAACCGTGGTAAATGGTGGATACTGGTGTGCATGGTGGTTCATTTCTTTCTCATGTTGGACTAAAGATACCTATTACTTTTGCTAATTTTGTTTCCAGCTTAAATGACGAAAACCAAAAAAGAAAAAATACAACCTGTGTGAATCGCTGCACTCCGCAGGCCTGCATTAATATTTCTGCAAACAGACTAATTGAATTTTAATGCAAAGAAAATGCCAGAAGTATCAATTTCTGTCACTGCAAAGGGGATTGGAAAGTGAATGTTCATGCACAGCGACCAGCTCCCTTCCTTCTTCATGCTCACATATACACACCCACACAGAGACTGTCAAAGTGTGTGACAGAAGGTCTCCTGGGGCCTGATGGATAGGTCAGGAGGCTGGAGGCTGTGTCAGGGGGCTGGGTTTAGGTTTTCCTCCAGAGAGCAGGGAGTGTTTGCTGACACTTTGGATCTTTCAGATGGTCACATAAATGCAGTAGCAGTCAAGCGTTTGGACATCCTTTAAAGTTGTTCATTACTGTGTTTAAATATTTGACAGCATTCAGTGGGTAGAACATTTAATCTTTGTATATGTGTATCCATTTCAGTACATGAGAATTGTATTCTCTGAAATATCACTGAAACTTTTTTTTTTTTTACAGCATTGCAAATTATATGAAGCTTATCATTACAATGCCACAAAGTGCCTAGGTTATATCCCATAACTTAGTTGAGTACAAACCAAACTTATGTATTATATTTTTTTATCAATAAAGGAATTAACAGCATATACAGTAGCATATATATTTCATTTCCAGAAATGACTGACCAGGGCCAAAATATTCCTCCAGAGATACATAAAAAGAAGTACAAAGCCAGTCTTCTAACATTTCTAGGATCAAGCCCAACACGATCTAGAGAAACTAATCCATGGTTTTATATTTAGTAGATTAATTACTGCAAAACCGTCTTTAAACCTATGCCTAAGAATTAGTTCAGGTGGGTGCAGTTAATGCAGAATAAAGAAAGAAAAAAAAAAGAAATCCCAGTTCTAATCAATGCTGTTGAAAATTCCAATGAGAAAGACTAAACTATTAATATTACATATGTGATGTACAGAGAGGTTGAAAGCGACTTCAGTTGTATAAAGAACTTCACAAATCCTTGCCTAAATCCTTTATTTAGGCTTTATTAAGTTTACCCATACTACAAATAAATTGAAGAACTAAAACCTTGTATAGGCTTTCATATCTATAATAGACAAACACATTTAGTGTGATGTAATGTAACTATGTGTACAAACACCATAACAGTGTTTGCTCTCAAGTTAAAACTAATGTCACAGAGTTTACCAGAGATTACAAAGGTTACTAGTGGGCGGTTTTCTTCTCCCAGTGTTAATTGATGTCAAAAGGTTGAGCCTAAGCTGTTGCTACAGGACTTCCAGTCCTTTTTCTGCATCTTTACATTACACTGTGCACTCAGTACAACACGTAGGCCAACTAGGAGTCAGACCATTCGGCCAAGCAGCCTGTGGACGTAGCAGAGGAGAAGAAAAGGCTGGAAGCGGAGGTGGACCTCCATGTTGCGCCTGTAAATAATCAATCAGGCTGTTGAGTTCAGGCAATAAATCACAGTAGGAGCATTCAGCACTTATGAACTCGAAATCTCTTTCGCAAGACGGGCTGTGCGGCATCTGAATGATGGTTGATCTATGTGGGTCGTCATGTGCTTGCATTTACTGAATGGCCAGATATGTCAAGGATAAATCAAACTTTATTCAGGGACCGGATCATGTGAACAACTGCACAAAGGGCCACATATCAAGCTTCAACACAAGCTGAAACAAATGTAAAACACAATACAAAGCAATTAGCGGTCTGATATGGAATGGATGAGCTTATATCGATGATTTCAGCCATACAAGTAATCTAAGATGCTCCATAAAGCACTTTTAAAATTAGACATCGACGCCAGCTGACCCAGCTGATGACACTAATTAGTTAGCGGTTCACTTGCAAATACTTGTTTATTTTGCTTTGGTGCGGTGCTCCGAGGCTGGACGTACTGATAGCAAACAAAAAAAACAAAACAAACTAATGAATTGAATCCATCTCCATTCATTCAAAAAAAACATTGGTCTAATCTTGTGGATATCAAAAACAAACACGCTGAAGTTAAATGCCACAAAATGCAACAGTATGCATTATTGTTTGATTCTTACAAATTGAGATACAAAAGGTACCTTGATAAATCCACATGAATAAATGAATGAAATGTTTTAGTCAGAAACAACACAAGGCCAAATGTGTATGCATGCCATGAACCGATACGTGCTTACATGTGTTATATTCATGGGTCATAAAAGGCTGTCCCCTACTTTACACCTACTTGTAAACGCTGTTCTTTCACCTTTTATCTTGAAGGCCTTACATTGACTCATCTTAAATCCCTCAATCAGCACAAACAAAGACAAGACTTGCGGAAGATATTTAGATCATAGCTTGAGTATCTTCTTGAAGGGACTCTAGTCATTCAAATCTTGCTATTGTTGAAATGCTTAAAATAGAAACTGGAGAATATTGGACATAATCCAAAAGGTATTTCGGCTTTACACCTTGGGAGTTACAACGACCAGCCCTTATCATGAAGAGAGCACTTAAACTTCTTTTTTTTAGGCAATCAGTTGTATAAGCTGGACTAATGTTTTGCTGAGGTCAGTAAAAAGCTTTTGAGCTGCATCATTTTAGGGACAGCGAGGAACCAAAAAGTAGGCCTGCTGCCTTCTTGATACTCCAGGTGCATACAGTCTTCTTGGGTGAACCCTTACACGAAAGTTAGAGAGACTATCTAGAACTAATACATTTAAAGAGTCTGGTTTGAAAATTGCTTTTAATCTCTCACATTATACCTGCTACCCATATGTTTACCTTAAAAGGTATGGCAAGTTAAACTATTTTTGCAGATAAAGAGTGAATCAACTTTCAACTCTAAGATGTTAGTAAATGTTTCTATTTACTCTATATTATTTATAGCTGGAGAAAAAAAGGTATATTTTAAAGAACAGCATTACTTGTCTTAGTATTTCATTGCAGTTACCAAATTAATCACAATCCCCCCTTTTTTTATCCACTTCTGCCTGTCAGAATGAATTTCGGCAAAATTTCATTATCTTCAGCAGCCATTTAAACATTGGCTGAAATCACCGAACCGCCAAACAAACTACTTTTTCCTCACACAAAGTATTACTGGTGTTATGCAGAGCCCCAGGTTGCAATAAGACATTCTCTGCTCTGCTAAGTGTGTGGGGGAGTAGAAGTTTGGCCGGATGTCATTGATACCGCATTTCTATGAGGCACCGGTACAACAGCAACTGCCAGCCACCTATCCCAGCTCCCCCCTGCCCACCTCACAGACCTAACTGGTTTAATACATACTCCTGCTAAACATGTACTAGCTCTGCCTCACCCAGAGGTGGAAAAAGAGGTGGAAACTATCGAGTGGCGATATTGACCCAAGAGCTCTTCTTTTGAGTAAAAAAAAAAAAAACACAGCAGGGAGATGCTATCTAAAGTCAAACACACAGGAGTGAAAACAGATGCAGTGGACTGTATCAACGGGAAACAGCTGCTTCAGAAACAAACTACAGTCTTCATGAAAACTGTTCAACTTGTTTGAGCTGCAGAACCTTCACAACCGATATTAACGCAACCATCTGAGACTAGCTGGATTTTCAGATAAATATTCAACCTTTGGTTTATGCATTTCTTTTATTCTTTCTTTTATGAAAACTGGGACTTGACTCAGAACTTAATGTTGAATGTTTAACAAAAACAATTGTGACATAATTTGTGGTATTTTCTCCCCTGGTTCTGTTATGTAAATACTTTTCATCTTTTCTATTGTTATAGTCATTTTAAATGTTTTAAATCGGACTTTTAAACATTTAATTGTAGTAATACCAGATGTAAAAATTACCAAGATTTTTAACGAAATTTTCTGCCGCTCTATTGTAACACTTGGATATAAGCAGACGTGGCTTACATTTTAACACAATACTATTATGTCTGAGAACAAGACATTTTTTTTATTTTTATTTTTATTTTTTTGGAAACACAACTAACCCAGCATATGTAAAACTAAGTACCCCTTCTGCCAATACCCTGGAAGCAAATTCATTCCATCAGAAAATAATTTTTCCCCAACTCTGTTAAAGGATGGATTTCAACTTGGTTTAAATTAGGGGTGTTAGTCTTCTCTGATTTATATTAATTAAAAACAAAGATGTTATTGTTCTGCCTTGCCATGGTGTTAAAACATGTTAGCATTAAACTGCCCAAACAACTGCATTTTGCTTTTTACTGTAACTAACCTTTCACCAGCTGCAGCTCGTTGCCACTTTCTAGTCTATACCCACATCAAGGGTGTACTTGTATCACTTCTCTAGTTTGCTCTCTTTTGTGAGATGTTTTGTGTTTTTCTTCTTCCAGTGGATTAGATTTTAATTATTTTAGAACATACAAACTTAAAATAATGTCCTAAAGAATAAAACCCTTGAGCTGAAGGCGGCTGTACTTATTTGACTCTATTTTGTGTAGTTTTTTCTCTGTTCTTTAACTTTAACGTTTTTTTTATGATACTAACAGACCTTCTAATATTAAAAAAACTTTTTTTTTTACCACCATCAAAGTAGAAAATGGGAAAGTAGTTCATGTTAAATATTGTGCTTATATTTAACTGTTAAACTTTTTCATCTTATCTTACTACTATTAGGGTCATCTACTGAGAACAACATGAGTTTACAATCCTCTAAATCTGCTTTCTTTAGATGAACGAAGATGCATTTTTCCACAGAAACTCAGTTGTCAGCGTGTTGAGAAGATGGAGAGATTAAACAAAAAGAAACACACAAAAAGTCTTGTTGTTGTAACTTGGCACCGTTGGAGATGCTCAACAGTCCAGCTTCCTGCAGTGTGATGAAGAATGCTGTGATGATGTTTCACTGTGCATGCCCAGATTTTCAGTCCATCAAAGTGACAAAACTTGAAGATCTGCAGACAGCACAACAGCCAAAGATCCACACTGAGAGCCACAGCAGTTTCCTCTGTCACTGTTTCTAATATTTACAGTTCTGTACACTGAAAAAAAGGGGTCAGTTCAGCCGAAAAACTAAGACGCGCTTCTGTACATGTGTTTTCATTGATCTGTTTTCATTGATCAAAATCAAATTGACTGAAAAATGTGATTCCATGGCGTCTAAAGTTGACAAAAACAAAGTAAAATAATGAAAAGTTGAGGATAGATAGGGTTACACAGTATACTTAAGTAGGATTTACAAGCAGTTCTTCCCAATACCCCCATAAAGTTTTTGTTCATTTTGTGTTCCAACAGAGCAACAAGCATAATGTCACGCACAAAATTTCAACTCAAATACATGAAGAGCTAAATAGTTTCCCATGAAATATGCACAACAATGTGGCGTATCCATCCACAGCAGCCTTTCTTTGTTTTTGTTAGTCTATTTTTACGTTGGATTGGGGGTGTCTAGGGGGTGTTGGTAGTGGCAGCTTGGAAGGGAAAGTGGAGAGCTGCAGCTGGGTCAAAAGCCTTGTTTGGTGACAAAAGTTGTAAAAAGGAAGAAGGGTGAGTTGTGATGCAGCACAGTGGGTTGTAGGCACAGGGGGTGGCTGTGAGGGTGGGGAGGTGAAGCGGCATTGTGGATCATTGGGTATTTAAAGTTGAAAACTGCATCCTCACAGGTAGATCTCCCTCTTGGAGGTCTGGCCAGTTGGTGTGGTAGCAGAGTGGTACTCCACTGCCTGGCTCAGTGGGATCTCCTCCAGACCACAGTCTTTACCAGATGAGTCTCCGCTCCCAGGATAGGCACTGCTGTAAGGGGTCATGAACCTCATGCTTGCCACTTTGGAGCTGCTGCCACCAGCACTACCACCAGTCCCACGTTCTTCCATAACCATGGGCTTCGGGGTGCCATTGGCAATCAGGTCCTCCTGTCCATCCATGTCCTGGTAAGGCACAAAGGTGGAGAGCTTGGGGGCAATGGATACCTTACGGTTTGGAGAAGGCTGGCCGGGCATCCAGCAGGAGTCCGAGTGGCCAAACTCGGTGCACTCGCGTGTGCAGTTACCTGTCATTGCCACATCTGGCAGGGGCCTGAGGTCTGCAGAAAAAAAAACACAAAAAAGGGAATGGATAAGGATTAAATGCCTGAAAAAAACAAAAAAACAGCAAACCAAAAGTGTGTAAGTGACATGGAGATGAAGTTGATGTGTTTACAATGGACAGGAAGTGATGCGTTTTGAACATCTCAAGTAGCAGTGTGTTTGATACATTATCTGTAAATTGAAAATGTATGGTACAGCTGCAAACCTACTAACACGTGGTTAACACCTTCACAGATTGGCAAAGTAAGCATAATTTTGACAAGAAAAGTATCCGAGAGGTGAATGGTTACGTTAGAGGAGCTGGAGATATGGATATAAAATGGAAATGAAAGGAAAAAAAGAACTAACTATTTTTCTTGTTATTTTGTGCAAGGTTTCAGGCTGGTGGTGTGCAATTTGTATCTAATGGAGCTGAACATTTTCGAAGGTACAAGTCATAGGAGATTGTAAATAGCACTCGAAAGAAACAGATACAACTTTCTGGTAAAAAACGTTAGGCTTTTAGGGTTTTGCATGAAAGTATACAATAACTCTTGCTTTTTTTAATTACAAAAATACAATAACAGTGTCAAAGTTCAATGTGGATGAGAGCACTGATGAAAACAATATGCTTTTATCTATACTGAGCTCTAACCATTTGAAGGAAAACTATTAAATTCATGGTTATTTTTTAAATCACTAATGGGTTACAAAGTGTCAGGAATGATGTTTAATTTACTGGTAAAAGAGAGAGACCTTGTGGAACTGAGTGCTAAGCATGAAAAAGGATCATCTGCCTTTAAGAAGGTAAAAAACCTCAGGTTCATTAGGATGTTAACAATGTTTTTCGGGAAACTAATTAAAGGAAAAAAAACAGAGTACAAATACAGAATATTTGATTTGTTTTGATTTTGAATGTCGTATATTTTGAACTCTGAATTTGGTGCCATTCAGTTTAGAAGCTTTTTGGTCTGGTTTCCTGAAATTTAGGAGTCCTTTAAGCAGACAGAAACTGACAGACTTAAGTTTGCATTAAAAAAATAAAAATATACATCAGAGCTCAACAGAGAAAAAGGTCAGAGATGGAAGCAGAAATATCAATGCGTATGCAGAGAGTAACCTTTCTTCTGTGCGTGACATTAGATCACTCTTTGATACTGCAGGCTGGAAGCTTGCATAGTGTGGGGGGAGGGGAAATGGTGCAGAGAGGAGGTAGGAGGGAGTGCTGGTCTACTTAGGGAACTGTGCTGATTTCTCAAAATGCCCTCAGCTTCCTGCATAATTGGCCTTCATTGCCTAAATTTTGTAAAAAACAGCTACAGTCGGCTTTCTATCTGTTTTCCTTTCTGATCCAGGGGGGTGCTGAGTAGCAGACACTCCCCTCCCTACATTCTCAGGGCTAGTGCTTGCGAGGATTTGGGTTTGTTAAGCGAGCTGTTTGCAAAAACTGTTAAGTCATGTGCACAAGATTTATGAGTTCAGAACGCCTGCTTAATAAGTGCTTAGCCTCTGAATGATGTGTCAGCATAAGTCACATGGAAAAATGTGCTTCCCTGAAATCTTTACAATATCCCAAAACCAGTAATGGACAGGTACAGGTGAACCACATCCAGTGGGTCAATTCTGGCTTTTTTGGTGGCACACAGCTCTAGGAATCAGTTTTACACAAGTTTCCAGCATCTTTTCAAGCAAGCATTGACCTTGTTATGAAATATCTCCAGCTTTTCTGCTTTGTGTAGAAAACAGAATTGTACAGGATATGAAGCAAAAGATTTTGAGAACTTTGGACTCTTTGGTGTCACTTTGTGGACTTTCTATCATCATTTAAATTTGTAACATACCATTGCTCACTGTACTATTGTTTAATGTTCCCAAATATGGCCTACTAATTCTACAAATTACAACACTGTTGAAAATAAAGAAATAAATAACTATAGAGAAAGTTTGTCATATGAAACACTGCCAAAATGGCCCACATTTATAACTACACAGAACACCACAAAACTTTCCTGAATGGACAGGCCTATCTTTCTTTGTTTTCCTCCAACACTCACTTACTTCACTACTAATCACTGTAATTTTTAACAAAGTTGTCAGAAAAAGGCGTATACTGATGAATTAGAAGGAGCTAATAAAGGTTGAGGCTAACCCTTCGATCATTCCTTGTAGTGTTAAACATGGGGACTAAAAATTCTTAGATATTAAATAATTTATATCCCATTATTCAAGGTCTTTAGATTGTCTTTACTTAACCTTATGACTTTTTAGATTCACCATTTTTTCCAAATCTGCTGAAATTAACGCAATATAAATGCAAAATAACAGCTGATGTTACCATGCCATTGATCCAGCAACACAGGGATGTGTTGATTCAATTTAAGACTGGTCCAATAGTGGTCATGTTTGTCTTAATTAAACACAAGAATTCACTGATTACGGTCTTAGATAAAGCTCATTGTAATGCCCAATAGTGGGAATGGGTTTGGGCAGCCTGGGCTGGAGTCACTATGAGAGATAGATACCAGTCCTGCTGCAGCACTGCCTGGGCATTCCTGTATTGGCAACCGTAAATTTTAGGAGTTTAGGTAAACAGTTGCAGCTGACTTGGCTGTTATCAGCCATTTTTAGTACTTTTATCGCCTCTAAGTTAAATACAGCACTTCATTTAATAGGCTTGCACTGCTTTTAAATGTGTTATCCCACCTTTGTAAAGTGGGTGCTGTTAATTTTCTTACACTAAGAGACACGGAGGAATTTCCATCTACTGCGTGTCAAATATGGAAGTACACCACAGTGGGACAAGCCCTCACTGAAATGGCCAAAGAGGAATTTCTCTACAGCACAGAAATCAAAGTTAGCCCTATTTTACATGTAAGCGGTCATTTGGGATTTTGTCGATTATCTTTGACTCCCACCAAAGCTAAATGTTCAGTATAAAACACTGTTCTTAAGAGGATGTGATGCCTTTTATAATTGCGGTCTCATCCCCTTAGGAACACTTCAAATATATATTTTTTTGGCTCTCTAAACCCTAAAGCTTAGACAGTAGTCAAATCATCTCATGGCTGTTCCTGCCAACAAACTAGTGCTGGGAACTCTAGATTAATGCCTGGAAAATATGTCTCTATTTGTTAAATTCAACATAGAAATACACAGTGTAAATTGAACTCACAGTTTTGTGTGAGATTACATCACATCAGGAACAAACAGGAGGTCTCATTAAAATTTTTATCAGCTAAAAATTTTGCCAAAGCATTTCAATCACTCATGAAAAGGATAAATTAACTGTAATGAAAAAGCATAGACCACATTTTTAAAATATTGTTGAACATTTGTAGGATATGGTCCAACAGTTCTAATCTACATGCCCATGCAGTATTCTGACACGTTTTTTTTTTTTTTTATTGACTTCATATTGATTTATTAATGTGGTACTTCATATTAAAATAATTATTTTATAGCTACATATGTCCATATAACTTGATTCACAAACTACTTTCCATCCAATATTGTACAAATAATTGTATAATGTTACAATATTTTCCATATTGATGATCTCTCCATTTAATCATACAACAAACTTTGTTTAATCTGTGACGGGTCATTAAAGATGAAAGGTCTTGAAGAGATACCTATAATTCCTCTTCTCATTTTCTTCTTTTAATCACAATGTAAATTCTACTGTAATGCCCAAGAGTTAGAATACCATACTTTGTTGAAAAATCTATCTGTCCATCTGCTTCATTCTGCCATCACTTGTGAACAACACTGCAAAAACTCTCTTGCCCTTGACGGTGCATTCAGATTAAATTGCTGCCAATTTGGTAAACTGCAATTAAATCCACAATATTTCTCCTTTCATTCAACTTGTGTGAGATGCATATTTGCCCTGATCACATTCCCTTCATTATAGGCATAGTCTCATAGTTACAGCCATGATTTCACCACACACTAGTAAATCTCTGTTTGACCAAGTCCGGCAATTTTCCAAACAAGTATGTGTGTACTCTTGATTTAAGTTTTGAGGAACTAACTAAACTATCCATTTCAAGGGTATTTTGCAATATTTACCATAGTGCGTCTACCATGTCCCTGTACTATTGCCTCCTTGAATTTTATAAACTTTAACTTTTTTTTGAATTTTTTTTCCATGTTTAAACATCTGAGTATACTAAAATGTTCAATGCTGGTCCTTGGGATCCAAATGTACTGTAAACAACATTCCAAAAGTTTGCAAAAATCTATCATGTTCCAGAATTTCAGAAAAAAGGAAAATCCCCCTTAATCTGAAATACTAAAAATTCACAGTTAAATCAGTGCTTTAAACTGCATTGCTGAGGGACAAATATATATCTTTAATGTTTTCCATATCCCAATTTGTTGTGAAGACAAAATGCTGTTTTAGATTTTAGGAAGATCCACCAAATGGATAAAACATGATAGTTTTCAGAAGTCATCGTTGACCATATTTGTCAACCTCCTAGAGCTGTTTTGGCTACAGGCAGAACTGCAGATCAGAATGGGTTAACACTGTACACATTTAGGTTTCCAGGCATGATGATGACAATTGTAATTAAGAATACAAACTCCCTGGGGCAACAGACATCACAAAACACTTATCAACTTAAAAAGCTCCCCCGAAGCAACAACTATTCTACTTCAGACACGCCAGGGCCGTCAGCTATCTTCTCTACTCTCTGCGAAGTTTGAAAAGTTCTGGGGTAACCCCTGGAGTAGGTGACATGTTACCATCTTGCCTTCTCTCTACAGCACCCACGGGGAAACTTGGCAACAATTCTTTCACAAGGTCCAAAAGAAAGATTAAAGGTTGTCCCTATTAGTAAAGCTTTTTCAAAATGCAGTAGCCCTCTTAATATTTTTTTTTTACTTACCTTATCAATACTGCTTAGCTACAGTTAACCTTAAAGAGCCTCTCTCCCCCTGTTGGCCTCTCATTCTCAATGCAGAATACACTCCACTACCTTGGTCACCATTTTCTGCTCAACTTAATTAGATTTCAGAGTCCCCACTTGGGAAAATATCAGTTGTATGAAATGAAAATAATTTCCAGATGAGTATCTGACATTTTATGCTGTCGACTAGAGTAAAGAGCCATGGCGGATTGGCTCTCTCATCCTTCTCTTCTTCCTCCTTTTTCTCCGCTCCATCACTTTATTCACAGAGATATGCTAAATCCTCCAGCTTCCCTTCTCGCTGCTCAACCCTTGGTGATAAATGGAAGTGAATGTACACAAACGAGAGCCTCTCTTCCGCTTGAAGTGTTAATGTGTTTAATTACTTTGAAGCAGATTTTTTTTGCATATATATATATATATATATATATATATATATATATATAGGTATATGTGTGTGTGTGTGTCCAATCAAGAATGTGTGCTTAAGAGTTTTGCAAGTCTGTGTTGCACCAAATTCTAGAGGAAAACCTTCAATTAAAGCCTTTTCTCTGTCTCCTACAATGGCTTCAATTTATCTTACGGGAACAATAGAGAACTGAGAGGAGGTGTAGCTCCTCTGAACACTGAAAGACATGCAGGAGAAAGACGCAGTATTGCTTCCTCTGCTGCAATCAGTGCCCACACACCTTCACTTTTAGAAGAAGTTCAGTGGATTAGACTCATTTTCTGGTGAATATAACTATAATGTTCAGGCGAAATAAAATATACCTTCTGTGGAGTCTTGATTCTAAATGTGAAAATAAAGTTGAACACGATGTCTTTTTAACTACGCAATGCACAAAATGAATAAAAAAAATATTTTTTAACAAAGCATCAAGGTCAAGGGTTGTTAGACAAAATTGTCACAACTTTGTTGCCTAACGAGTCATTAAAGATACCATCTGTCAGGCTTGGTTAGTAGCAAAAGTAAGCAAGGTTTTTTTTTTTTTACTCTTCTAGGGCAGGAATAATAAGAATGAAAATGGTCTAACCTCCACAACATAATATTAACAAAATATGTGTGACACTTCTCATTTCTAGATTTCAGTTCATTTAAGCCCTCATCTCTTGTTAATTTGCGCTATATAAATAAACTGATTCTTGATTCTTTCATACATTGGCTTTTTTATTGCAAGCACAGTTCATTATTTGTTTGTACCATTTGGCTTTGTAGTCTTTTTATTATAATTTTCTTTATATTTATTGCTGAGTTATACATTTTATGATTTATATTTTGTAGCCTGAACAGCACTTTACTTCTCTTAGAACAAAAGCTAGAGTCTGCATATCACATATTAAAACAAAATTATTCTGCTAATTGTTAACATTTTGTTCCTTTCACCTTCTGTCTGGCAACGAGATCTCACTTTCACATTATGCTGTGGTCATCTTACAACGGCAAAAAAACAACAGATTATCATTATTTACTATCCCCAGTGTCCTGTCCTGCAAAAGTGAAAACTTTGTAAACCTCTTTGAGGGAAAGTATGGTGTTTCAGTGCAAGACTTCTGGAGTATTAATCCCTAAAGGTGTTAAGAGTGAAAGGAAGACATAAAACAGCATCTTCATAAATTACCTTTACTTTTCTTCCTTTGTATTTCCACTGACAGTTCATCATTACCTTGAATAAATATCTCAACTACGAGGCAATGAACTGTCTTCGAAGCTACCAGAGCAGCTTTACATTTAAATGATTGAACTCATGTAAGACATTATTCTTCATACACAGCAGATACTTTTTCATGAAAAATAACACTAAAGCTCTTTTTAGCGGTGGTGTGTGACTTTTTTTATGAAAGAGACAGACTGCTGTAAACCCGAATCTGTATTCAATGTCACACACGCTGGCTCAGTTCACTGATGCTTGAACAAAACACACCAGCTCGTGTCTGTGCTGTTCTTTCCCCCAGCAGGTCTGTGTGATCCTGGCGTATTAGTACGTTCTGTACTCCATGTTCCTATAAAGATTTTACAATCATCAGAATAAAAAGCTTATTAGAAACCATCTCCCAACCTTACCTCAAAATGCAGTGATATTAGTAACAACAGCACAGGACTCACATAAACCTCTCCCAGGATAACTTGTTTCTATCACTTATAAATGGACACATTAGCTGACATTTTGACAAAAACTGTTATTTTTTATTTTTTATTCATTGTCACGGAATTCCATGCTGAAGTGTGCAAGCCCTGAATCTCCAAGTAACACAGTTGGCAGGTCTTAGACAACTGAAATTGATCCAACTATTCCCCAGTATACAAAAGTACACCCAGGCTATAAATGAAAATATGCACTGGTTAGAGAAAAAAAGTAGTTTGTGTTTGTTTAATTGACTAAAGTTGTAATTTAAATCATGCAGTTCATTTTAGGGGTTTGTTTTAATGACATATGTGCTCTAAATATAAACTGCATGTCCTCTGTTTATTTTATCTGCAACTTTTTTTTGTTGATAAACCTTTTTTTTTGGTCCAGGATTTGTTAGCCACCTTCAGGTTACAAGTTGCAATGGATGAACATCCTAACCACAAATTGTATGAAAACAAGGCGGAGTTGAAGGTTAATGGGATTAAAAGGTGTATGAAACGTGACTAATAATAGGAATAATGATAAGTACAAAGAATCAGAATTAAATATAGGATTCTATGAGCAAAGTCATATTTATACTTAAATCATTGGTTGTCTCAAGCTAATGAAGAATGTCAAGTTCAAAGTACCAAAGGACTTAAATAACCAGAACCACATTAAACAAGATGTAGCCAAGTAATGACCATTATAGGTTTAATAGGAAGCTAGTAAGTCTGAAAGTCCTATGTTGTTGGACTTCTACAGTTGTGCAAATCAAAAGATGCCAATTTATCATCCTTAAAAGCCTGATCCATCCCCGGAGGCTTGGTCAACCGCCACCCCCCACCCCTTTCCCTCCCTTAGCATCTTTCCCCTCTCTCTGACCCCCCAGTCTGGCTCCATGCGGAAACCTTGCTGGCTCTAATTAAACTTTGGGCAGATTAGAACTTTGCCTTGTCAGTCTTTATTCATGCTTAAACAAGTTATTACTTTTTTAGAAATTAAATTAGCCGGCAATTAATTAATCGACACAGAGCAGGGAATGAGGACGAAAAGCGAGGGGGGTGGGTTGGGCAGTGTTGCAGTGGTGGCTGTGAGGTAAGGGGAGATGAAAGTGAAGGGAAAAAAAGACAAAAAACTGAGGCGATGGAAAGGGTTTTGGCAGAAAATGAAGGAAAAGGAGGCATAGATTTATCTCTGAGATGGAGAAAGAGAAAAATGAGGATTTTAGATATTTAAATGTCATCCTTTCTTTCACTAATTAGCAGAAGAGAGCAGCAAAGATAAAAATCTCTTTTTTTTTGTTCAAACATTAACATTTGATGCTTTCAAAAGCCCATCCCTCCTCCCCTGCCTGATGCAGAAAGGTTATTAAACATACAACCACTCCAACCACTCCCTTGTTTTCCAAATCCAAAATTAATTCACCCATGACTCCCTCTGAAGGCAGAACAGAAAACGAACAGGCTTAAAAAGTGGAAGTAAAAGTACTTTGCTCTCTCTTTGCTTACTGGGTCGTCATTTTTATTTGTTTCAGCTCCGCAGGGTTTTCTCTTTACGTCCTCCTCTGTGACATCAACACATTTTAAGACATGTTTAAATTGACTTCACACCCCACCCTATTAGACAAACCTCTCTGCTTCTTGCAAGATATAAATCTATGCCCTGCTTCAATTCTAAAACTTAGCAATCATTATTTTATTGTTATTGTTACAATTATTGTTAAAATTATTCAGGTTTATATTTGCTTGCTCTTTAAAACTCATATGCTTGTCTTACTACATGCATTACTTTAGACCGAGTGTGCTGTATGTCCTTGGAAACTTGTTGAACCTTTCCTGGGGAACAAAAGATGTGGAATGTCAGGGAGATTGATACTTTTGTTGGAAAATAACAAATATAAGTTGATCTTCTTGTATGCTGTAATGCTTTTATATTATATTAAATAATTTATGTTATTTCAATTATAGAAATGCAGATTTAACCTGTTCATTGCTTGATTACATATTTGGGTCACAAACAAAAGTCAATTCTACAGATTAGAGTGTTTCTCTAATGCATTCCAGAGGAGTTTTATGCTTTGGTGTCTATGGCAACAACCTCGTCCTCGCACCCAGGCACCCGATAGTGGAGGGAGAAGGTACTTAGCAAGCAGTTTGTCAGACAAGCTCTCAGTCAGGATCTAGGAATGATGGGTTGGTTTTGAGGTAAGATTCTGCTTCTGTCTCTGCTCGGCCCACTGTAAATACATGATATGTGTTAAATTTGTACCTCTGTCTCTGTCTCTTATTGATTAGTCATTAATAATTTGCACATCAAATTTGCACATCATACAGGCATACAGCGTGGTATCTGCGGGGGTGTCTCAGATTAAAAAAATAAAAAATAAAGAAATACCATGCTCAACAATAGAAATTAAATGATAATTTTAAAAAAATAATTCAAAAATACAAATTTTTTTGTACCTCGCTACAGCTTTCAGGAATTATCTGATACATTTATTTTGCCCTAACGGACCATAAATCAATATGTGCATTTACGTTTGCATCTCAAAAAAGCAAATTAACACAATAAAACAAATGGTATTTTCAAAAACTCCACTCAACCTCAGAACTGCTGGATTTGTAAACGCAGTGGTGCTGGTCCAGAGGAATTACTTTTTGTTTATTGCGCATGCCTACATGCAGTCAGAATTACAGCATTTTCACCAACTACCTCCTATAAAAAATCCTCCGGCATCATTTTTATTCTGTGGGTCTCATCATATCACCGTTGATTGGAGCTAAGTAGCCAAACGGCACAGTACTAAATATTTTGCCAATTGGCATCATTGCTGACTTCGATGTCTTTAGGGGACAACAAAATTGTTTTCCCTCGCTACAGAAAATTGCTGAAAATAGAGAGCAAGAATAAGTTCTCCATTTGGAATTATGATGTAGTGTTTTTTTACAGATGGCAGATAGCTTCTATTGTCCAGTCTGTTTAAAAAGGCTTCGCTAACATAATGTTTTGTTCAATTGTTGATACAATTGTAACTGTTCTGACCTTCCACCTAATTTGGTAACCTGGTTGTGGATTAAAAAGCACTTGTGGAAATTGTTTTAATGGCAGTTAAATAGGGTGCAATTCATTAAAAGCTTTGTTTCAACTTCTGCTCAAAGTAAAAAAGACGACAGCAATGAATATTTTAGCAGATCTTTTTTTTTTGCCAGATTGAACATTTGACCACAGGAAGCTGTTTTAGGTACCATCTAGCAAACTAAAAATACCTACATAAAATTTTTCATCCCCAGTGCAATAATTATTCCTACTCAATCAAAAAAATTAGTTTGAATCATAATATGTAAAGTATTTTCTTTGTCTGACTATATTATCCCATAATGTACTTTACTTTATGTTTAGAGATGATTTCTACATTTTATACTTGGTAGAAAATAAAGTTTTATCCTATTTTTATTTAGTTTGTTTTCATCATGTGCTGCCACTTGTTCTTTCCTGATTACCAGTTGATGCTCTCGATAAATGTTCCTAGGCTAAGAATGTTAATATTAGTAGTAGACCTAACAATTCTCCTGTTCTTGTTTTTCAGTTTCCGCTGTTGTGTTGTTAAATTTTTGTTGATATCAGTTTTCATTGTAATTAAAAGTTTTCCTTTGATAGAAATACGCTTGTTGTGTAAAGTTTAACTTTAGACATTTTCAAATGCTTTGAGTCTGTGTCAAAAGTTTGCTGTTGTCACTGATGAAACAATTAATTGACTCAAACTTGTCCCTGACCCATCAAGTCTGGGGCTACAGACGCAGAGTGCTTACTAATTTTCTCTAAAAATGTCTAAGTAAACCTTGTGATGATTGTTTATACGAATAAACCTAATATGATGTACTTATACTCAAAAAGTGTCAAATTACTGAATAACTTGCTTAATTCTTTTTTTTTAATGGTTCCATTTATGTTTTGAAATCTTCTGTCATTTATGAATATAATCACAACTAAGCACATAGTTAAACATTGTATCTTACTGGGTAGCTGGGTAACAAAATTGAGAATCTGGTGTTGACATGTTTAGAAGCCCAATGTACTGTAAAAGTGCCGACAGCTGTAGAGGAAAACATTTTTTTTTATTTTTTGTAACAGAACACAGGTCTGTAAGATTCATAGAAAGAGTTTAAAAAATATACATCTTTAGGGTTAGCTCCTCACAGAAGTAACCAGTGTTTTGATTTGCAGCGTTTTGTGTTTTGAAAGCCACGCCCGAAAAAAAAAAAAAAAAAAGAGAAAATATATGCAGTGGTAAGCGCCCGAAGCTAAATCGAGTACAATAACACAGCAGCTTCTGCTGGCCATAAATATTTGACCAGCTCACCCAGCTGAGAGTGAGAAGAGAAGGAGGATTTGGGAGTGAAGCAAAGATAGAGGTCATTAAAGATGCAGAGGAACATGGTCTGTGTTTGCTTTGAATGCACAAACTGACCTGAATACACAAACTTTGTCCGGGCTGCAACACATCCGCATCTGTTTAAAGAGAAAACCCATGCTTTCCTTTCCTCTGTTACAGTAAATGGGCCTCAGTTTTTTTAATTTAGTGCAGAATGCACTGTGCAGGAAACCATTTATTGTAAAGCACTAATTTCTGATTAGAAAAGGTTTTTTCTACTTTTTTTAAAGATATATCACTCACCTGCCTATCACTTAAATTATCCTATATTTTATATTACTGACTGAACATGCAATAAAAAAAAAAATATCCTGAGTCTAGTCCGATTTAGGACCGGTGCAGCAGAGAGGGCACAGTATAATCTTTTATTTTATGAATGATCATACAGCTAAAAAACTGTAAAAAAAATTCTGAGATAAACATGAATAAACATTAATCTGCCGGGTTTGCTGACAAAATAATTATAACTAAAAACATGAATGCTTCTTAACTCAGCTTTCATAGTTTGTATTTATGAAACATCAAGGCAAAGAATATATATATTGAAGCCTTTTTAAGCGATCCTAATGTAGAATTTCAAACATTCTAATGTTGAAAAGGTGTAAAATCTCTGTAAACCCATACTCGCCATGAATACAGAAATTGCCAAAGATGTAAGTTTTTTAGTTAGAACGTATTTATTAGTATTATTTTTTTGATAATACGCTCATATTTTGAGAGAGAAGCTGTGTGTACTAAAACTGTAAATGCTAAAAGCCATACTTTTGGGCCCCTAAGTGCTAACCCTAATTGTTTATTTATTGAAGTTAATGCTTAGAGAGCAAACCCAATAGCTGAGACCTTACATGAGTTTTAGAATTGTGCTACTCAAGGTGGCAGCACTTTGGAGTAGCTCCTCAACACTCATTGGTTTTTCTTGGATAAAATAGATTTTTAAGACAACTATTTCTTGTTGTCTAGGATGCTGTACAGCTGGATTGATATTTCAAGTACTTTTAAAAATTTGACTATTTTGTTACGATTCATAACCATAGCAACAGGGTGGCTTATAACAGGGAGCACCTGATTAACATTGGAAAATATTAAATAATAGAACAACTGTGGCCAGAAATCCCAGAAGAGTCCTGCTCTGCATTGTGGATGAAGAGCAGAACAAAAGACGAGACAAAGAAGGAGAGCGAGAAATTTCAAACCATCCCTGCCTTCCATGATGTTGGACAATGTAAGATCATTAGCTAACAAGTTGGAAGAACTTCAATCCCTTACAAGGACTCTGCAAGAGTATCTGGAATGCAGTATTTTGTGTTTTACTGAGACATGGCTGCAAGATCATATCCCCGACTCCAACCTCTCTCTGGCAGGGTTCCTGACTTAAAGAGCAGATTGGGATTTAAAGAGGACCCCCTGTAGTTTTATCGACATGGAGTGAGAGTTGAAGATGCTGTCATACAGCTGCTTCAACAATCCCACTGTTACCTGGACAAAGCAGGCAGCTCTGTGAGGATTATGTTCTTTGAGTTTTCCAGTGCGTTTAACACAATTCTGCCTGATTTGCTTTGTTGGAAACCCCAGAAGACTCAGCTGGAGGCCTAAGCAATCACCTGGATCAATGATTACCTGACCAACAGACCACAGTTTGTCAGACTGAAGGACTGTGTGTCTTACCAGGTGATAAGCAGCAGAGGAGCACCACAACAGACTGTGCCCTCACCATTCCTTTTCACTTTGTACACTTCAGACTTCCAATACAAGTCAGACTCCTCCTACTCAGGTGACTTTGCAGTAGTCAGGTGTATCAAAGATTGAGAAGATGCAGAGTACCAAGAGCTGGTGGAATGCTTTGTGGCATGGTGTCGGAACAATCATCTCATCTTGAATGTGAACAAAAAAAAAGAGATGATTGTAAATTTCAGGAAAGACAGGGTCAGGTCAATCCCTATTTCAATTATGGGAGAAGAAGTAGAGATGGTTAAGGAATACAAATACCTTGGTGTTTAACTGGACGACGTATTGGACTGGAGAAGCAACAACCAAGCTGTCTACAAGAAGGGACAGAGCCGACTTTACTTCCTGAGGAAGCTAAAATCCTTCAAGGTTTGTAGCAAGATGTTGCATATCTTCCATAGGTCTCCTGTTTAGAGTGTCATTTCCTCTGCCATCACCTATTGTGGGAGCAGCGTCAGAGTAAGGGAACTAAAAAGGCCGGGGACAATTGTGGAATTGTGAAAACCCTGAACATCTTCTTCAGGAGAAAACATAGTCTCTTCAATCAAAGGTTTATTCAGCTTAGTTGCAAAACAGAACGCTACAAAAGATCTTTCCTGCCCACAACCAACACCATCTACAAAGTCTCCTCAGTTAAATCAGATACTCCTAGAACATTTAATTTCCATTTGGGATAAATAAAGTATTTTTAATTGATTGATTGATTGATTGATTGATTTGAGTTACAACAACATCTAATATCCCTTTAGAATTAATAAAGTGCTTTTTATTTTCATTTTGAACCACCAGATTAATAAAGAAAACATTTGCTTTGGAAATCATAAATTAATATTTTCCAAGCATGTTGATTTAAAAACTGAAATCTAATCTCTCCTATTTTTTTTTTTTTTGCTTCTTTAAGATTACAAAGAACAAATAGACCATTAGGCTGATTAAACAAATTTGCGTTGTAAAGCTAGATTTATTTGAGCGTGCGTCCCGGCTTCAATGCAAAATACAACAGTTAAAGCTACTCTGAATTAATGAAATATAATTATAATTCACTTTAATCTTTCTACGCAACACGTTATATAATTTTCCCCTGATAATCGCTACTAATCCATCTCTAATCAGACAGAAATACATTCATATTTTTCCAAAAGAGCTCAAAATTCATCAAACATTCATCCACAGAGAGAGCTCTTGTTGTGAAGCTGTGAAATGTGATCATTTTTGATAGGAATGATGCACAAAACAACTATAATAAGCCCACAATAGTTTAAAAGAAAATAGATTTTTCTCTTTTTATGTTCCCGGTGAGAGTAAGAGATGTGACTCTCGACTGAATTGGCTGTCAAACTGGACTTCCAGAGCTGTCAGCACTGTTTTCCATGCATCAAACATCCCCTAATGTTGTAGGTTTAAAGTGTCCTGTTTACGCCTGTCTCTTGAAGTTAACTCACACAGTCGCTCATCACACAGCAAAGCCAAGACAGTAAACCAAACCGAGTGACCCGCCCCCGTAAATAACATCAACCAACGAGGAAATAAAGAGATACAAATCTGAGAAACCTGCAGATCACATCTGAGACAGGACCGAATTGGCGACAAGGTGAAATGAATCTACACAAAAAGAGAAATCAGTCAATTATTAATAGTCCACGAAAAAAAAAAAGCACATACACTCACACTTCCACCCCTGTGGAATCAGCCCACTATGAAGAAAAAATTCAATTATCCTACAAAAGTGAATAAATTTACTGGATCGTAGCCCTCCGGCCGTAGCTGGGTCTGCCTTTTCCCTGGATGCACTATGGGAGTGGGGGGGGGGGGGGGGGGTTAAGGCCTATTAACGGGACCTCGCAGTCTTTCAGCATTTATATTTAGTGAATATAAACTGATAGCTGTTCTGTCATATTAAGAATCCGAGTGTGTGTGGAGCTAATTACGTTTGGTGCAAGACAATTTGAGCTCCAAAAATAATAACTAGACACAAACGGATAAACTTTAACTTCGAAAAAACTAACTTTTTAATTTTTTTTTTAAATATTCCAGACCATATATTAATAAATATATTACATTTCCTTCATCCCAGTAGGTTTTCTTCTTTTGAGGTGCAAATTAAGCCTCTTCAGTATGTCATTTTAATAACTTATGCACAGCATTTTTTATGCACAGTTTCTACTATGTTTCATACGTAGAGAGAGCCATGGAAAAGTATGTTAAAGAATTAATACATGTTCTAAACGTGTTTTAAGGATGCATACTCCATAGTAGCTGATTTGACAATGAGGACGTTTAAAAAAACTCAAACTCAAGGGTTAGACTATGATATTCTCAAATGTCTAAAAATATATCAAAATTTATGATAAGGTTTAACATAGTGCAAAAAGAATAATTTGAATAAAAGTCTCTTGTGGCTGCACAACTTAGGCTTACAATGCTGCTTCAGAACAAACCAAAAGTGTTTTCTTAAACATTTTGGGGAAATTACACAACCACTTCAAATTTGGTTCCATGGTTGCCATGTGCCATGTCTGGAGAAATTCTGACATAGAAACACAAATACACCATAACAGCTGTTCAGCATAGCGAAGGAGGGTTGGTGCAAAATGAATACAATTTAGGCTGTTTTGTCTACAATCAAATCTGTTTCAATGTGTGTCAAAAGTTGAAAAGTTTAGCGATCATCAGCTTTAATTTTTTATATAGAAAGATTAATAAAAGCCTAAATGGATAAGGATAGCATTAGGATTTGATATATTTCACAAGAAGGTCTGCCAGAAATTATGATTTAAAATTTGGTTTTGGGTTTACAGCATAAGTTAGCAGATAAAAATGAAACATGAGCTCTAGATTTTAATGCATCTGTGGGATAAACCATGGTGGAACTTATAAACTATACCAAATGTTTTGTAAAAACTTGACATTAAATGAAAAAAAAAATAGTAAGAAGAAGAAAAAAAAACAATGACACAAATGTATTTCCCTTTGAGATTAATAAAAAAAATTTTTTTTAAATTGATAAGGAATTACCTATATATGGTGTAAAGCCAATTGTTCTGCTGTCTGCATGACATTATTCGAGCTCTGCACTCCAGATCGTGAATAACACATTTAATTACATTTAATTTAGGATCTCAAATGGTCTTTTGTTAAAGTACTAAGCTACAGTGTGTATGCTGCAACGGTATGAGTAGATGTGCTTGCATATTGGTGAAAATATATGAAAAGAAAAAAGGACAGAACAAGGTTAACAATCCTGTTCTTTGTGTAAACACAATCACAAATCAATCCAACCTGAAAACTCTGTCACTTGAGGGAACCCAGAGGGAACAGGAGTCTAAAAAAGAACACTTAAGGATTTCTTGAATGGAAAGTATAACAAAGATGGGTGCAGGTAGACAGGCTGGAGTGGGAAGAATAATATTTTAAAAACAAGTAAAAAAAAAAAAAACGTTTTGAAAAGAGTTTCCAGTCTGAACCAACAAGGCCTTTTGCCCACTTTAGGTAACAACCTTTCCTCGTGTACACCCTCCATTTGTTACCAGGCTGCAAGTAAACATTTTATCTTGCTTGTATAAATTCCTGAGCGAAGCTTCAGCACCTCTTCACAGACATATCCATCAGCTTTCTTAGCGGCTGTTTTTTTTTTTTTCTCCCTTCTGTTCGTCAGTGGCAGGTTTTCATGTTTCCTCAAAGATCGTTTCTGTCTTTCCAAGCTGATTGCACGTTGGGCATGACGACTGTCACGAGCCTACCCCGATCCGCTTCCCGTTTGAGCCGACAGTAAGAGAGCACCTGCGGCTGATTGATGCTTTTCTTGTGGCTCAGTGATGCTGCAGACAGATTGATGCTGACACGTATGACTGGCCACACAGAACAACATGAGGCAGGCGCATCGAGAGACACTGTGTTGTGTTTAGGTGCACTGGCTCTGCCCCATCTCAGGGGAAATTTGAACTGATTCGAGCTACAAGAAAAAGGCAATTTCACTCTGCCGAAGAATCAGAGGACAGAATTATTATTAGCAGTCAATTATTTGTTTCCTGTTTGTCTCCTTTGCGCAAATTTTATATAACAAAAAGAGAAAAAGGACATAGACTAGAAAGTAAAAAGGCCATCTGTTGTTTCCCCAATAGGGGAAAACGAGAAACATAAGTCTTTGCTTCTTGCTGTTTAGTTATAAATTCTGCCGACTTTGGAAATTCACAGTTTCCATGACCTGAACGAAAAACATCCCAGGATTATTCATGCTCTTTAAATCAAAAAAAAAAAAAGAAAGAGAGACTAACGTATTAGTGTTTCAGACATTTTCTTCAGTGTGAACATTCATTTTCCACTTTTCTTCAGCATCAAATCAGGCGAGGCAGACTTTCTCTTTCTGTCCTCCTTCACCCGGAACCTAAAAGTGAAAAGTCCTTAAACAGAAGTCAAGTCCGTCACTGTGAATCCAGGCTGCAGCTTACTGATGTTGCTCTCCGGAGGAAAATGCCTCAGCAGCTTGACTTCATGGGGAAAACTGGTTCAGTGCCGCAGCTGATTGAAGAAGGAACAACTCTGCAGCTGCACAAAACTAAACTGGGTAACCGAGTTGCGATCTCTTCCGAGGAGCGAGACCTTCACAAAGCTGATATGAAAAAGTGCCTCAAAACAAAACAGAGAGGGAAGTGAAAATATAAAGAGAGACAATGAAAATGCATAAAGTAGATTTATGGATGTGCATAAAGTAGGTCTTGAGCTACTTTTTAAAGTTTACAGGGACTTTGAATGCTTCTCTCTAGGGTGTAACAATATTTGATCCAGTGCTTTTTTATTTGTCAGTCAAGACAAATGTTAGTTTTATTGACTTTAGTCTCAACTAATAAATGAATGTAATCTAACAAAAGCTCCTTCTTTTTCCAGATAGAGCAGGTGCTTTTGGTTATCAAGTTTGGGAAGGTCATACTTGGACATGTTTGTATTTAATAAACCGTAGGTGATTTTAACAGAAAACAAAAAAATAATATTGCCACTATATCCTCGCAGTGAAATATGAGGGGGGGGGGGGGGGTGTTCAACCATATTTAAAACAAACTATGACAGAAAGTAAATAAAACAAAAGAATTGAAAAATAAAGATTTTGCGTATCACTGCCAAGTATTCTCAACACCTTCTTTTTAAGTTGAAGGTTCAGTAAATGTAATAAACATTCTTCTGAAAATTCCCAAAAGCTATATGCTTCACCATCACACACAGCTTCATGAAGTATATTTGAGGAAGTGTTTTCCTCCATTTTCCCAATGTGTTTCTATTCCATTCATTTTCCAAAAAAAAATGTCTTTTTTTTCTTGCACTTTATTCTTTTATCTTTTGTTCTCACTGATTTTTCTTCACCTCTACCTGCATATTTGTGAATTTGAGCTTTTCTTTCTGTCTGTCAGTCTTTGTTCTTTCTCTTAGCTGCTTCTTCACCCAACTGGGGGGATTGGGGGCCTGGACCTGCTGACATCAAAGTTCACTTTTTCTGTCTTTCTGCGTGTATTGTATAAAGTAATAGGGTGAAAAAAATGGTTATAAAAAAAGAAAGAATAGATGGTCTGAGAGAGGCAGATATCCAGGTCAGGTTTGGAAGAAAGTCCACTGTGAGGTCAAGTAAAAGTTGCAAACAGCAATATGTAGCAAGAAGTCTCGTCTAAAAGTGTTCAAGTTGGAGGTAAATCATCATTGACTTTCACTCTGAAGATTGATTTCATATATTTTTTTCTGTTTCTGTTTAGTATACCTTATATTTTGAATCCTATATCTTTTGGTCAGAGAGAACCTTGCTAAAACATTTACAGATGAATCGGCAGGTTGGAAAATTCCTAGAAAAGAATCCTAAACACCTAGCGTAAAACTTCGGATACGTCCATCTGAGATTCACCTCTGATTCAAAAAAAATGTAAAATCGGGCAGAATAAAGATAAGCTTTGCATGAAACAAGCCTTTTTTTTTCTTTTCTTTTTGAGGTACAAACGGAAATCTTGAAATTCAGTCAAAACAAAACTGAAGAAAGACCAACAGTGAAAAACTTGGCCGGGAGGGAGACAATGAGTGAGAAATGTGTGACAACGAGAGAGAAGAAAAAGCAAAAGGAGGGAATTGAATAAGAGAAATGCAGAGACACCAGAGAGGTGACTGGAATTTTCTGCCTCAGGCTGCAGATGACCTCCACACTCAAACACACTCACACACACATGTTGTGTTTCTTTATTCTTGTCGGGACTTCCCATTGATGTGCATTCATTTTTCATGAAATTATATAGCTTAAACCCAACATTGGGGACCAGGGTTTGGTCCCCAAAAGATTGATAAACGGTCCCCACAATGTAAAAACCATGTGGCCACACACAGATTCAGACACTCATACATATTATGTCTTGTTATCTTCACACAGACAGCGCAATAAGTTAGATTTACATACTTTTAACGGAACCATTAACACTGCATACTTAACCCCAAAGCTTCCAGGAAAACACCAAATGTTATGGGGCCGTAGCTTTGGGCAGTGGTTCCATAAGACGTTGCTCTTAATAAAAATGTGGACCTTACAAGGTAGGAAATGCTAAAACACACAGAGCTACACATGAAAGAGTTTATCCCAGGATCCCCCTGATGTGTCGTACTTTCAACATCGAGGTTAAATGTCAGCAGAAAGCCTCAAGCCATACAGGAACTTTGTCTTGCAGTTGTGGGAGTCCCTGAGTGTTTCCTTGGGTGAAATCCAGGTAAGTTTGAGTTATCTGATGCATGTGAGTCTGTTTTAAACTATATCAGAAACAATTTTATTTTTTATTTTTGTTCTAAAAAGTTTATTAAGCTGTTTGAAATCAGGATATTTTATCTCTGCACAAAAACTCAAGTTTAATATTGTTTCAGTACGTCCATTCCAACAATGTAACATTTTCATTGAGTCTCCCAACACTGAATTCTATACTCACAGTAAAACTAGAGAGTGGTGATGATGTTCCTGTGCTATTTTTCCCCAACAGCAAAGCAGGGCCATTAGTATTTGTTTCAGTTTCCTTATTCTTACTGTACAGATAAAGACTGCAGGACAGACCAGTCCAACCCACCATATGCAGACTCTTTTTTTTTTTTCACAACCATGCCTTCGACATAAGTGCAGAATGTGATTTCCTGTTATCTTGGTGAAAGATGCATGAATGTCACTGCAGAACATTTGGTCTCATAGTAACCATGTGTTGCTCTAAAAACTCTGCTGGTCTGTATTAATGCTGCCATTACAGAAGTGTAAATTAGATTTGCCAAGGGCACTGATGGAACCACATACCATCCCACAGCGTGGCTATAGGGACTTGCAGTTAAAACAAGATGGATGCTCCATTTCCACCAAGCAGTGTCTAAAATACTGCTATGTCTGAGCACAGTCCCCATTCCCACTTTGTAGTTGTCTGCCACGGATACTACTAAGCTCACAGGCTCCTTGCTTGTTTCCCTGAGGCCACAGATAAAAAAGAGGAGAAAACTGTTTCGCATTGTTTAACATAAGTGTTATTTAGAAATGTTGACAAGAGAGTCCTATCTGAATAACTACAGCTGTAGGGATATAGATTGTTTCGATTGTTTTCACAATATGCTGCTATGCTTTTAGATTATTTTGGCAGGAATAATAAAAACAAAAACAAATCTACAAGCTATAATCTATAATCTATAACTGGTCTCTCCAACATGAATTCTGCCTTTTCCCCGTTGACCTCCTAATGTGTAGAAACTGTTGTTTCTGGATGTCGCACCATCCACTCTGTATGAGTTCATGTGGGTCCAGGGAGCTTGTCAGATCAATAGCCGTGATATCTTGATAAGACATTTTATACTGCTTCTTTGTCATACATTTCAAATAGAAAGTGGTCACTGCTTTTCCCTAAGGTTTCCATAATGCCATTGGAGCATTGTGGCAGTAGACTGTTTTTGTTTTTCCCGAGGAAAATGGATTTGTCCTTGGGTACGGTAGTGGTGCATTGGCACCAAATCAAAAGTTTTAAAATTAATGTCCTACTTAAATTAAACTCTGATGAGTTCCAAAAATCAAACAAATCATTGTTTACAATTACGCATATTTGACCATGCTATATGGAATGGGACTTAACATTAAAGCTTTATATCAGCTAGCCAGACAGCAGTAAATAATATAAAGAAAAAACACCCCAGACACCATTCGGCAGGCACAAGACAGTTTAATCATTGAGGATTAATATCCTAAATTTAACTTTAAAAATATCTCCAAAAAGTTTCAGTATCTTTTTTTAGAGGCATTATTTTCATGAATTTACATACATTTTAATGACACTAATTGAGAATTTACCAGAATTTCCCTCATGGGAACCATTTTTCCCCCAGTATTTTCCTTTAACCAGCTGTAGTCCACTTAGGTTTTATTTATTTAACATAGTTTTCCATATGTAGTTTAATACCTGAAGCCTCCGCAACTAATCAGATAGGTTGGTACAATAGCCAGAAACTGAGCTCCTCCAGAAAAATTTAGATAGATTTCAACTATCACATCATCTTGTTGGACTGAAAATGTTCTGATATGTCTTTAACTGCCTGAAAAAGCTGAACAAAGCTATATGTGTAACAAAATGAATCTTACTAGATGCAAATATTTCAATTCACACCCAAAAGGGATGTGTATAATCTCTCGAAGCCGGATTGGTAGATTACAATCACCACTCGGTGACTGTTCGGGTGTGTTGACACCTTCTCTCCATTTGATGAAGATTAAACTTTGCATCAGACTTTCTGAGGTTGGTGTGTTTATCAATGCTGTGGGGAAAATCCCTTTACACTTCAAAACATGCAAATTACATGTTTGGCGAGGAATAACAACATATGTGTGATTTGTCAAAAGTGGCCGAGCGACCATCAGTAGAAGCACAATGTCGCTGCATCAGAAAGATGCTCAGAAAGTGAAGCTGGCAGCATGCAGGAAACCGTGTTCATCGCTGTCTTCCCCTTATACTGTATAATTACCAGACAACGCAACATACCATGGAATAAAAGATCTAACTCCAAAGCTATAAAAGATTCATGTCACCATGAAGTAAAAAGTGAAGGACATTTTTTTTCTCAAATAAAATAAGAAATAAAATAAGATGAATATTAAAGTGAATATTAATGTAATTGTAAAATAAATAATTATTTAATTTAAAGAAATATACCATTTACAAAAAGGGAAACTGATGCACATTCTTGTTTGCCTTCTCTTTTGCTTAAGCTACATCTTAATGTTTTAATGTTTACATTTAATGTGGTTGATAAATGGCTTTTTGCAATAATGACATTGAGCCTTTTTTTTTATGTAAGCCTCAAACTGGAGCGGTAAGGAATTAATAGGTGATCAAACCTAGTCCCTGACTGGGAAAATATGCATATTTGCTAAATTATTTTGTTATAATTAGTATAGCACCCCCCACCCCACCCCTGGTTAGCCTGATTATACATATATATATATATATATATATATATATATATATATATATATATATATATATATATATATATATATATATATATATATATATAATTATAATTATATATATATAGCATTCTATTTTCATGCATCAAATTGAAATTAAAGGTTTCTTTACTACCAAGGGAATTTTTGTTTACAGTTAGTATTGTTTAGTAAAGTTCATTGAGAAATATGTTCATGAGAATATCCTCTTTTAAAATGATTGCTCTTCCATACACAATGTGACATCATTCTGCTCCTACTTTAGATAAATATTGTCTGGAAAGGCTAAAGGTTTTTTAAATCGTGTTTTTGTGCTTCATGAACAGAAATCATATCCTACCAAAATCTGAATCAGTATGTCAGATTGTGTTTCTATTTAGGATGTGTCCATTACTGTGCATTCTGTAAAAGAGGATAATTTCGTTGTTTTTTAACAGCATTATCATTATTAACTGGATGCAACTTGGATTTTCTGATTCAGTGAACTGTATAATTTTGATTTTTGTTAGAGCACCATTATCTCAAAAGTAATACAAATGACTGTACTGATTGGCGGACAGTTTTGTAAGCTAATTGTATGAGTTTGCAACTCTTCATATCTTTCACCTCGCTCTGTCTGTTTAATTACATCTGTGTCATGTTTTTACTCTTTCAGACTTCTTATTGTTTACACCAGCAAGATTCACTAAAGTTACCATTAAAATTCCAGTTTCACCATGTGGTGTACATGGGTCCTGTGGCTGTCTAACAGTGATACGAGAGGAACACTCTGAGCTTACAGTGTTCTCCACTCTAACTTGTTGAAACATCAGGTCATCCACCTTTTCCGTATACACATATGGCTCAGCAAACATATCAAGTGATGCAGAAAATGATATTCAAGTATTCCTCTCTGTAACCTCTCCCTCACGCCTCCGGACCAAGCAACCTTTTATAACTCTTTAATGATGATGTGGGATTGTGCTGAACCGACCAGTCTGGGAGCGTTTCACAACTTTTACAGACTGTTATAGGAATTGAAAACATCTCTGATTTAAAGATGCCATTTGTCTCCACATCTCATTTCCACTTTGCCTCTGACAGTGTTTTATCTTCTGCAAGATAAGCAGGATAAAGAAACCTCTTATCTGCCAAGTGCTGAGTGGACGGGAAGATGCACTGTAACTCTGAGTGCGTAAATAAGGATGACACCGGCTGGATCTTATACTGCCGTTAGATAGGTCCAAGTAAGGATGCAGTAGGATGGATGATACCCTCAAACAGAGAGGCAAGACATGCTGTGAACTCCAATAAAGCAAAATGTTTAAACCACAGCAGAAGATAGTGAAGAACATTCATCTGAACATTTTGTTTTTAATGTTCTGAGAATGTGAGGTAAATAGCAGTGGCATGGTGTTGACGCCGCCGCAGCCTCATTTCTACTCTGTTTATAACAAGAACTCAAAGACAGTCAAGTGGGATGATAAAAGTCTGAATGTTCAGAGTTTGGTTTTCTACTGTTATTTGGCCTAGTTAAGATCAGCTGCATTCTAACTGAATTTACATTGTTAGACTTAGCCAAATAGGACTGATTCAGGGACTGGGGAGAAAAAAAGAAAATATTTGCAAACAGCTAAAATTCCCAGATACTTTAGGACCAATTCCAAACAACATCCTAAATGGAGATTTAGAACGATGGTTGTAGTCCAACCTATGACTCCCCTGAAGATAGCTCGCTACTGGAATACAGCAGAAAATTGTCGTAGTTCCTGCATTATTATCTAAGGTCCAATCTCAACCTTTTTTACACCCTCACATCTAAGGAAGTCATTCTATATTAAGCTAAAAATATTTTTTGGTAAAATATAAACAAGAATAACTGACATTTCTTTTATGTCTTTGGGGTGACTAATGAGGCAGGAGGTGCTAATTTGTAGCTTGACCAGTAGGATCCCATAATTGGTCTCTCAGTTGCTTTTACCTAGGCCAAGATAATTTTACGCGTATTTATAGAAAGAAAGAAGAAGAAAAAAAGACTCAAATTGACAAAATATGAAAGGCTTTTGTTTACACTTTTACAAACTCTTCTATGCTCTTTGTCACGTTGGAAAATATAATAACACATTAAGGTTCAAATAGATAAGGGTCATCCTATACTATCTGTGCTAATTGCTGATAAAAGCTGTTCAAGAGGAATGGAAATACAATGATTTCCATACTTATCAAAATAGAAAACTCATAATTTAGCACTTACTGTTTGTCAATATTTATGTTAATCTCTTAGGAGGGTATTGTAGTTTTGACTGGGGCTATAAATTATTTATGGCTGTTTAAATTACACACTGTTGCTAAGTGACCTTGTTGCTTGACGTAGCGTCTTAATTTTATTGAGATTTAAGCCGTAAAAAAAATGTAGGCTTAAAATTTAAGCTTTTTTTTATAATGACTATTAAGTTCTGTTTTCTCAACAAGTTATATTCATATATAGTAGTTGTTAAAATATCAACACAAAATTATGCTATTTTGTGCAAATGGTGATCACCTTTGATTTTTTTTTATTCTTCAGTAATTCCTCTGAAATTGTAAATGCACATGAAAGTATAAATTCACACGGATAGGAAAGCCGATTAGTTCTCAGTAGTATATGGATGTATTTGCCCATGAAACAAAATATATATATTTTCTTTTATTATATTATTCATTGTTTTGCATGTTACAGACCATCTCACTTAATTATCATGTAGAATTTGATATTAAAACTTCACAGACAACTAAAGAAGATCTTACAATTTAAAGGACTTTCTGTTCTTTTTGATTAAACTAACCCCTGTTAAGAGATAAAATAAATAATGTTATACTGTGAGCTTAAAAAAGACTCTAGTAAATTTATGTAGTATCCTCAGACCCTAGAGAAAAAAATCAGAGTCCCTTGTTGGATACTATTGATGACGTTTTGAAGTTGTAGCAACAAAAGACACACAAACCATGTACGGAAGAAAGTGAACAAATCATAGGTGACCGAGACACGGACTAGCTAGAATGTTTAACTGGTTTGGACAGGTTCTGTTTGAGCTCCTGTGTACCTTCATCTGCTGTGTCACTACCTGTTTCAGTTCAAGCACACAAAGACTTTCTAATAGACCCGTCACCATGGTCAGCAGCGCAGCAGACAGGCCGCTACCAGATTTTCGGAAAGAAAAAAGCAACCCTGAAGACACAGGGCATGTTTGTCTTTCACAGACACTTTAATTGGCTTGCTCTGACACGAGCCAGGTTATTCGCGTCACCTCCATGCCCATTAGATAAGGAGATTCTAAAGAGGCAAGGAAGAAGGGAGAGGAATTAGTTTATTTCATTTTATCGCCTTTTCTTACATAACCGTAGTACTGTCAGACTCTCTGGGGATCTCACAGTGTAATGAATTATAACTGCAATCACAGTTACAGAAGTAAGTACAAATAAATTAGAGGTGACTGCAGAACGTCTAAATAAAAGCTACATTTCATGGCATACACTGTTTTCTTTCTCAATATTTAATGTGTCATTAGTTTTTACCTTTATTTATTCTTAATTCTCAATATTATCAATCCATCACAAAAACAAATGATCCTGTTTCATCAGGAAATCTTCGAAACAATATCATTAATGGAATGCATTGATTAATTGTCAATTATTGGACCACATCTATAAAATAAGGTATATTAACAGTTTGTTTGCCTGGTGAGGACATAACACAGTACAAACATCTCATTCAAGTGTTTTTTTTTTTTTTTCCTATCAACCACAATACCTTGTTAACGTATACTCAAAATGCCAAAGTATTTCAGGATCAAATTCAAGTCCTTCTGTCTCACAGTTGAAGCTTGGATAAAACTGGGAAAAAAAAAAAAAAAAAGATTTAGGATTTTTGTTTTGTATATAATTGTAATTTCTGTCTAGCTACATACTCATGGATGTCAGTGTTAAAATGTTTTTTTCCTACTGTGACCACCTTTTGTGGTTGTAAAAATATGTTGCTCTGGAAAAGAATTCCAACTTTATTCCTATAGCTTTAGCTGAGTTTATCTGTTCCCATGTTCGTTCAACGCCTAAAGCTGTGATTCAGGTCATTATCTTGTTGCAGGATGAACAACTGATCTATTAGATGCACACTAAGATTTACTACTTTAAAATGTTTCAACACCTACTGTAACACTTGTATTTTTTGTGAGTCATTAACTCGGCCTCAAGCCAAACATCCTCAGATCATTACATTTCCTCTTTCAATCAAAATGATTTCTTTTGCCAGTCCTTTTCTGTTTTTAAACAGAAAAGGACTACAGTCCTTACAGTACATGTCTACATTTCACATGTACAGTCTGTGAAGATGGCCAATGTGTAAATTATGGAAGCTTACTTAAATGTCTTTTTTTTCAGTTTTGTACATATTTTTTTTATTAATTATCTGATCTTTTCTTGGAATGTTACCACTTTAATACATTGCTGTTTATATTTGAACAGTTACTTTTTTCTTATTTCATGAATCCCAGTCCCAGTTTTGACCTTAACTCTAATTCTGTTGTCTTGTGGCTTTCCATAATTCCTTACAGTTTGGTCATTATAATAACTCATCATCTACCATCCAGCTGCATCCACCTCGATCAACAAGACTAAATCGTTACAGCTGCGTTGAAAGATTTGGCTTGAAACTAACATTTTAGGGCTGTATTGCTGGTTGTTTGTTGCCAGAAGCCCAAGTGTTGCAGACTGAATGGCAACTTACCTTTTTCATTTTACCCCATGACACCTGTGGCAATAACCTATTTTACCCCCATCAGTGTTTGAATGTATGTATGAATGGATGCATGATTGAAAATAATCCTAAACCTAATCCACGATTTACCAGATACTAATATAAGCTAACAGTTAGATGTTTACCCTCACCTACTATTTATTGGCTTAAATTTCATATGAAGAGATCTCACAATTGTGTCTAAATTTAATTTAGAGGTAGTCCTTCAATTTTCCCATCCAGATTGTTGAATCCACCAGTAGTAGTTACATTAAAACAGACCTAGATCATGAAGCTGCAAAAGCCACTCTTGCCAGTTAATATAGTGATTTTATCCTTGAAATCCTTGGATCCACAGTTTTTATAGCTTGTCTTTAGGTTACATGTTGACTATTATTTCCATCCTAGCAAATATTCTGCAAACTGAGTCCGTCTTTGACAACTGCCAGTAAGTTTAACCTATTTTAATATTGGGCACTATTGTCTAATATATAATTTTGTTTAGTAAGACTTGATGTGCAATATATGTATGTTATTATGATGTTTAGTGGTTGATGTTTAACATTACACTAATAAAGTAGGACTCTATTAAAGAACTTGATCAGTCATGCTGACTAACACACATAAAAAACAACAACAACAAAAAACATCAGATGCATCCAAAAATTTCCCGACACCAGCTGCTCTTTCCTAAATTTAAAACGAGATCAGCCTGTCAAATTTCTTAGTTATCTCATATTTCTGGCATCCCAACATGATTTGTGATTAACTCATCAAAGAAACCACAAGCTTTTGCCTAATCGTATGCTACTTCATTGATCAGATCTTTAAAACCCGCTTCACAGTAAGCCAAAGTGTTAATTATAATGGCCGGCAGATGGTTAGTGGTGCAAGCAGCCTAGTTCAGGCAACGTTTGGCCAACATATCTCAAATTCACTGCTTAGGCTTGATAGTTTCTCTTGTATTTTCATTCAAGTTTACCGTCTGCGTTGTTGAATTTTAGTGTCTATGTTATACATCTACAGATTATGGCAAAAAGTTGTTGTCATCAAAGTCTGTAGTTCAGTAACTGACAATTTGGATCATTGTTTTCAAAAAGGTCTTACTTTTATGCATGTAGTCTTTCAGACTGAAAAGTATCTGCCATTAAAGAGTCCTGTAAAACATTGGCAGCCTCCAACACACTACATCTTGGTTTAGATAAATCATAAAGAAAGTAAAAAACATAGATGGATGAATCATTTAAATGTAACTTGAATTAATCACTTTATAAAATGCTTCTAAATGCTTCAATTACATAATCAATTCTAATGAAGACCTAAAAAGTCTATAATTACCTCCGTACTCTTGCTCATATTAATGTTGCTTTATGGAGCGCCACATGGAGTTTCAGCTCAGTTAGGAGACAGGTTGTAATTTGACATCGGTGAAATGAGTGACTGTGAAGAAAGATACGATGGAGGCCGTTAAAGTCAAAGCTTTACTTTCATATGAAGTTAAATGATGGGGTGAGATAATGAAGGGATCTTTATGCAAAGATGAGTGTGTCATGGTTTAAGATATGTGCTCGCTCACTCCTTCTTCCGAAGCTATAATGATGCATGAAGGACCCCTTCATGTTTATGACATGATTGTGAGTGATTTATTGGCACCCCATAGTAATTATCATCAGATTATCTTCAGGGGTAGCCGTGAAATCCCATGTTGCTTCTGTCGCCGCGGATTCAAGTTCACTGCTGGCAGTTAACAATACAGACAGTCCCGTCTTGAGGGCTCCATTAGCACCTCACCATATGTGAAACAGCATTAGCTTTAGTACTTATCGTCTTGTACCGCTTTTAACCGATATTAAACCAGACAGGGCCCGTAGAGTGATCATATAAGTATTTCTGTTAAAAATCAGCTATGAAGTGTCTGGAAAAACGAGCAACGATATATAACTTTTATAATCTACCAAAAGACCTGATCTATTTGAATAAGGAGGATTATGTTGCTTTTACTTTAGTATGGCTTAAAAATAAATTGAATTCAATGTATGACATATTGTAAAGTCCAGTTACAGTTTAGTCAGATATTACTACGTCCCATCAAAACAAAAATCATTAGTAACACAATTTTTTTTTTACTTTTTCATTTTTTTCCAAAAATGTTGTTTTTTCCAAAAATGTTGTTTTGTTTTTGTTTTTGTTTTACAAAAACAAAAACAAAACAAAAACTTTACAATATCCGGACCCCAACTTTTCAGATTTTGTTAACTGAAACGCTTTTTACTTCATGTGACGTCATGCCGAGTTCTGACATCCAAGATAAATGGAGCACCAATACAATAGCTGCTAAAGTTGTATACAATGTCAAGGAAGTTGTAACTATAGAAACTATGTTTAAAAAAACAAAAAAGGAATAACTGGTCTGGGTATCTAGGTGACCCAAAAACTGAATTGTCCGTTGTAGTTTATTTCATATAAGGATATCTGGTCAACAGCTTACTGATGATTTTATTCAGTAAATGATTTAGATACCCTAATCAGACTAGCCTCAGCAGAACTATAGGTGGATCTTAATACTGTTCTCAAAGCACACAAGCAAGTATCTGGTGGCCAGGTCTTTAACCATGACCTCTCATAAGGAATATAAATTTTGTAAGAAGCATTGTATGGTTCTGTATACTGTATATATGCAGTATGTCTAGTTCAACCCATTTTGATTTGTTTCATAGAATGTGGAAAAAGCCATGAGTGTTTAAGGAAACTAAGTTTTCCTTGATGAAAAACCTTGCCTCTATTCTAAATCACAGATTATGTGTTTAACTTTGTCTCTTTCGTGAACAAAGCCACTAAAGGAGCTGCTGTTTCCATTAGCAAATACATCTGTTCATGTCCCACTGTTTCAACAGCTGAGTTTCTGCTGCCTTTAACTCTCTCTAATTACCACCACCCAACCCCTAAAAACACCTCCTATTCTTCAAATCCAATATATATCTATATAGATATATATATATATATCTATATATATAGATATATATATATATATAGATATATATATATATATCTATATATATAGATATATATATATATCTATATATATAGCCTAAATGATATATATATATATCATTTAGGCTTTACCAGCTAACCTTTTTAAACGTCGTTGTAGTTTACCATATTAAGGATCGTTTGGCACTGTGTATACTTGAATCGGAATGTTTCTTTGGGATCAAGCTGTATGGGAAGTCATTGGTTCTATGTTTCTACATAAGGACCGTGACCAACAAAGTTTAAAGTTTGAGTTAATGGCTCCATTAGAGCAGATAGCAGTGCGGTTATAAAATTAAGATTTCAAAATCCTGCTGAAGGGGCCCTGATTTGTCTGCAAAACATTTGATTAAATTTGTAGTTTTTTTTCCAATGAAGTGACGACTCCACACAGTGTTATGATCCATCAGACGTCATTCCCTCTGAGTCTTTCCAGCATTCGTCATGGTTTATCCAAACGCTTAGATACTACACAGTTGGTGTTTGCCCACTTAAACATTATGTGAAACATTCGTGAGGGAGTTCGGAGTCAGTCGGAAAACGACAGAATGCAGAGGGTTTTTTTTTTTTTCCAACCAGTTTTACAAGGGTTTCTACATCTCTGTTTTTCTGAGACGAGCATTCAGCAGAGAAGCAGTACTCTTTATATTTAAAGTGAACTACAGGAAATGTATAAGGCTGTGTAGTGTGTTTGATTCATTATTCAGTTCTTGCCCATTCTCTCCCCATTTTTCTTGTGCTGTGTGCAGGAGATAACGCCTCAGCTCTACACTTTAATTATTTTGCAACGCAGATTAGAATTGGCAAAAAATTGTAGAAAAAGTCCTGGAGAATAAAGATTCATACGCATTTCTTATTCCAACAATCTCAATTTCAATTTTTGATTCTTCATCTCGACTCATAAGAAGAAAGGCACTCCTGGCATTTTTTTATTTTATATTATTTTTTACATTATGTTGTTGTTCTGCTCGCTCTAAGGTTTTGGGCGATTTTTCCTTGACATTTACAGTAA
This sequence comes from Orestias chungarensis, assembly GCA_032876305.1. Classification (NCBI taxonomy): domain Eukaryota; kingdom Metazoa; phylum Chordata; class Actinopteri; order Cyprinodontiformes; family Cyprinodontidae; genus Orestias; species Orestias chungarensis. Next base: position 1,649,222 of record JAVLVB010000433.1, on the reverse strand, counting down.
AATCAAGAGAGTGAAGACGATGGTATGTTATCGCCCTGAAGCTCCTTCTCTCTGAAACAGGCCTCAAGCCGAGCGCAAGAGTAGCAGGCAGCAGATGAAAGGCTGCTGCTTTGATTGCAAGAAAAATGAGACGTGAAACAGGAGCGATAACGGCAGAATCCGCTTGCTTCGGTTCGACTACTCCTAAGCTGATCTTTTCTCTCATTTTTTTATGTGTGGAGGAATGGAAGAGCGAGATGAAGGGACTAAATGACATGTAAAGAAATGTTTCTTTTGCAATCCAGGCATAATTGGCTTCCTGGATCTACTTCAAGTGTAGGGGGAGATCTTTGACAAAAACATTCATAAATAAATTCATTTCCCTGTGCTTTCTGGGTCTGTGGCTGCCGGGAGAAAAGGCCTCGTTATATATGGAAATAAGATTCTTACTCTCCCATTTGGCCCCCATTTTTGGCTCTTGCCCATGCAAATACAAGCTGGGGCTGGGGATCTGTTTTAAAAAGGGGATACTAGGAGAGAGACAGAGCAAGCGGCCAGGACGACTAAAGTGGAGAACCAGAGTCAAATCTCTGGGAGAAGCGATAAACATGGGTGTCTGGGTGGGGTAGAAGGCTGGAGATGTTTTAAGTGACAGCAGAGGGGAGGAGATACTGAGTGGAAATCACAAGAGGGAGCCGTGCAAGCCTGATCGCATACTGACCCCATTTTTCAATGGTGCGAAAACAATTTGTGCTCCTTATATACACTTTACAACTGAATCTGTCAAAACACACATCATTATAAATGCTATGTCTATTTTAATGAAATATTGTCCCAATTTAAGATTAATACTCGTAAATTTTTTTGTTTTTTTTGTTTTTTTTCCAAGGCAGTTTATTCTGAAGCCTTAAGGCTTGCATCAAAAAGAACATGGAACAAAATCTCAGTTTTAAAATTAAACTTGGTAAAGGTTACTCCAACAGATTCAAACATTTTCAAAAATCAAAGCAGGAAAAAAGTAAGATTAAATTCAATGCAAATAAGATATTTTACCACAAGATATAGGGAAAACCTCAATGTATTATCTGGAGAAAATAGGATTTTAGTCCAGTATGAGCTTTATTTTTTTCTGTAACACTTCTCCACCCAGTAGATTTGTAAACACCCATTTTCCATACTTTTTGGGTGAGTGAGCCAGCAGTTTCTGTCCTTGTAGAATAACGTAAAGAAGTAATTACATTTTTCTTATTAAAGGCATTAAGCAATAAGACCCTGAGCTTTTTAATTCATATTTTTAAATATTAATTTCTATTTTCTTGTAAATATCCCTATGAAAGAAAACATTTGTGTGGGTGACATTACCTTTTTTTTCCAATAATTACTTTAGAATATATTTGTTCGATTAAAAACAAAACATTTATACCTCAGCCTTCACTAAAAAGAAATAAAGATTAAAAAAACACACGCCACATATTTATTGTTCATGTTCTTTAACATTTGTTACATTTAAGCTGGTACTAATCCAGGTACTAAACAAGGAGCAAACACCTTTTTTTTTGCTACATGCGTGAATTGAGCAATGTTTATCCAATGAAACGACAAACAGAAGGACCTAACACCTCCGTACTGCTTGCGTAATTAGCAGAGACGCTGGCTAAGGGCATCAGTGGAAAGTATCCCGTTGGGTCCGCAGCGTTCCAGTTGCGAGATGAGGACACCAACCACTACTGAGCCTACGAGTGGGCGGACACACAGTCCTCGTTAAGGTTACCGACTCTGCTGGTGACACACAGATCACAAGGACAATTTACCGCATGGGCACTTCTCCTTGTCTTTGAGCAAACACACACTGCAGAAATTAAGTTTGATAAGAGAAGATGAAACTTTCTTCTCCCTGTGGGTATATTAAGAGGTCACAGAGGGAGAAAGAGAGAATATACTAAAGAAGGAAATTAACCACAAAACAGCTGGGGATATTATTGGATGGCTGTGATACTGTACACACTGATACTGTAAGTATTTTTTTGCAAAACTGCAGAGTAAGAAAAATCCATACATTACTCAAACGTTTTCCAACTGAAACTTTAAAGTCAGTCTGTAAAGTCTTTGTACGTTTAACTTTATTCTTTTTATAAACCTTTCATGTACTTCAACCTGTCATCACACATCACATTTAAAAGGCTTGCAAATGTTTCACAACCTGACACTCAAACAGCCAGAAGACTTTCTGGGGCAGCATGAGTGAAAAGAAGGGACAATGTATAACTTGATTGAGTGATGACTGAAACAATGTTTGAAACACTATGCAAAAAGAAGAAATGGTTTAATGACTGCTTTGCAAATAAGTTGACTTCTGCTAAACCTCTCGAACTCTAACGATGACAGTACATCACTTCAGCTCCGAAATCTGATTAACCCCACAACCTTTCAGAGAGTCTCGTGAAGCTCAATGCAAGTATGGTGACACTTGAAGAGCAGATAGATAGGAATTTCTCCAGAACTTGCTTCTAGCTGCAGTTTTATGCGCTGATTCACTCATCCCTTCCAAAAATGATCTGCTCGGACCTTTTAAATCTAATGAACTCACAGTGAACCATATTTCACTCTCGTCGTTTCTATGTACATCATGAATTTATAAACTGGTTTCGAGAGGCTTTTGTTGAAACTGAAAGTTAAGTGACATCATGTATAATAATAATAATGACTCTTTTCTTTTTAAGGAGACACATGATAAAAAATACAAATGTAAACATAATGTAACAAAGGATATTATATGTTTAATTGAAAATTTGCTTTTCATCAAGGGTAGATAGAAAGGAGGAGGAGACTTTATTATCATTTCAACACATGTAGTACATGAGGTGGAACAAAATTACATTCTCATGCTCCAGTTCCATCCAAGAGCTAATATTCAAATAGATAAAATAAGCTAAAAAATTTAAATAAATAAAATAGAAGTAAAGTAAATAAAATAAATAAAATAGAACACAGAATATACAGAAAATCTACAGAATATACGGTAGTGAAGTGTCTCAGTGCGGGAATAGTAAGGTGTTCAGTTATGCATTGTCCGTGCAGTGGTTTGTTCAGGAGGAGTTCAAGAGTCTCACAGCTTCAGGAATGAGGCTGTTTCTCAGACGGGTTGTTCTACACTTGATGCTCCGCAGCCTCCTGCCTGAGGGGAGCGGAACAAAAAGTGAGTGTGTTGGGTGGGTGGGATCTTTCCTGATGCAAGTGGCCCTTTTCCTGCATCTGGAGGTGTAGATGTCTGTGGTGCTGGGGAGGCTGACTCCAACAATCCTGCGATCTTCACCACCCTCTGCAGAGCTTTCCTGTCTGCAGTAGAGCAGCTTCCAAGACACAGGTTGATGCTGGAGCACAAGACGCTCTCCACCACACATCTGTAGAAGGAGGTGAGGACCGAGCTCCCGAGTCCAGCTCGACGGAGCCTCCTTAGGAAGTAGAGCCGCTGGTGCGCCTTCCTGACCAGAAGGGAAGTGTTGTTGCTCCAGGTGAGGTTGTTACTCAGGTGTACACCCAAATACCTGTAGCTTTTGACCACTTCCACTGCAGATCCTCCCATGTGCAGGGTGAGGTGGGCATGCTTGCCCCTTCTGAAGTCCACAATCATCTCCTTGGTTTTCTTTTCATTAATGCAGAGGTTGTTCTCTCTGCACCAACCCTCCAGGTGTTCCACCTCCTGCCTGTAGCTGGACTCATCACGGTTTGTGATGCATCCAACCACTGCTGCGTCGTCTGCAAACTTCATAATATGACAGCCTGGATGGATAGGCGAGCAGTCATATGTTAGCAGTGTGAAAAGGAGGGGGCTCAGCACACAGCCCTGAGGGGAGCCCGTGCTGAGGGTGATGGTGGGGGAGGAGATGTTGTGAATCCTCACAGACTGCGGCCTGTTGGTCAGGAAGTCCAGCACCCAGTTGCATATGGAAGAGCTCAGTCCAAGTGAGGAGAGTTTTTTAATCAGAGTCTGAGGAATCATGGTGTTGAAGGCAGATGTGAAGTCCACAAACAGCATACGGACGTAGGAATCCTTCTGCTCCAGGTGGGTGAGGGCAGTGTGGACCAAGGAGGAAATTGCGTCCTCTGTGGATCGATTTTTCCTATATGCATACTGATGTGGATCCACAGTGACATTGATGTTGGCTTTGGTGTGGGTCTGAACCAGAAAGTTATGGACAGTAGAGCCGTTTAGTGTATGCTTTTAAAAACATTTTCAATTTGGAAACACAAAAGAAAGCTTGATATTCAGATAACTGTTGAAATATGGGCAATTTGTTACGTACATTCTTTTGGTTTAGACTAATTACAATGACTTAAAATTACAAAAAAAATGTTTCAAATCCAAGGCTGATGGTTTTGAATTAATGATAAACCATACTTGTAAAACCGTAAAAAAAAAAAAAATCAAAACGTGATATGCATGTCACCCTGTAGCCAAGGGCTTCCAAGTTATCAAGTAGTAACTTAAGTCTGGCTTCTAAAATAGACTTACAACAGGTGTGGCTTTGATTATGTCATTATTGTTTTCCTGTAAAACATCACGTAAATGTAAAGTTTTGCATTTATAAAAGGTTATTAATAAGTATGTTATCTAAAATGTAACTGTACAGGAAAGTTGGGAATTGAATGATTAGTCTACTAATATAATAAAGCGATACTGCATCCGCTACACAGTGAAGCATAACAACAAAAAGCCATTTTTCTAAAACTCTTCTTCAAACATATAAGAAAGATGTGGCCACAGATGACGGGTCCACATATCCCTCAGGACCTAAACTCAACGAGCAGGGTCCGAGGTCAACAAGAAATGCACAGGAAGTGGACCGTGGATGGCTGCGGTGGTGTCTGACCGCTCTAACTGGAGCAGAAGAAGATCTCGCCCCTGGACAGCACTTCCCTTCATGCAATATACCCACACAATATGCAGTCATGTCCCCAAACCCTTTCTTTTTTTTCTTTTGTTGTGTAACACAAAACGCACACAAACATGACTGTTGCTGCTTGTACAGAAACATGAACATGTCCAAAAAACATCAGAAACACACACTCACACGCTTTGTAGTGATGTGATGTGATATGATAGATGGCCTGTCTGTGTGATGTTTGCAGCCCATCAGATGCCTAATGCCTCTCAGTTCTGCCTCAAACTTAGCCATAGCTACTAAATTTGCTCAACAAATAAAATGCTTCAGACTACTGAAAGCCAATACTACCCTAAAGAGTAAGCTTTAGGACGTCCTCTGTTGTGATTGGCCAGGCAGAACCTTTTTGAAGCAAGCAGGACGTTACGTGAAACTTCTGTTAGACTCATGATGTTGCGTATCTTCTCACTCCCTGTTGAGCTCTGGCCCTAAACCCAAGTGTTTGTGCTCTGCATTGGAAGCAGGGGTTGCACCACTGACCCATGTTTGCCTCAGCGTGCAATTTTTTCTCTAGCTGTGTGACCCGAATCGTAAGCACAGCATCCGCCGCTGAGCTGTGGATTTTGTTTGGTGTGTGTGTGACTTTTCCCTTGTGTTATGAATTATGAGAAGGGGCCTTACTCTGGCCATGGCCTTTATCTTACATATCAATGCACAAGTTATCCTTCCTGCACGGGTTATCCCTCCTGTTTGTACGTTTTGGATTTTAGGGCCACGACAAGAGGTTAATTGAGGGGAGGGCCCTCTAAACCGTCACTTTGAGAAACCCTCCGTGACTTAGCAACTCATCGTCATTCAGCTCTGAAATCAATGCTTAATCCTTTCAGGGAGTTCCAGGATAGTAGGTGGGGAAAAGGGTGGGAGTTGCGGAGGGATGCTGCGGTTGACATCGAAGATGGGGATTTTATTCTCAGCATCCGCCCTCTCCCCCATGGCCTCCTCTGACCTGATAGAGCTCAAAAAACATGCTAATCCTAACAACACACAGAGGAGCTACTAATAGAAGAGGATTAAACTGACAAATACACCAACTCTCTTCAGCTGCTCCTCCTTTCCTCTTTGTCTCCCCGCTTTCCTTTTAGCAACTTCACTTCTTAATCTAGTTGATTTGTCCCCCCCAATTTTTATTTTTGTCCTCCCTCAACTAGTCCCGCAAATCTTTTGTTGTCCGCTATTGTCATTTCTCCACATGTTCCTTCATATTTGTATTTCTTTTAACTTTTCAGTCTCCATCTTTTATTTATATATTATCTTCCCCTTCTTGTGACCGTGAAATTAGGTCTGTAAATCAGTGGGCTGTACAGAGCCATGGATTGTGTGTGTGTGTGTGTGTGTGTGTGTGTGTGTGTTATCGGCGTTATAGAGTGGAATATCCAGGTTTGAGGACTCTGTGTTCCCTTGCAGTCGTGCAGAAAAGTTTAATGAGAAGTCGCTGTTTACCGTGGACACAGTGGGACACACATAGGCAGACATATATGTACCCAAAGACACACTAAAGACAAACCCACAGTAATCACACAGCTCGACAAACTCACAATGATACACACAGATGCTGTGAACACACAATAACCAGTGCAGTAATGGGATTTTGGGGGGGGGGGGGTTCTCTTTAAACCGGTCCATGCTCAGTCTCCTCATTAAAGTACACATCACAAACAGAGAGAAAATAGAACACAGACTACTGGCTGCATGGTGTTGCTGACTTCTGGCTTCAGTAATTATTTGGATTCTTTGTGTCTTTGTCGTTCTGTCTCACTGGCTGTTTGTGCACGTATACGTGGAGCTTTGTGATTATTGGTTGTGTGCAGTGTGTGGTGAGGCTGGTTGATGTTTGGACAGGTATTGCAGAGGATGTTTTAGACACGAAAAGGTTCTGGATTCAAGAATTACATTTTTTTTTTTTCCAATTTAAGAAGTTTACAAATAGTTTGATCCAGTCAGTTTTTGGTTATCTGCTTTACAGCACAGAAACATCCCATCATGGCAGACATGATTTATTGTTGTAATACAATAAACCCACAAACCACTAATGAGCATGAAAATAGCTGCTTTCAAACAAGCGACATCTGCAGGCAGATGATATCACTAGTTTCAAGCTGGATCTCTTCCAATTGTTGCAAGTACAATGAAGAGAACAACTTTATTTTTATTTTTACCTTTACACTCACAGGCTGCTTTATAAGGAACAGCCCACTACAACATTGGACAACAGTCTGCAGGACTTTTTGTTTTCCTCATGGTGTATGTTTAACTGTATTAATTAAACGAAAAATTACTTGAATAATTTGTGCATTTTGACATGATGGAAATATGGTTTAGCTGAGTTTCCTTTTCTAATTGGTTCGCTAGACATCATGAGTAAAATAAATATTTCCAATAAATTACAAAGGCATTACATCACATCACATCTATGTTGAAGGACAATGGTGCTCAGTAAACTCATTGTCATTGCTACTCTACATAAGCTTTTTGTAATGAGTGATTATCTAAGCTAAAGTAGAGTTTTTACTACCTCAAACCAGTCTGCCAGTCAAGTCTAAATAAGGAAAGCCATGGTTGCCTATAATGCATCAAGTATATACATTCAGGTATTAACTGAACCCAATATAAAAGGGATTTCTTTGAAAAATCTTTAAGCTCTAGTAAGTGTTAGGCTTCCTCCAAAAAGAAAGGAGAAGAGAGGAACAATGCAAACAGTGCACTTAACGTTTTAGTTTTATTACTTACAAGAAATTAATCAAAAGGGAAGAGAAGGATTAAGCCATTTGTCTGCAACAAATATAAGTATGATGGAAAACTAAAAATGTAAAGATCTTCAACACAAAAATGTGTACATGTGAGAATGACTACCTCCTGGCAAATGGAAGTATTTTTTGTATCTCAGCAGAGCAGGGAAGTAGAGCTCAATGTATTACAAACTGTATTTCAAGTGTTGTGCGCAGTGGACAGCCATGTCTTGTGACCTGGTCTACTTTCTACAGCTAGTTGGAGCTCAGTGAGCCAGAGTGTGCTTAATAATCTATTTGATGCACATTAATATATGTAGGTGTTTTTGTCATTTCATAAACGCAGACATTGTGATCAGATTGTGATGTGTCATTTAGGCATACATGTAAGTGCCTAAATGAATCAACACCGACTCATTTTTGAATGTATTAGGTCGACAGTAAAAAAGTAATTCTCTTCAGCTTTACAAAATAACAAGATGTTTTTAAATAATTCTATAAAAAAAATAAATAAAAATAAAAAATTCAGTTTTTCAACATGTTTGTGCTCTACTATAGTGTACATAATTTACTCATGTCAAACTGAACTTTTGAAATCAGTTCATATTTCACCTGAAATTTCTTTGGGTTCAATTCCACCTTGGGTCTCTTTGCATGGAGAAAACATGACTGTTGGGCTGATGGGCACTCCAAATTTTCCGCAGGTGTAAATTTGTGTGTATGAGTGGCTGTTTGTCCTGTATGTCTCTGTGTTGCCCTGTGTTGGACTTGCACCAGCAGACCCCTGCAACCCTGCAAGGATAAGGGGGTTAGATAATGGATGGATGGATGGATATAAAATGTGTATCTATATATAATTACTCAGCTAAAAATACAGGGACCATTTCTTATACATAATACTGGCTTGCTTATGGAAGTAAAACTTTAATAAAAGTAAGTATCTTAAATTAGTCATATATCTGTTTCATCAAGACTGTGACTTGCTACCCGAACCAGAAACCCTGGCTGAATGCAGAGGTATGTTCTCTGCTGAAAGCCAGGGATTCTGCGTTTAGGTCTGGTGACTCACAAGAGCTCAGGAGGGCAAGAAGAGAGCTGACTGCAGGAGTTATGAGGGCAAAAGCTGCATATGCTCAGAAAATCCAGGGACACTTTTCCTCCCAGGATCCACAGAGCATGTGGAAGGGCATCAAGTATATTACAGACCATAAATCTAAAACTGCACAATGCCCCAAAGACCCCTCCCTGCCTGAGGCTCTCAACCAATTATACGCCCGGTTTGAGAACCCTGACACCTTCCCCTGCACCAGAATCACAACTTCACCAGGAGAAGAGCCCATCAGTGTGACTCCAGCAGAAGTAAGGAGGACGCTGAGGAGGATCAACCCCCGAAAAGCTGCTGGCCCAGACAACATCCCCGGACGGGTGCTGGGAGAGTGCGCGGACCAGCTCTCAGGCGTGCTGGCAGACAGCTTCAACCCCTCCCTCATCCAGGCAGCTGTCCCCACCTGCATGAAGACCGCCACCATCATCCCGGTCCCCAAAAGCTCCGCAGTGATAAAACTGAATGACTATCGGCCAGTAGCCCTTATACCAAGAGTCACAAAGTGCCTCAAGAGACTGGTTCAGACCCACATCAAAGCCAACATCAGCGTCACCGTTAATCCACACCAGTATGCATACAGGAAAAATTTATCCACAGAGGACGCCATTTCCTCCGTGGTCCACACTACCCTCACCCACCTGGAGCAGAAGGATTCATATGTTCATATGCTGTTTGTGGACTTCACATCTGCCTTCAACCCCATGATTGCTCAGACTCTGATTATCAAACTCTCTTCACTTGGACTGAGCTCTTCCATCTGCAACTGGGTCCTGGACTTCCTGACCAACAGGCCACAGTCTGTGAGGATTCACAACATCTCCTCCCCCACCATCACCCTCAGCAATGGCTCCCCTCAGGGCTGTGTGTTGAGCCCCCTCCTGTTCATATTGCTCACATATGACTGCTCGCCTATCCATCCAGCCTGTCAAATTGTGAAGTTTGCGGACGACACAGCAGTTGGATGCATCACAAACCGTGATGAGTCCAGCTACAGGCAGGAGGTGGAACCCCTGGAGGGTTGGTGCAGAGATAACAACCTCTGCATTAATGTAAAGAAAACCAAGGAGATGATTGTGGACTTCAGAAGGGGCAAGCATGCCCACCTCCCCCTGCACATTGGAGGATCTGCGGTGGAAGTGGTCAACAGCTACAGGTAGTTGGGTGTACACCTGAGTAACAACCTCACCTGGAGCACTTCCATTCTGGTCAGGAAGGCGCACCAGCGGCTCTACTTCCTCAGGAGGTTGAGAAGAGCTGGACTCGGGAGTTCAGTTCTCACCTCCTTCTAGAGATGTGTGGTGGAGAGCGAATTGTGCTCCAGCATCAACATGTGGCATGGAAGCTGCTCTGCTGCAGACAGGAAAGCTCTGCAGAGAGTAGTGAAGGCTGCACAGAGGACTGTTGGAGTCAGCCTCCCCAGCACCACAGACATTTACACCTCCAGATGTAGGAAGAGGGCCTCCGGCATCATGAAGGACCCCACACACCCAGCACACTCACTTTTTGTCCCGCTCCCCTCAGGAAGGAGGCTGCGGAGCATCAAGTGTAAAACCACCGGACAGCTCAGTCTCACAGACTCTCAGTCTCACAGCTTCATTGCTGAAGCTGTGAGACTCTCAAACACACGCAAAGACATTTACAAATGAAAAACACTTTCTCATTTAACCGGCACAGTTCACTTTAATATCAGACTTTAAAAGTTCACTTTAAAATGTCACTTAATATGTCACTTGGACTCCGACTTTTCATTTCTGCTATGTCCGTAGTCCCATATTGTATATTCTGTGTCCCTATTGTAGATTCTGTGTAGTCAAATCCTATTCTCGCATAGTTATTTATATTTTATTATATTATTTAATTTTGCTATCAGGGTGTAAACTGGACCAGGGGATTAGAATTTCATCCCACCTCATGTAACATATGTGATGTGATGACAAATACAAATTCCTTGATTCCTCCTTGATCAAAGAGCTAAGAGTTCCTGGTACATTTTTAACACTTTCAGGGCCATATTTAAGACACAACCCTTTCATTCTTCATGTGGTTTGCCTAATAATGGGTAGCTGTGTAGCCATAACAATATTGCAGAGACATGCAATGATTTTAACAAATGGTTGCATATCTTGCATGCAATGCTACCCACTCTTCATCAATTCCACTTGTTCAGACATGGACACACTCATCTACTGTGTTCTCTTACAGTCCCCTCCCCGCCTCCTTCCCTCTATCTTCTGCTGTCCAGAGAGTTAGATGGTGATTAGCGCTGGGATTCTGGGACACTGGCCTCAGTTTTCATTAACAGCCATAAACACAGTTCTGCTGCACCACAGAGACCAACCACATTCTTCACACACATCTGAAACTGTGTGTGCGTTTAAGTATTTTTTTAGAGGTGTGTATGTGTCTGTATAAAACTGAGTGAGCTTTGCTGGTGCTTTGATGGCAAGAGAAGGAGATGGGTGTTGTTTATCATAGCAGTAATTAAGCCAGCAGTTTGGCTTTAATCAATATATAACAGCAGTACTGAGGATGGACTGGTTCCTTCAAAAACTTTTTCAGGTCTTTATTTACTACAAAGTATCAAATACAAAGACCTATATATGCAATTCTTCAAGGTCACGCAGAGTTTGAAGACCCAAATGAATATGCTGCCATTGGTAGTTTAAATTTCAAGCCCATGTCTACTAAATTAGAACTAACACAAACGAACAAACAAAAAAAATCCACCTGAGTTTTGTATGGTCCATTTTCACCTCTCGCAGTTTCCCTTACATCCGTTTTTATCACCATTAGAAAGCCTTCAAGCGTTAGTAGACTGGAGAACACTATTGTGTATCTCTAATGGATCAAGAATCTGAAAACTGATTTGTAGTTGGTGTACTTTTCATATAAATTATTTTAATAATTTTGTTTCAGAAATTATTAAGCACATAAACATTAAGGGGTGGCATATTGAATGAATGAATGAATGAATGAATGAATGAAATTGAAGCTGGTGGTTTAGTTAAGACCGTAGCCACAAACCCCTAGCTGGGTTAAGACAACACATATGCTGTTGTTGTTTTTTTTATCTATAAAGCTTTGAATAAGACCAATTAATTCATTATTAAATGGTTTACTTTATTTGATTGGGAATAATACAATAATACATTTGACATCAAATAATAAGCTGAAAGACCCCTTTACTCGTACTGTGTACTTTGAGTGTTGTTCATGCTGTTGTCTACGAGGTAAGGGTTCTCCATTAACTATTACAAATTAGGGGCTCAAAGCTGATCCCTGTTGTAATCACACATCTACTTGAATTTATTTTACACCATGTTTTAACACTGTCCAACCGTACTTGTAACGTTGCAGGGAGTATGGGATTTCAGAAATATCTAAATTTTGGCAGTTAAACATAGTAGGTGGGTCCAGTGCAAGGACAAGGGTGAATATACAGAAATATTAAATTATGTTGAGAAGACATATGTTGGGTGGAGCATTGGAATACTGTGAGCCTTTTCTTTTCCTAAGCCTATTTTTAATGCAAATTTGATATATATATATATGAGCTAGCTTAGTTTTGAATTATGTTAAAAGTAAACATTATTTCTTTGTGTGACAGAGCTAAGCCCTAGAAACACAGTAAGTGGCAGAGTCCAAGTTTGAAGTACCACCGGTGAGAAAAAGGAAGCGTACAACCAGGTTTTAAAACAAAGTCTTATAATTCTGCTTATAGTTTCCTAGTTGAACACCTTGTAGGAACCAGGGAACTGTGATGACAAATGAGCAACTGAAACACAAAGAAAATGGACCTGGAAAGAGAATGTCGCATGACAGCCGTAGACTAGAGCTGGAAATAAACAATAAAACAGTGTAGGACAATCAGTTTGGGGGTATATGTATTCGTCACCTCCATGCACATATGTTATCTGGGTCATCTGATGGATAGGCAGATGGGTGGATGGCTTGTTGGATTTGATCGCATGGACAGCAAATGAATGGATAAATAGACAAATGAAACAAAGGATGACACTGATAATAATAGTGATCTTCTATGAACTCATAAAATGATGACGGATGGGTAAACCATTAGAAGAGGGAATTAGATAAGGATAGGGGGAGAAACTCTCTTTAGAAAAGGCTGCTGATTATGACATTATGGTAAAGTGACAAAAAAGACCTTGCAGCTTTATTCAAGAAAGGTAAGAGTTCCATGTAGGGTTACGAGAAGCTGGTGGTATTTAAAAAGCAGACTTGGTTAAAAACTGTTTAATACTATAACATTCAGATCCCTAAAAGTTAAGGAAAAAAAATATAAATAGTTTGTTGCCGTTAATCCTCAATAAATTGACTATTCACTCAAAAGTGATTGACTTGGGACAAAAATGTATTTAACAAAAGTCACTTTGTGTGTGTGCGTGTGTGTGGAATATTTTGAAAATCTGTTGTTCAACGTTTGACTCGGTGATGTAATATTGGTGTTGAAAAGTAGCCCTTTAAACTGTGGTCAGTGAGGTAATAAAACCTTTCACATTTAAGTATTTATTTATATCTTCTACAAAAACTGCCATTTTTTTTTCTTTTTTCTAGTCCCCAATCAGTGCCCAAAAGGTTCACCAAGCTCATTCTGGATTAAAGCAAAATATGTGATCTGGTATTTCAGCACAGTAACAAACGAGAAGCAGCAAAGAAGAATAAACCTAAAACACACAAACTGCAGTTGTAGAGTGTTACAGCACTTGTTTATTGTAATAAAAACCTCTGGATACAAATTACATTCACAGGAACGGCAGTGGGACACCAACCTGCTCTGTTTGATTCCTACAGCAAACCAGTGATTACTACAAATACTCAAATTCACACATCGTTTTACAGCTTTATATACCATAAACATACTGGTATAATTCAAACTAAATACACTTTTGCACATACAGATATTCAAGCCTTTGATCAATTACCAATTGTCAGTTACTAAACTGTGATACAAACCGACTGAGTCCTACAAGGATTAATTCACTTTAAAAAATGGAACCAGGACAGCTGAATTACTGCTTGGAGTTTAGGATCTTCATTAATAGATGAATAAGAGAATGACTGTTTTATTTACTAGCAGTCAAAGTTTATTTGGAAGTGGTAAAAAAAAGTTATCTGTAAGGAGGAAGAAGTGAGATCCGGATGGTTGGCCTAATAGTGTAGAAGTAGAGTTTAGTAGAAAAAAACGGGGAGATTAATGAGTTTACTGTACATTGTTCCAAAAATATATTTAATTAGAAATAATAATTAAAAAGAAGGTCAAATTAAAAAATGTCTCTTGTATTAAATACATCAAATAGCTGTAAATATTATGTCGAGATTTTATCAAGAAAAGTGCACAGGAAATCGGAATCAAAAACCAGATCAATTAAAAAACGATAAAATACAGAAGATCAATAATATAAATACAATCTATGCACACACTTACTTTACCAATCAATGATCAAATTGTGCAAAAACTTCAGAGAATAAAGCTAAAGTTAGTAAACACCATAGTGTTGTGTGGCCGTCTTAGCGGCCCCTCCCCACCCCTAGCTATAGTATTTAATATGTATTTGAATACCACTACAACATACCGTGCCTACTTTATTAATTTATTTTGTTTGATTTAAGAGTCTTTAGGGCTTTGATTTAAGATTATCAACGTGGTGAGGGTCAAAATTAACAATTAAAGCTCAATCTGAGAAAATATTTAAAAAAAACATCTGCCATTGACAAGTTTTCAACAGGGGTTATTCACATATTACGTTTTTCCACCAAGGTGGTTACAATGCTGAGCTAGGATTGTTTCTACAACTATTTCCAAAAGGACCAAGGGTTCACAGTGCAGAGCGACAGCTTGTCTACATTTATCACTTGATTTGTGATCTTATTTTTGCAAAAAAGATATCCAAAGAGATGTAGTCTGATCATTTGGCTTTTTAGCTCACGTTCAATTGTTTTAACAAGTTGCAGTTTATAGTTCTTGACTTTATCATAACAAAGAGATGTTGATGAGAGTTGCATTTTATGCAGTAGCACTGGATTTTTTTGGAATCACAGCCACCATTAGCACCAATTTAGTGGAGAGAATACCTGTAAAAATAAACTATGAAAAGCTTTGTGCTAATAGTATAAGTTTATAAATGTGTCTTTTTTTCTTAATAGTTTTTTGAAAAATCTATAAATAAGGGTCTTTAAGCCCCTACAAATGGTGTAGAACTTTTGCACAGCAGACCTTTGATTTCTAGCTAACACTTTTTGATTTCCATAGCTTCCAGTGTGCAAACCATGGTTCAACACACAATGGATCAACCTCCTGATCAAACACACAGCAAGAAATGATTTCCATTTTTCTTTATGAACAATTTTAAGAATTCAAAACATGTTCCACTAGCTTTGCCTATATGCCACATAGCAGTACCGTTGATGGATGCCAAAAGAAAGACCGTTTCTAAAACGATCCCTACCAGAGTTCCTATACGACTGTAAGAGAAGGCGTGTCGGCTGATTATCTGCCAGTCACCCTGTCCTCCGAAACCCTGACTGTCATTTAACAACTACAGCATCTGGGCAACAAAAATAGAACAAATAAAGTTGATAAATATAACTCCAAACCAAACTATGTCAAAGTACAGCTTACAGAGCTGAAGAAGCTGCAAAACATAACAAGAAAAAGAGCAAATAACAGCCATTAAATAGAGGGATTTCCTGTTTAAGCACTGTGATATTTCCACGTAGGTTTCAGCTTCTTCCACAAAAAAGAAAGGAGGTGCAAAAGAACCTTATACCAACTTCAAAATAGTGACCTAACAAGAACATAGTTGGGAACCAAATATGCTTTAAAAAAAATTACTTCCTTGCTAATCTACTCTTCCAGAAAAATGTTTCATTTCTATTTTTCTGATGTAATACTCCTTCTTGGGAATTGGCACCAGGAAAACATGAAGCTGTAAAAAAAAGCTCATGACCACAGGTGAGAAGGGAAGAGGAAAAAAGAACTCCAGCAGAGTAGAGTAAAAAGCTTGTGGACTTAATCTGTTTTCTTTTGTAAAATTGAGGAGGAAAAAAGGAAGCTTAAGATGCTCTTTGTGTCTTTAGTTTTGTCTTAAGGCAGTCTGATTTGTCCGGCACTCCTCTCCGGCCTGGTGCTCGACGACGCTCCACCTATAGGAGGATAGATACGAACGTCTTACACCTTTGGTAACGCAACGCAGAGTACATTTCCATGCAAAACGTCTCATCAATGTGAACAAAAAATGTAAAAAAGAAGAGTCAATTAAAACTGTCTTTAAAAAAAAAAAATAATAATAATAATAATAATAATATATATATATATATATAAATATATATATATATATATATATATATATATATATATATATATATATATATATATATATATATATATATATATATATATATATATATATATATATATATATATATATATATATATATATATATATATATATATATATATATAGATAGATAGATAGATAAATATAGATATATAAATAATATAGCTTTGTAGCAGCCTACAGAGCTAAAAGAATGCTAAATAATTAGAACATCTAACAAATCTAGAAACGGCTGAACTGTGCATCAAATCAGACTATCCCATGTAAAAATGATAAAAATGGGTAAATAAATCAGACCATAAATATTTGGCAGTGTTTTTTATTGTTTTTTTTACATCACATAAGTAGTAGGACATAGTGTAAAAAAGCCCAGAAGTAACAATGATTTTAATCTTAAATCTGCTTTAGTTTTGAATTTTTTAGATACTGTTTTAAATGTGTCACTTTCACATTGAAGGTAAAACTGAGGTGTTGCTTCCCAATTTAAATTAATATACTGTTCTGTTCAACAAATTGACTACAAAAAAAAAAAAAAAACTAACATTGATTATGACAAAATGTATCAGTGCAAATAAATTAAACAGTAGGTTTGGTAAGTATGTGAACTAAGAAAAAAGCTTCAGTCCGTTTTTTAAAAGTAACTATTAAGATTCTAGAAGGTATCCTCTGTTTTTCAAATGAAGACATGCAGGCTTTATAAAAGACAATCTGTAACTTTTCTGAAGCTGCTAGTAAGCACGGCAGAATGAATGATCAAATTAATTAGTTATTAATTAGCAATGATATAGCACAGTTAAAGGGATAAACTATTTTCTTAATACATGTCATATTATCCATTTCAGTCTTTCATTAATTTATTCGTTCATTCATTTATTCATTCATTCATACATTCATACATACAACCATACATCCATCCATACGAACATGATCCATTTGACATGGTTTTTATTTATTTTACTTGGTTTGAGGGATATTGAATGTTAATACGTAAATAAACTTGAACTACACAAAGCACTCTTGTGCCTGCGAGAGATGCTAAACAGAAACATTCAGTTTCATCTGTCGTAGTTTCACAGCAAATTGTTTTAAAATCCCTGTTGGTATGTTTTTGTGATGTACAACACTTTCAGTCACCTTCAAATTATGACTTGAGCTGCACTGGAGACATAAAGAATTAAATCCCCACAGTCACAGAAGAAACTGAATGGGTTGTAGCTGTTGGCTGTCCTGTCCATGCATTACTCCACATATTGTGTTGCCCAATTTTAAGTGAGTGAAAGTGGGATGTGTATTGTGAACAACCCAGATCAGACACTTCCGTTTTAAGGAATTACAGCCTTCACGTAAATCCATCTTTTTTATATATCTCAGCCTATTTCTCCTATTACATGGCTGTTTGTCCCCTCTTGTGAACTCCTTTCTCGCCCTCCTGCCTTCTTTCGTCTCCCATCGCACCAACATCTGTTAAAGAATACTGGCAGTTGGACATCGTCCTTATTTAGCACCTCCTCATCCACGCTACCTGCTCCGGAGGTTACCTCCCACCAAGCAGGTTTGTAAGACATCAGCCTTTCCTCTCTGCAACTCTACCTCTCTCTCTCCTTTTCTTCCTCCTCCTCCAGATGTCATTGATCCTGGGAAGTGGGTCACAACAGTGTTGAATCAGAGCCAGGTTGCAAGAAGCTCCAAGGCACATGCTGTGTGTAATTTTAGCATAGGCTAATATTTACAGGGAGAATAAGAAATGAGACTGCCAATGTTTGGCGGGCAGTTAAACCTTCTGATCGCTTACATGGTGCAGATCAGACACATGTTAAATGTGCACAGAATTAAGATCTTGGATCTTTCATTAGAACTCAATTGAAATAAGCAAAACTACTTTGTTACCGGAATTGTTTTTATGGCATAGGCGAGGTCTTGAATCACAAGTGTATTTAGTTGCAATAAAATATAAATTAAAGTGATAAATTTAACCAATAATTTAGTAGGAATAGCTAAGAGGCAATGGTTGTTGAAAAAAAAACAACGTAAATAACCCTGGTGAAAATTCCAAGTGATGTTGATTTCAACATACTCTTAGCCAATCTTTGTATTCTGCTTAACCTATAATGGGTGAGTGCATATGCAGGCACTGGAAAACCCTCACCTCAGACTTAGAGAAGCCAAACCTCATTCTGGCTGCTTTACAAGCTGCTAAAAACTATTCTAGCACATGGATAATGTCTGAAGACGTCAATATAACCATATAATCCCCTAACAGACTCACTGAAAAATGGCAAGTCTATATCAGTTTAACTCACACTGGGAAAAAGCTTGACTTGTGTAAAAGACTACGAAAACATGGGAAACAGAGTGACCAGTGAGTTTTAACTTGTGGCCCTTATCAAGGTAAAACTGAAGGAGTCCTTAGAAAACCAGAACCTGGTCCCTGCCCATGCACTTTAAGAGTATATGTATTTGTGCAAGGTATTTCCTCTTGTATACTAAGAATATGTTTTTTTTTCTTTGTGTACAAAGACTGGATGTCAGCTAAAAGGAACACAGTTCTGCAACGCTTCTCAAAATACCATGACTAAGTTTTCTCCATATCCACAAAACCTATGTGGACAGGAGCATTAAACTCTCTTGAGCCCCTCAGGGTTTCAGTGAGTAAAGCTCTGGATTACTTCTCCTCTGGACAGGACGGGAGCCACACTGCTCTTCGACAAATTTCAAGGTTCGTATTCTGCTTTACAGAAAAATATCAAAAAGGAAATAGGCTTTAACCAAATATTATGTAAGGGGGAAAAAAATAACACGTTTGTACTTTCACAGCCTCTGCACAGAGTCTCAATATTTTTAGTGTAGAGTGAAAAATTCAAAAAATATCTGAAAAAAAAAACCATTAGGTCTAAGTTAAAAAATGTTTTCTTTAATAGGTTTTAGATTCAAATGTTGCAAATGTCGAGAAGAAATTTAATTTCAGTAAAATCCAATTGTTCTGTATAACACTACATTTGTGGGAGAAAACACACGATACTATCACCTAAATAAACAGTAGTACCAGAAATCTAGGCATTTTCCTTTTGCTGTCTGTCTTTTCCTCCTAATATTATTAATAAAATATTTTAATCCAAAGACTAAACAACATAGTAATAATAGTTAAACTAAGGAAAGCGATTTAAAAACAAAACAAAACAAAAAAAAGACCTCTGGGTGCTCTTATTTCACAAAAGAACAAAAGAGGGGCTGAACTAAATGAAAATTACAGAGATTCCTCACATGGTTTAGAAAAAATTCAACATCAGACAGACGAAAGTAAAGGTCAAATGTTCCTCTTGCAAATTCAAATATGCAAGCAGTTTGGCCTTCCGTGTACACGGTGAGAATAACATTTTCTATCAGACAAATTTTTGCATCCATCTCCACTGCCTTGTTTTAATCTTCACAATAGACATTAAACATTTACCTCAGGGAACCACACTAAGAGCCTTTAAAAATGATAAATATGTCTTTCTCCTTCAAGGACACTTTAAAATTATGTTGTACCCTGAGCTGATTGGTATGCAGACAGTATCGGTGCTGCTGGTGATCTTTTGTTTTCTGTCTTTTTAAAATATGTATTTACATATGTTATGAATTTACAACAGACACCGGCTAATGATGAACAATAGACAAGGTAAACATCTAAAAATGAGGTCAACAAGTTCAAATCTACATAAAAAAAGGTACAATCAACACTAGGTTTACTGATTGATTTATTTGTTTCAATCATGATGTCCAAATAGTTGCATTCATCTTTCTAACAGTGAAGAAAGTCAACAATGATTGTTTTGAGGAAAATCATCATTATCTGGACCTCTCTAACCAAACTTTAAGTTCCACAAATGAGCTTTACATCATACCTCAGTCAGTGAGTCTGCAGCAGTCACTTACAATGGGAAGCATAGCGGTGTAAAGAGGTTTCCAAGGAATGTGACTGCAGGATAAGTGTTGTATCCCCGCATAAAAGAGAAACTTCAGAGGTAAACAAGGAGGCAGTGTGCCTCAAACATGCGCTCGGCCTGACAGGGCTCGAGATAATGCCGTGGACTTTTCCTAGCTGTGTACCCTTTTTCACAGCTACAGGCTTCCTGCTAACAATGAAGTCTGGTGACTGAGATATCTCTGTTCTTTCAGCTGCGCGTTTTTTCCTTCCCCTGGTACACCAGTTAAAAAGTCAGAGGTAATCTAAAAATTAGTTCTGATGGTGGAGCCAACTCTCAATGTTTCATCAATTTGCAAAAAAAAAAAAAAAGTAATAAAATAATAATATTACACAGTTGTGTACATAAAATCAATCAACAGGTTTAGAGTTGCAAGCTTTCAAGTATTTTTATTTTTTTTTTTACCATGTTAAGTTTTATCTACCAGTGACAACTCAGCACTGTGAGGAAGCCAGTCCAGTAGTCATAGCGTTCTTTTCTTTAACCTTACCACTGAAATGGCATTTATTTAATCACTAATGAATGATTGTCAGTTTAAAAGTTGTAAACCTTACGAGAGCATATGTTCTGAAATATACATATGTTTTGACTTTAAAACCCATTAAACTTTGGCACCGATTACTGAATTGAATCATATTGTTTGTATTGTTTTATTCTCATTTCTTCCAAAAACTAACATTAATTAACATGAGCACAATCCTCATGTCCGCATATAATCTCTGATCCATTGGTTGTGAAAGAAGCGGATATGTTAGCAAGACAATTTTTGTTCAGCAAATTCAAAATTCCTGTAAGCCCTTGTAGGCCAGACCTAGTCCAAGGAAGAGGCAAACTAAGCTGGTGCTAATATGTATATATTCAAACTCAATACAAAATGTAGGATTAACTTGTAAAAGGAGGAATCCAGATTCTGGCCTTCAACTTTTAGATTGTAAGATGGCTGTACTAAATGTAAAAAATCTTCCCAGTTCAATTGCTGTGTTAAAATAGTCACAATCTGATGTTAGTCTTTTCATTTTGTCACTATTAACCCTGTTTTCCTTTATGGTTGTGGAGTTGCTTTAAATCACCACTAAACCAAAGCTAGATGCATACCTGTGCACCAACAATGCCTGGTGGGGACATTTCCACACATACTAATCTGTATAACATAGACGTTGTAGAATTAGCTAAATTGCACATAACTCTGCTGATTTCTGTAATGAATACCTAACTTTAGAATGTTTGTGTGTTCTTAAATGTGATTTACTGTCTGTGAATCTGCATTACAAAAAATCTAAATTATGAATAATAGCTAACAGGGTTGATTGAGCCTTGCAATGTAGAAACACATAATTGCAGTTCAGTGCTAAATAAAGATGATGTGTCCATGCATGCAAAAAAAGCTCATGTGGCTCATAATGGTTAAAAACAATTATCTTTACATTTAGTGATTATAAACCTTCTTAGAATAAATGTACAAAAGTACCGTTGTAAGCATAAACATTATTGTGGTCGTGTAGACAAATAACACTTAAGTCTTCATTGCGTCATATCTGACGTCCATCACCCTGTATTGCATCATTTCTTGGGATTAGCCCATTACCTTGTGTTTGACAACATTGTGGAGTTTATGAGGTTGTAGCATGCATTTTGTGCTGTTTGACACAACTCATCCTTTGAATTTATGTCGTTTTTATGCGCAGCTGTTAAACAGATTTACTGCTGAAGAGGCTGAGAAGAGAGTTTTAAATGTGACAGCTGAGAAAAAAACGGCTCAGACTGACAAAGAGACTCCATTTTGGAGAATTAAATCAGTTAAATGGCTGTGGGAGAGTGGAGCAGGAGGCTGGATGTGTCCGCCGGGCTGAAGAGCTCTCAGGAAAGCGCCTCGGTTTCTCTTGCCAAGGCTGAATCTTTTATCTTTCTTTTCACTTTATTGGTGAAGCTCTGACCCAGCGCTCCCTCTTTCTCATTTTTCAAAGTCCATTTTCCTCTCTTAAGTGTTTTGCTCTCTCTCAGATCTTTACTTTTTCTTCTCTTTCTTTTTTTTTTTCTTTTTTGGCCCAATCACTTTCAGTTGCTCGGTACCAATTTTAAATTATTTCCCTTTTTCTAAATCACTCAACAGCAGACAGATAGGGAGACGTTACAGATGGTGATGGAGGAAAAGAACTGGAAGATGATTGAATGTTTATTTTATTATCCCCTAGGGTATTTTCAGAGGGAAAAAAGTCATTATCAGACCATGTTTGAAGAGTTTAACATACAGAATGAAGCCTTCTTTATGTAATCTTTCTGTTCTGAATCACACCGGCAGCAGAGTTCATTATAACACTTCCCTGCAGAGTGGGTGGGCTCCTTAAAAGCAGGTGGATCTGTTAGAGTGAGACTTAAAACGGAAGACGACACTAGGGGTAAGAAATTTCAGACTGCTTTTGTAAATGGCAGAAGTTGCATCTTATATGTAGATTTTGTGTTAGTGTAATATCACTTTTCCTTTTCTTTTTTCTTTTTTTTAAAGCCAGCAAAGTTTATGGTTTTTGACATTGTCATTGTTGGATAATTTCCAACCAATTTGTGGGAAAGAGAGTCATCAGAACAATATTAATGCTTACTTTAAGGTAGAGGAAATTCTGGCTCATGCACACATACACACACGCAGATAAATGGACACCGTTGGTGACTCATCTAACAATGCATATATATACATTCACGTCATTAGCCTATGTACATCAATAGATATTGTAATACAAATTTAAGAAATTGGGGTCATGGAGAGATAGAGCATTGAGGAAAGCTACATGTTGCTCATATTTATAATATTTATTTTATCTTTCAAGATAAAAATGTACATTTTGAAAAATTCTGAAATAATCTCGAACTAGATATATGGATCTATTGATCTACTCCTACAAGGGTCACAGGTAAAATAGCTTTTCCTGTTGTCTTATGGACATCTTCATTTGACTGGAGTAAACGGTAAATGCACAAGTTAAGTTGAGTGCATACCCTTTGGGGTTGAGGGTTGAGGGAAGGAGGAATGGGTGGATGTGTTGTATAACTGTGTTTATGTTTGGTAAAGTTTACAATAAATTAGATCGATCAAACAAATTTCTTAAAAAATACAAAATGTGTTGATTCTGTTCTATTGCCCTGGTTAGAGAAATCCAGAATCATCAACATTAGTACATTAGTTCATCAAGAGCTTGTGTGTCAAATTAGCAGGACCAGAAAACAGGAAGTTCATTGAGCAGCTTCCTCTCATGTGTGACGGTTATTACAATTACCAAGCCTTACTCGAAATTCGCAGCCCATGTATGTGCACTGAGGCTAAACCGCAAAGCGGAGGAAGCCAGACGAGTCGAACCGTGCAGCACATTATGACCCCAACAACGGCATTCACAGGCAGACAGCTGGCCTGGGTGGCGGGGCTGCTCCTCACACCTTTCTGTCGGATCTCCTTGAGTCTTTTCAGCTCTGCCAGGTTTTGAAGAGGAAACTGAAAAAGTATTTTCTGTGTCATGAAAAGAAGAAGAGATGGAAATGAATTGTGAGGGCTGCCTTCACAAAGGTCTCCATGCCAACCCCTGCCAGCCTGGTCTTTTTAGAATGAACACCTCCTCTTCAGCTTCCACTGTCAGCCAAACTGCGGAGGCCAGATGATATCCTGCTGTGCTTATCGGTGGTTTGTGTAATGACTCATGCTTTAGGCTGGAAACTTCAGAGAAATAGTGACTGAGTCATAGTTTTATTGATTAACGTTCATGGAGGTGAGCAAGTTTCAGAAGAATTCGGTTATAATATCAGGCGACCGGCTAAGGATGATAACATTATTGATTCTGCCTCTAATGACAGTCACACAGAAAAGATTAAAGTGGTACGCAAAAGTCTTGCTCATTCACTCTTTCATTTTATTTTATTTTTTCTAGCTGAGAAACAGTTTTTGTATAGAAAAAACTGGCTAGTCTTGGCTGTGTTATCTACTCGAAATGTTTTATTTGTTAAGCCCTTTACTCTGACTCAAAAGGAATTCAGGTACATGAATTCTTCCAAGGAATACGGGTACCAGCAACCTTTCACAAGGACACAATTTTTTGTGATCTTTTTAACTGAATTTAGAACATATATCTATTGAAGGTAGAACAGCTTAATGGAAGGAAAATATGACTTCCAATAAGGTGTTTTACAAAAAAAGCAGTAACTCTTTATAGTTTCACAGCAAAACGCTCTGGAGTTTTTTGTTTTGTATTACCTCAAGTGACATGATTTATTTCTTATTTCTTATTATTATTATTTGTAAATGCATCAACATGGTGAGCTACAAAAAAAATAAAAATATGACTTGTATTCAAGTCGCAAAAAAGATCAAATGTAAAACAAACATTTGTTTTAGACTGGAGCTCTCAGAAGTCTGAACTTAACTTGGACTTTATTGGTTAAAAGTTTACTGTAAAATAACAAACATGTGAGTTCATGTTTATTGTTACCTCAGTGTACACAAAACACTTGTGGTCTTAGTGACTTTAGGCACAATGAATATGGGTCTTCTTTTATATTTCTTGCCAATATCTATCAGTGACAGGTAATTTTTAGGTATGTAGTTTTAAGTAAAGCTAATATCTAACAAGCAGTCTTAGTTAGCAAACCACAGACAAGAGATCTGACAGAGACCCACATGTTCTGGTAAAAGGGGAAGTTTTGGGCATCCATGGACCGTGGGCTATTTATTTCAAAAATCTTAGCGCAAACAACTAAGTGAGATTTTAAATTGATTTCTTCGATTCCTTTTCAGGTAGTAAAGATACATTTAATCTTAAAAAAAACTTTTCTGTTCCACTGTAACTTAATATTTGTAGTTTAACTTAAAGAATACCTTGTGTAAATGTATGGTATATTACAATGAAGACGTTCAAGGAAGATTTAGATGGCATGTTGAGAAATTTTACAAATCCTCTGATTGATAGTAAAGAAACTGTTTTTACAATGTAAATTTCAAATAAAACTTTTAGTTTAGATACTTATGTGAAATATTCATGTGCTACATTAGACTTGATTATGATTCAAATGTTATTTAAACTTGATGAATACAAATACTATGTTTTAGGTAAACGGGAAATGATAAGTATGTTTATAATTATATATGTATATATATATATATATATATATTTATATACTATATTTAGAGAGAGAGAGAGAGAGGTTGGATTGCTCCCTTCAATGAAATTATGTCTGCTTTGCCCTTTCCTTTTATTAAGATATTTTTTTTTAATGTTGTTGCAAAAAAACGATAACCTTAGTTTAAGTCTGTATATGCAAGTAAAAGCAATAAACTGCCTCATTTTGTTATAATATAAGAAGAATTGTCATTATTACAGGTTGAGGTTCAAAATAATGAGGATTTCAGGAATGCAAGAAGTGACTCAGCCCATTTGCTTCCATGACATGTCTGCTGAAAATAAAAAGAACAAAAAATAATTGTAAAAATTCGTGTCGGGATGTTCTGTTTTTCAGCGAAATAGTCTTTTTAAATCAAAATATCTGATCTTTATTAAGAGTAGATTTGTGTAAACGGCTTGCTTGTTTTGTCCTTTAATGAGCCCTACACAGACATGAACTTCTAGTACGACCAAACAAACTCAGCAGCCGGTTGAATAAGTCCGCAATTAGGTCAAACTCCAAGGAGAAAGGAGCTGCTGCATCAGTACCAAATCCATTCCTCCTCCAGATAGAAAAGAAGCCCCGACGCACGCAGAGAGAGGGAGTAAACACAATCATATGTTTTCTTCAGATGCCCTAATGACAGTGATGAATGGTAAAGGTTGCAGTCTCACAAAAAAGAAAAAAAGGCTTTTTTCTTTCTTCCCTGGATAGATTTTCAATACCAGAGGACTAAGGTTACCTTCTGCATTAACATGCAAACCCTGAGATTGAGGCTAACAAATATTGAATTCAGAGGTTAGAAATGTTTGAAAATATATATTTTAAAAGCTTCAAATGACTTTGATATGAAGATTTAACCTAAATGCCAAAAAAACAAAAACATCAAATGATTGATCACTGCTTAGTAAAGACAATATGATCTAATTTAGAGGGTCTGATGAAGAAGATCAAGCAACACACTCTGGACCAATCGAAAGCAGGACAAACAAATAAGAAATTGACTTCCCAGAATGGTGACATATTTGAGGAAATGGCAAGGAGTGTAGAGGAAATTTGACAGATTAAAAGCAAAACTGCAAACAAGTAAACACAGAATGGGTCTTAATGTGGTTGAGATAGGACATAAGGGGATATACACATCCACACTTATACACACATAAAAACCAAGTAACTACATATCCCACATACTCCCAAAGTAGAACTCCAAGATGAATGGGTTTAGAGAAATATATTATGATTAATAGTAGCAAATGTCAGTGAAGACATGTCGATAAAGATACAAGATCAGCTGACTGCAGAGACACTGTGGACATACATCAAGCAGTGCATCTGTCATCCACTGCTGTTCACCTGTCAGTCTCCAGAGACAGATTAACACAACTTGCTGGTAACAAGCCTAACAAGCATCTAGTCTTGGTAAACAAATTCATAGACAGATGCACATGGTTTTATGAAAGGAAATAAAAAAGGAAAATAACTAGTTAAAGTGGTTGTTTAGTTGTGACTTTCCTTTTCTCTGTAGGATAAAACGCTGTTCTGCTGCAAGGGAGATGACCATCACACTACAGTGTGTGTAAGGTGTATGTTTGTGTTTTTGTATGCTACATTATGTGCCCCATCATCAAATAAATACCACCATTTCTACATGTTGGGGACACACTTCTCCTCATGGGGACCAAAGCCTGTTCATCTTGAAGAGAAGTGCTGCTTTTGAGTTAGGCATGTACTTGTCATTGTTTAGGGTACGGGTCAGGCCATATAAATTAATAATAGCCAATGGAAAGTCCTGGCAAGTATACAGAAATACAACTGGTTGTGTGTGTACAGTTTGTATGTTACTGCAGACCTCACATCCCAGCATGATGGATGTGCCTGCAGTATAGCAGTGCAGACACAAGTAAACCTATCTTTCTGGAAAGTAAGCAAACTCTTTAAGTTCTGGAGGTTTGACTCATCTGTTCGAGTCATCGGACTTAACATGTCTTACATCTAACTCTACATGCAGATGGCGCCATTCAGCATGATAGCATGGATGACTGCCCTGGTCAACAGAACCCCGGCAGCTTGTTCAGATTAGTAACCTGTGAAAGACCTCCATGCGTGCTGCCACACTGAAGCGGACAGACAGGGGTCACATGTCCACGTGTTGCTGCAAATAAACAGCAGAGGAGGTCTGAAATGAGTGTCCCGGTTTGTGTGAGTCAATGGGGTTTCACTGTCCCAGTCAGCTGCCAAATGTGTAACAGATGGTATAATGAAGGATAAGGAAAGCGCCCCCTCCTGGCAAACGAGTTTATCCTTTTGGCTCATGCACTGTTCCCTTGCGTCACTCAAAACACCATTCTGTTGTTGTAGCTTTTGAGAATGTTAACATGCGGCAGACTAACACACCTTTGGGAGCAAGTGTGTTGGTCAGGAGCCGGACATCAGCTGTGTTCATCAGCCCAAGAGACACATTCAGAGTTAGTTTTGGGACAAAAAAAAAGAATGCTCACTTCTGCTGGTGTGATTTTTTATCATTTTTTGGGTGCATTTGCTGCTCTGCAGATAGATAGATAGATAGATAGATAGATAGATAGATAGATAGATAGATAGATAGATAGATAGATAGATAGATAGATAGATAGATAGATAGATAGATAGATAGATAGATAGATAGATAGATAGATAGATAGGGTGAAAATGTTGGGAGAACTTTGCCAAAATACTTTATTTGAGCTTTCATGGTGTCCATCGTTGTCTTGCGGCGCAATCACGGCTCACTGGTTATGAGCGTTGAACAAGCACGGGCAATTTTTACCGTGTGTGCGGACAGAAGCGAAGCGGCGCGACAAAAAGACAGAACGGAAATACTATCGGACCGGTAAACGCGACTCGACGGAACACCGTCGCAGTTCGAATATCAGATAGACAGACGCCAGTGCTGGAACAAGCCATTTAGAGGAAGTCAGGCCAGCAGCATGTGACGAGGGAAAGATGATTGGTTTATTTCGATGAAGACCCACCCCAAAAGTAAGTATCAACCACAGAGGTGTGGGAGGAAGGGGCGTGGCGTGTGTCTGTTGACGGCAGCTTGCGCAACGACCGAGCCGTGCAAGAAGTGAGGAGAAGCGACTCGGGTCTCGCGACGGGGAAAAAGGAGCACAGAGGGAGAGAGACAAAAAGAGAATGGCGCTGGAGGAGAACGCGGCCAAATGCAGAGAAGTAACAGATTTATTTATTCAGTCCCCCCTTGTTGCTATTAAAATAAAGATTAGAAGTAACTTATAAAAACAAAACATGCACACACAAAATGTTGGTACAAATATTATTTTAAGCTTAACTATATTTTTTATTTTATTTTAATAATATATTTGTACCAACATTTGGTGTCTAAAGTTTAAACAGAGACCCCTGAAGTAACTTGAGGCTGCACACATTCCCCCTAGAGTGTAAATATGGTGCCGATATAAGTTCAGCCTTGCAAATAAGATAAGGACTTGGATCTTAAAATCACTGATTTACACGCCACTTTATTATTATTATTATTATTATTATTTTACTCTTAAAATTATTTATTTGTCCAGCTAACGGGATATAATCTTATCATTATCATGTATATGAGTACAAGGCCAGATCAGTGAGACAGGCTACATAATCTTACTGTATCAAATACAGTTTATGGAAAAAATCTAAACAGACGTTTGCTATTCAACGGTGGTGATGGTGATGACACCAGTCCTGCTGGTATTTCAGGAGAAGGAGAGTATTTGGGAGAATTTACAAAACCATTTCTACAGTAGAACAACAACACATGAACACTTCCAGACGCTAGCATTGACATAAATGGCTCTGAACTGTAATAATAGCTTTCTTTGGAATTTGGCGTTATTCTATTAAGTGATTGTGTTGTTGAATATTTCTCTCTGCTGCTGATTTGCTGTTATGTATCCCAGATCAAACATGAACATGTGTGTATTCCAACCTTGGATTTACTGTAGGTTGGAGTTAATTAGTATTCCCTGATGATGTGCCACTGAGGCAGTTGATTTTTTACATGATTTGACTATGTTAAGCTGTACCTTAGACACTTATTATTGTGTAAAATGTTTATTATGTTAGTACTAATACATTAACAGCAGTAAAGTTACTTTATATTACAACCTCTGAAGTTACAGTAGGTGTAATAGGTGGCCTTTTATTTTCAGAATTTGCTATAAGTGTTTGTGCACACGTGCACAAATGCGCTTTGCTTGTGCACATGCATTTAGGCGTGGGAGTGAACATGTATGCGTGGGAACATGCATGCGTGGCAAGCCCAGGGTGGCCTGGCTATGTGACTCCTGGCCTGAAAAAATCTCCCAGGCCTGCCCTGTATTTTGGGGTATGTTAAACAATTTGTTAGTGTGGGTAGAAGCAAGTTTATAGTTGTTTTTTTTAGAACCTTTACTAACTTTATTTTGCATTAAAACCAAAACACCAATGTAGTTCATTATTTAGGAAAATACTTTTATTTATTTTTTTATTTTTTTTACTGAGCAGGTGTCGAAAGCATTTGTATTTTACCGCCTTTGGGCTGATAGTCCTAAATAAAATCCAATGTTGCCATTTACTTTCAGAAGTTGAATTTTTTTTTAAAGAGTCCTCCAAACGTACAAAATGCAGAACTCCATGCATGTATCATCTTGAGAACAACAATTCCACTCTGACACATGATGGCTGCAGTAGGTTGCATAGATATTTGTGTGACTGATCACAGTTGATAAAAGGGCAAACATTGATTAAACTAGTAAAAAAGCACCAAAAAGGGAGACTAGCAGGAGATTCATCTTCTAACAGTGCAATAAACTTAAGTAAACAGCCAGAGTTGCGGTGGAAGTCTTTAATTTAAATAATGTCCATGAATTCAATGACCCAGTTACAATTAGTAAGATATAAAAATAAAAAAGTACTCACAGACATTATTTAATCAATCTGACTGACCTTGGACTATTTTTCATGAATAGGAAATATTTGTAGCATCCAGAAATACAAAGGTCACAGAGACATACCATATAAGATTTTGCATAGACTGAAATTTGTTTTCCCTAAAAGTCAAGATGAAAAGGAAACCCCTGGAGATCCTTAGTCCTGATCAGAGAATTCTCTGCAAACTGGCTCTGCTACCACCTGGCTGACTCTGTCTGGGTTAATGATAGACATGTGGTGAAGGCTATAATACCATTGTCTGTCAAATCTACTTATACACCAGAAGGGAGCAGAAGGGATCCGGCTGTTGTGTGGGCGGACGCGTGGATCGGATCATCTGCTGTGGATGATAGCTTAATCCAATCATACCGAGCGGATCACAGGAAGCCGATTGAATGTATAGTAGCCGGTCAGTTGGTTAGGCATTCGTCCTTTTTTGATAAACCTGAAACCCTCATTGTGCATCTGTCGGAACTCCCTGCTGTTGACAAATCAACAGGACGCCTCATCAGTGCAGCTCTTTGTGCTTTTTTTTGTGCAATTGTGATGATGACGGACAATTCAAAAGCATTTCACGCTCCAGCAAACGTTCATTAAAGAACGATTACAGCCTTCCATTTCTGGTGTAAAACAATTTTGATCGCTTTAATGTTATTTCTGACGGTTCCCACATGATTAAAGATATATTAAGATCTCTTTAACAGAACCTCTCAGACTGATTCAGTCCAAATAAGCTTTAAAAAGATGAAGAAACAATTATTGTTATTAGATATTATTATTATTACTACTCGCTTCAGCAGTCACATGATTTGAGATCATTTGTTTTGCTTTGTAGTGCATCTGAAAGGTATTCACATTGTTTCACTTTTTTAGCTTTTTATATGTTACTGCCCTATTTCAGATTGTAATAAATAAATATTTCTTCAAAAATTCTAAACACAAAACCGCAACGTGAATAACATTGACATTATTAACATTGTATTGAAAAAAAGAAAACTAGGACATTGCAATGAAGTATATTTTTACTTTGCCAAATGTTTTTTTTTAAATAAAACACACTGGGCAGCAATTGACATGATGCCACAGCAACAATGCTCCACCCACACAGAGGTGTAACTAATGTACAGCTTACCTGTGGCAAAAACAAACAGAGGTAGCAAAAGTTGAATCAGCCAACATTAAAGATATCAGGCAAACAAATTTCACACATAAGTCATTCATAAGATCCATACAGTTGACTGTGGGAAACCAGGTAGTAATCAACATTAAAGTCCAAGTCAATCACTGCCAGAGGAAAAATGATAAGGGACATAAAGTCATGTTTTAAAGTGAAATACATATTTCGTGCTTGCTAAAGCGGGCGGCTAATGATATATTAGCGTGTGCTAGTAAGCTGAAGGGCTTTTAAAAATCTCTTTGCGTATGTCAAGGTGTTTATGAATATCTCTACTGAATTAATTTGCAGTTATTGCTTAAAAAATAAATTATACCTAAGAACTAATTGGTAAACGCAGATCACAGGCTTTGATTCATGATAAATTTTAGAGAATCTTTTTGGGTTTGGCAGTGTACTAATTGAATCCCACACTCCAGTTAATTGTGTTAGATTTTTCAATGGAAATGAAAAGAAAGGTGTTGTTTTTTAACGAACTTAAGCAGAAAATAGAAAAAAAGAGTAAAAAAAATCTGAAAGGCAACTTTTACATTGACGTATGCGACTTATTTGTTCTTGAGCAAGTCTGTACATCCAGCTTTGGCACATCATAACTACAGTGTTCTGAAGCAGGTTTTAATCCAGGATGTCTCTGTGCATTGCTTCATGCATCTTTCTGTCTATTCTGTCTACTCAGCCAGTTCCTCCTCCTGGGAAAGCATCCCCATAGAATGATGTTGCCCCAACCGTGCTTCGCAGTAGGGATATTATTAGACTTGTGATGTTGGGTTTCATCCAAACAGAATTCCCGGCATTTGCACCAATGAGTTTAATCATTGGTTCATCCGGCAACATAGCTGTGTTTTTGAGTCCTTTTTGAGTCGTTCTGGTGCATTTCTGCAAACTCTGACTAAGTCCCCTTCCCCGATTGATATATATATATATATATACATATATATGTATATTTATTCTGACATTTGCATCTTTGTATATCTTGGTGTATATTCATTAGCTTCAAATGCTTTAAATCTACTCATAAATGAAATCCCATTTGTGTTTCATGCAATTTTATTTAAAAGAATAATACATTTATAAATATAAGATCTCACATTTTACTGTACGTGTTAAAGTGCAAAGCAGAAAATTCAATCATGTGTCTGTAAAATCCTAAAACAAGATTGTCAATGTATTGATACAGAAAAAAATCTGGTCCTTTAAAGGTGCCACTTAACACTATGGACTGTATCGTATCTAAATTGAAGTTTTTTGGAATCACCAGAAGTCTTCCTAGAGCTAGCCGGCCATCTTAACTGAGCAATCGGGGAAGGGGCCTTAGTCAGAGTTTGCAGAAATGCACCAGAACGACTCAAAAAGGACTCAAAAACACAGCTATGTTGCCGGATGAACCAATGATTAAACTCATTGGTGCAAATGCCGGGAATTCTGTTTGGATGAAACCCAACATCATAACAACTTTTGCATAAAAGTGTTTAACCAAAAACCACACAGACGAAGTCTTACCTTTCGAATGCAACTTTACCCTTTGACCTTGCCATCTCTATTAGCTTGTTTAACTCCAGAGAAAATCCGGTGAATCAGTTAAAGAAAAGGCAGAAACGAAGTCGATTGTGTTCGGAAAAAAATAAAAAAATAAGTCAAGGCCGTGTGAGCTGCTTGCTCTGAAGTGTAAGCAGAAATCGATCTAACACAGAAACGTTTCAGAATCCAATATCCAACAGAGAGGAGGGTGAGAGGAAAGAAAAGTAGAAGTAAAAAAAAAAAAGGATGAAGGTGAATAAACAGCAGCATGTTTGCTTGTTTGTCTTTACCCGGAGAACAAATTTATGTCTGCACACTTAGGAGCAGACCTACACAGCGGTGTAGAGCTTACAACAGCCTCTTGAAAACTTTCACATTTATATATTGTAAAAGCTTTTTAAACTTGTACGCTTCACAATTTTGTGCGTTCTAAATAAATGAGCTTTGCTAACATGGATTACCCCTACATACATTTGTGTTGGATTCCTTCTTGTTTTTAGGTTTACTTTATGTCCCTCAGCATGTCAATAAGATTATTTTATGATGCTTTCAGTTTAAAATCAGACAAATTATAAAACTATTTAGATGGTAGAGAATTTGCAGCAATACATGCAGGAGGATACTTAAGGAGTTATTCGGGCCTACTGTCAGGGGTTTTAAAGCTACTGCTTGGTTCTTAGCTTTTGGGTCACGCTGTGGTCTTTTCATTTCCTATGTAATTCTTCTGCACTGCTTCATAAGTGAAACCAATGGGACTTCCCCACTCACTTGCTGGGTCTCCTGTTCTGTGGCAACAACAAAGGGGGCTTCATCATTCTATAGGACAATGTTTTCCTTGTTCAACTTCCCATAGAACTTGGTGTTATTTGTTCTTATGGTGGTTTAAGAGGTTTGCCAAACTCTTGTAATAATCTATAGTATTTAAGAAAAGTTAGTGCTTGCTTTATCTAATCAAGTATGTTTTAATAAGGTCAAACATGTACAGTTTTCATGAACAATTTTGACATCCCTTCGCCACCATGCTTACTGGTTGACAGAAGGTAGGAGCTAGTGCTAAAATGATATATTTAAAAATTGAATATTTATGCAACATACAGAACAAGGTGTATAATTATAAGATTTATGATAGGTGACATTTTAAACTCAAAAACAGAATAATTTAGGATTAAAAACCCTTGGTCTTAGAAGATAATAAATATGCCCACATAGTTATTAAAGTGAAGCCTTCTTTACTAAACAGAACTGAAAAAAAGGACTAGAGATAAAGTTGACATATACTTTATAGTTAATTTTCTTAATTCCATTGAGTCTGAACAAAGCCACATTTAAAGGACAGCTCTTAGGTAAAAATTACATTTGGTTTTCCTGTTTCAGAGGGATTCTGTTCTTTTCAATGCTCCTTGTAGTGTGGCAGGCCGTAAGCTGCTTGTAGCACAAATCACATTTTAATTAGCTCCATTCCGGCTAACAACCTCCTCCTCTGGGATTACCCGCCAGCGTCCGTCTAATCTCTCCCCCCGTCCTCCGTCTCCTCTCCCGTATTTTTAACCTATTCCTCTTTTCCTTTCTTCTATCTACTGGATTCCATGCCCAGCTTCATTCGTCACCTTCCTCATCCTCCAAACTAAGGGGCCTTTTCCATTTCGGTATAAATCTGATAATTCATATTCTGCATACATCGAGACATTTTCAGCTTTTTCACACTCCACAGATTTAATATCTTTTGTATGTTTCCATATCGCACACAGGTTTACTTCCATTTGCTAGGCTGGTGAGTTTGTCACATAAATAAAGCAGCTGTGAATTTTTTTTCCCCCCATTTCCTTTCTTCAGACTTTTTCCAGTACATTTCCATATAACGAATGTTCTGCTGTAATTTTCGTTTCTATATCGCATCATGTTTTCTGATGGAATGTGGTGGATGCTGAGTTCTGTCTGGATATCTGTGCGACTATGAGAAGTAAGGTTGCATCTATCAAATTAATTCTTTAGTGTTATTTATTTATTTGTATTTATTGTATTTAGATAGCCTTCCTGATGATCAGAGAGCAAAACATTACTAGTTAGTATATTGTAAGAAACTT
Source organism: Orestias chungarensis (assembly GCA_032876305.1). NCBI lineage: Eukaryota > Metazoa > Chordata > Actinopteri > Cyprinodontiformes > Cyprinodontidae > Orestias > Orestias chungarensis. The sequence goes on along the minus strand of JAVLVB010000433.1, from coordinate 1,614,281 downwards.
GCACTGACAAAAAACATGCGTTTCAAAAACGTACAAAACATTTTTGTTAAACAATAACGCAAAAAAAAAAAAAATCAGCAAGCAATACATTAAACAAGTCAATTAATCTTTCTATTATTTGGTTTTAAGGTTACAAACTGTAAACAATTGAATTTAGGTTTCCAAGAGCAACCAATGGTCCGCACCAAACACCTCTTGCATCCTTCCTGGTCATATTAGGCTTATCCCTGAGTGTTAATCATATAGAATCCCCAGTGAGCCCTGGGATGAACAGGTCATTAATGAAAACTGTGCCACAATATCAGTGTTTTGGTTTATTCGATCAATCACGACCAATTTCTTTTCACGACTAGTGATTTTTGTGCTTGTGCACATAAAGAAGCTACCTAGATACTTGAATTTACGCACTTGAAGCTGAAAGTCTTGTTCTGGCAAAGTGTGAGCAACATAACTACGAAGGTTATAAACCTATTGTAAAGTTTCGGAACATTGCGCTTATATAAATGTTCAACATTGCTTAAATAGCAAGAGAGCCTTCTCATTGTTTGCGTGGGTTTGTTTTTGCTTCTGCTCATCGTCCCGCTGTGAGAGAAGCAGTACGGAAGAAAAATCGTATTAACTTAAGAATAAAACGTGACAGTATTACATGCCAAATAAGTGGATTAGCAGGGGGTCAGTGTGGATTAGCCATTGTTTTTTTTGTTGTTGTTTTTTTTTGTTCGATCTTAAAGTCGTAGTATAATCTCAGTGAATCCTTAATACATTGATCCGGAACCACAGGAGGGCCAGACGTCATCCGGCTGCAGATCGTTTTAGAAGATCTTTTAAATCAAAGGCTACGGCCTGGGTTTGGAGCATACGTAATCTCTGATTCATGTATATTCAACCATCCTCTACAAGATGAACTGCCAGTCCTTTCCTGTTTACAGTCCTGTCTGGACTGTCTTCTTTGTCTTCTTCTCTAACAGGATGTAGATCACTCTGCAGCACCCAACTCGTCTTTGGTTTATTCCAAAAATCTTTAGAAGCATGTCTGGAAATATAAATTTATTTAGATGAGGGCTCAGGTCATGATAAACAAGCTTAATTAACTGTGTAGAGATCTCTAAAAACCTAGAGAAACTGTGTTCTCTGAGCAAGATCATGTTTAAAGAAAAAAAACATAAAAAGCGAAACATAAAAATAACAATTATGATTGGTTAATCTAATAAATATTTCGCAGAAAATTTAACATTGAAACTAAATACAAAAATGAAGATGAAAAAAACATTTTGGGATATATAAAGATGAACAAGCAAGGTATCCGGCAAATATTACTCCTGCTCCCCTTGTGGAAAACTAAAACAATAATAAATGTATATATATGTCTTCTATGCGACCTCTAAATCCTCCCCGGTGTCTCTTCTCATTGGGATGTCCCTGGAAAATCTTTAAAAAGTTATCCAGGAAGAGTCTTAATATGCAGCTTCAGCTTCTTACCATGTCACTGGACAAAATCCAAGCACCACAGACAGAGGAAAGCTGCTTAATTTGCCTGCTTCTACCTCCACTTACTCCTGGGTAGTTTAGCTACTGTTTCATCGTACATATTTTCTCTTTTTTTTAATTGCCTTAAATTGCTTGATATTGTGAAATGAATTCTGTGTTTTTCTCACTTAGATGTAGATTTAATCCTTTTTATGACCCAATAAAGACTAGAGTATGTTGTATTATGTCCTGACAGTTAAACCCCTGGAAGTAAAAGAGGGTGCAGTTGCATGTCATATTGTATTGTTATTGTTACATACTGTATCAGTTGGCCACAGCCTCTTTTAGTGCCACCTAATCTGATTTAGGTGAAACATAATGCTGCTTCTTTTCTAAATTCTAATAAAAAAGTTGTTTTCTTAAAATTCCAAATTCATACTGATCTTTGAAATCAGCACATACATTCAATGTTCTATACATATAGTAGTTGGGTAGTTGATTGAAAATACCGTAATGTGTTTGCTTTATAAATAATTTTAAGTAAAATGTGTAATCATTTTTGTTAATAAACATGTACAATTTAGAATGGCTTTGTTGGAATTTTGCCGATTATGCGTAGTGCCTTGTTTTTTGAAAACAGTACTGGACTTATTCCTTTATCTATTGTTATTGAATATCTACGCCTAAAACCGGCAAGTATTTATAAGCATTTAAAATATTATACATTATATTTAGACGTTTTTATAACTGAGACTGAAATATTTCCCTTTTATTTGTTATCGTTTTTCACAGCCAAACCAAACCTAAAAACACTGTATAGCAGGTCACAATGACACCATGATAAAAAGCCTGAGGCAAAGTCAGCAGCATCACTCTCTCAAAATCTATATTTACACGTCATTCAGGCCGCACATCCAGCCCTGCTTGAAAGTACAGTGTCATAAATAACAATGTGCCATGAATGGTTGTTAAGCGTTGATTTATGTGGCAGCAATGGCTCAAGTCTATTAAAAACTGATGATGTCCACTGAGCAGAGTTTTATGAACCTCTTTAACCTCAGCACCTCCCTGGAGTCACCTTCAGAATAAATGGACAATCCATACACAAGCAATTTTAAAACCTGGACAAGTTTTATTTAAACTCACGAAGTTTAACAATATAAAATATGTAAGGCGGAGCTATTGAGTGTAGAAAATAAACTAAAGAAACTTCTATATATAGATGGGTAATTTTGTTCAGAACAGTGTTTGGAACCAGTTGAAGATGTGTCTGCAACATAGTATTTACCAAGGTACGTTTACCAATGGTATAGGTATAGTATAATAAGGTATAGGTATAGTTTCTCTCTCAAAAACGTAAGTCTTTAAAATAGGTTTTTATTCAAACGCTTTTGAGTTAACATTAGGATGTTATTGAAATGGCGGATACAATGACTAGATACAATGTGTTCCATTTCATGAGCAGCTCAATCAGACTGGGATTGGGGGGTTGTTTGTACACATATAACTGTCCATGTTTTATGCCTAATGGTTGAATCTAAGATTATGGCATAAAGATAATTGTGCTGGATTTAAATTTTTAGGTATAGTTTCTTCATGAAGCAGCCTGTGAAGTACAGGCCTGCAGTACGGATTTTCATTTACACCTTGTCTCAGATTATTAAAGCATAGATCAGATTTTCCCAAGCTCATTTATGTACTATTAAGTAATTACCCACCCATCTACCCCAGTAGATCATCATTCCTCCTTTGACTGAGAAAGACTTGAGCTTTAATGCTGATTTGTCCCTGGTTTGCGGAAAATAAGGCTACGGCCCTTGAAATTTAATTACCGCTGCCAAAAACTATGCTTATTTTTGGCTGAGGTAAACTCTACCTGATTGAAGAGGCATCATGTCAATTGTATTGAGTCGAGCACTGGTTCTCACTTCAACTTAGCTTCAGAGGTTCATCTCAGCAGTTTATTTTTAGAATATTTATCAAGTTAATTTGGTACCTCAGATCATGGTAACAAAAACCGGATCTTAATTTGGACCTGGAAGACTTAACCTACCAATAGGGAAGAAGACTATGTGCTTCCAACCAACTGTAAAAATTTAAAATAATAATGTACCTCTGCTTGTCCTTCCATAATTTGGAAGGACAATCCTTTAGTTTCTTTTAGTTTCCCCCGACCTTCTATTTAGTGCCAGCAGTTTTATATAAGGCCGAGCAGTACCATTCATCAATCAAAAGGAACGTTGAGCGGCGGCTTGGAAAATGCATGAGCATGTTCCTTGTTCCTCTGTTAATGGGAAACAAAACGAAGAGTGGGTTACGTGTGTGATTTGCCTCTAAGCTGCTCATTAATTACTGAAAGCATTAATCTGTTGGACCTAATTGGCGATCAGGGGGCTGTAACATGGAGCAGCAGCATGTGACCAATGCTCACCTTAAGCTCTATGAGCCGATCGGTCTACCTGCCCAATGCTGTCAGAGATGTTTTACTTAGATGTCTAATAGACAGAACCGATCACTGAGGTGTAGGATGGAACGTACCAAAGAACATTTACTTTAATGTTGTAATTAATTTTTTATTTAAACTGGGCACTTTGAACCTTCTGCTACTTACCGGGTTGGAAATGTTTTATCGTCTGGAGACTCTATTTCACCTGCTTTTCTTTTCTTTGTTCGTAATTAAGAAAACAACTAGACCTTTTTCTTGTTGTTACAATATATTACAGCACTCACCTGGAATATTAAGATGCAAATGTAGTTCCAGTAAACTGTATTAAGGGAAATTAGACTATGACCTTTCAAAATGACTGTTTAGGTCATATAAATCTAAAAAAATAGCAAATCATTTATAACAAGCTGGTTTATATATTCCAAATACATACCGGTATCTCGTTTACGCTGGCTAACATGAGGCAACTGTTTTCCAGTTTCTTAGAGGAAGTTTCACCTTGTTTTCAAAAGGCTTTTTAAGTTCTGATCAAGACTTCATAGTCACTGTTTGTCTTTCCTTTCATTACAAGATAAACATCCATTGCTTCTATATTTGGCTGTGTCTCTTTCCTGGAAAGGGTCATTGATAAAGATACTGCTTTATTTTCATATGTTGGTCCAGTGGATTTCTATTTGGAGTGTACTAATCTTGCACAGACTAACTGACAGAGCTATTGGTGTCATTAACCTTGTGTACTAATTTTCCAACTGCTGTTAACCCCGTGGCTTAGTGTTTAGATTGTCGTTTAAGGACACAGCCGCTGACATAGCCATTGCTATATATTTTGTGAACCCAGGTTACCTCTATGGAGAGTAGAAATGGCTCAGTGTTTGTTTGTTTTTTTGTTTTTTGTATGGGGTCAACAATTAAGCTATTGCAAGTCATATATAATGCTGTTATCTTAACCTTAGTACAGATGCTTAAGTTGCTTCATCACAAGTATGTGTAACTTCAGTTCTAAAAAGAGGGAAACCTGAAATATAAAAATGGCCCTTCTAAACAGAAATGCTTTTTACTTTGTATTAACAGTGTTTTTTTGTGAGGTGTTCGATGCAGATAATGTAAAACCAAAAATTGCTAGCTAAATATTTGAAGTTCTCCAATTGTTCAAATACTTGCCCCTATATGACCAATTTTATTGTTTGCTGCTAATGCTGAAGCTTGATTTTAAGAAAGGAATATGCAAAGTTTATCGCTGTTGTTTCTGCCTGATGCAACTGTAATGATATGTGTATACAGCAGAGGATAGATCGCCAGCTACAAACATCAGTGCTTGTCTCCCTGTTGTCATGGTGATCCATCCCTGCTGAGGGTCTCTGCAGGACATCAGGAAAACATAGTGAGACACACCGGGGAGTCTGCCAAGCAGGTGCACCTGTTTACCTATAGCACTCAGCTCCATTAGCCCTTCGACATCCCCTCACCATACAAACGCCCTTATGCACACCTCCAGTCAGCCTCCTCTCATTAGTTCCCATGATGCAACACTAACCTGGCAACCGGACTTGTGACTACCTCCCCTGCTGCTTCCACCCTCTCATTGGATAAGTTCCCAGGGGTCACGGCCTATGGCTGCCCAATCTTCCCCCCCTGTTAACCCACCATCTGCCCTGGAACTGCAGACGAGGAGCATGCACGGCCCACCAGGAACAGCTGCCGGCACTAACGGCGGTGGCTACTTGAAGCCAGGACACGGCAGGAGGCGGCTTTAGCAGAGCCGCTTTTAGCTTGCCTGCCGCTGAAGCAGGCGGTAGCTTCCTGTTTAGAACGAATGACCGCATGGTTACAATGATCTCTGACATAGTCTGTCAAGAGTATTCATGATTAAACTGAAATCAGGCACACTCTTACCAATGTCTGAAAATTACATGGTAAAGTCAAAGAAAAGAAAATTCATTTTGACTTTTTCATTTGTTAAAAACTTTAATTTATGTTATTGGGATTCGATGTAATTAACCAACATAAAGTAGTGCAAACTGGTTGAAATGAGGCCTTAACTTATATTTTGCACCCTCCAAAAAGTAATATTACGCATTTCTGCATTGTTCCTGATTTGTACTAACCGTCTTTTGACTAGGGTGTTTTTTTTTTTTGTTTTTTTTGTGTTAATATTATTATCCGCATAGATAATTAAAGCTAATTGAAATTAACTTGAAATGTTCCTGGAAAAGTAAATTTCAACTCTTGACATTATTTTCACTTGGATGTAGGTCTGAACCTCGATTTCAGGATTCTGACACGTAAATCATTTTTGATCTAAAACATCAGAAATGGAAAACTTGAAAAGCCTTGTCATTTTGGCCGCATTCTTAAAATAATAATAATATTAATAATAAATAATTAAAAAACTCCTCTATATGTTTGTTAAATCATTAATGTTTCAAAACCAGAAGAAATGCATGGATGAGGGACCAAGAGTAAAGGAGAAGACAAAAACATAAATAATAATTAATCAATTACTCTGTTTAATTTCCTAAAATTCCTCTAAATAAAAAAAAATAAGTAGAAATTTTGTAAACATGCACAGATTTTTATTTACATTTACAAATTCTGTGGAGAACTTTCATTCTGATATGCAATAGGTCCATACACTGTTCCATGGCATCCTGCGTTTCAACAACAGTGCTGATTTATTTCCTTCATCTATTATTTTCTATTACTGCATATACCTTTAGCAATCAGGTACACTTGAACTACTGTATATTAGCAATTCTCCTGATCATCAGCTTTAGTCACAATGTCTGTTAATTACCGATTTTGTTAATTACTTTAGGTTTTTCATTGGCAAATAACACAACACAATTATCTAATAAAGCATGATAGTTTATCGTGTCAACTCTTAGTAAGACACAAAACAGAAGAAAAGAATAATGAAACAACAGATATAAATCCTGGATTTTGACAATTAAATTTAGGTGGAAATACTGTTTTCAAGGTTTTTAAAACATTATCAAGTAAATATCTACATTTGTTACGTAAAACTGATATTTCTCTTATATTTGTGAAAAACACAGTTAATATATTGCAGCGCTACTTTCTCAGAGCAACCTTTAACACCTGGAGAAGTGAATCCATGCCTCTGTGGGATTTTTTTTTCTTCTTTCCCTCAGTGGGGAGCTCTTTTAGATTTCATGCCAATAAAAAAAAAAAAAAAACTGGGGCTGTGAGAAAGGACAGTTTGACAGTTTATTCCAGCAGCAGTTTAAGAGTAGAGAAGCCGAACTCTGAAAAGAATACAGAGCAGCACGCTGTGCTGAATATTCCTGAGGATAGTAATGCAAGTGGCCTCTATTAAAGGTTACGTGTCTGGAAATAAACTAATAACAAAAGGAGACTTTTGAAGAGTTCACCTTTAGAAAACAGAACCATATTATTCATTTGAAGCTTACTGTTCAATGTTATCTAAGTGATAAGGACAGAGTTATGGTGTGCTCAATAAACTTGACAGAAGAACAAGCTAAGGAACAGTTTCATATATATATATATATATATATATATATATATATATATATATATATATATATATATATATATATATATATATATATATATATATATATATATATATATATATATATATATATATATATATATATATATATATATATAT